>JAOXNO010006048.1:0-19591 GCA_028565335.1 Limnodromus scolopaceus
TCCTTCTCTGGAGACATTCAAAACCCACCTGGACATGTTCCTGTGCAACCTGCTCTAGGTGGACCTGCTTTGGCAGGTGTGTTGGACTAGATGATCTCCAGAGGTCTTTTGAACCCAATGTGTTTCTGTGATTCTGTGATTCTATAGAATCCTTAAGAGGAAGATTTCCGCGGACTCATGTCTCCTGTGGGCAAGATAGTTGGACCCAAAAAGCACGATTACCATCGTATTAGACTTGCTCACAAACTAGAACCCTTCTTGTCTTACCACTCGACCCTGAGAGGTGCTTGGCACTCCCCCTCAGATTTGGGGAGAGAACAGGGAAAAAGAAAAAGCTTTCCTTGAATCTGTCCGCTTACTTGAGATTATGAATCTAGAAGCCTAAATTTATCTTCCCAAGTTGCAGACTTTAAATACAGATGGTCAAAATCAAAAGGAAACATTTTAGAATCTTTCTCCCATTTTTTTCATTATTTTTTTCCAAAATGTCAAAAGTATCCTGAACTGTCAGCCACCTCTGATTTTGACTGCATGCTGATAATTATATAGTGATGCTGACTCACTAAAACAATCGGATAGTATTCACTTATGTTGAAGGCTGCATTAAACCCAGTTTGCATTAGATGAGCACTGTCTAGATGTCCTGATACCAAAGCTCTGTTAAACCACTTGTCTTTGTCCTTCTTGGAACCCCACCATGGTTATCCATGTGTCAAGGACATATTGCAGTGCTGGAGGGAAATTTGGAAGAATTTAACATATTGCTGAGTACTTCATCCTGCAAAGTCATTCTTATGCAAGTACCCAAGCAGCTTCAGTGAACTAGCCTTTTTATATGTGCGACTAAAGGCTTTATGTGTATAGTTATATAGCCTGTAGCAAGGAAGAAGTATCCATGTAGCAATTTTGAATTAAAATCATAGTCTTAGAGTACATTAGCTGTGACATTTTCTTCAGTGAATGGTAATGACAGGATTGGTAGTGAATCAGGCCAAAGAGACAAGAGAAATGTCCCAAGGTTTTAAGGACCTATTTATCCCTTTATCTGGCTAGGCAACCCCAGAGCACAAGGGGCCAATTTGTTATTTTAAGTGAGGTGCTGAAAAGCTGTAGAGCAGAGAAGCATGTTTTCTCTGCTGCCAAAAAAGGTTAAAATGGCTTAAAATGACTATAAATATTTGCTGTAGATGAACTTTATTCTCTTCAAGGTTTTGAAAAAGAATCAGAAAAAATATTTTATGCTGATTAATCAATGTCCATTGGACTGTATAGAAACTACTTAAAGTTAAGCAGAGTTTATCATTCCTTGCAACTAGCCATTAATGGACAAAAGAGGTTAACAAAAATATTACTGCTTACTACTTCTTTAGCTCAATGTCAAACAAACAAACAAACAAACAAACCAAAACCAAACCAAAACAACAACAACCCCCCCCAAAAAAACCCCACCAAACTAAGAACTTTAAAAATATATGTACTGTTTCAACTGTTTACACTTCTGATATTTCTTCTGTGCTTTGGTGCTTCCCCAGGATGCTGAGCATCCTCTCTGCCCACCTCACAGAAAAGGGCCGGCCATTAGGAGCACCAATGTCATATACATTTTTCTGTGTCCAGTTTTGGAGTCCTCAGCACAAGAAGGACATGGACCTGTTGGAATGGGTCCAGAGGAGGGCCACAAAGATGATCAGGGGGCTGGAACACCTCTCCTATGAGGACAGGCTGAGAGAGTTGGGATTGTTCAGTCTGGAGAAGAGAAGGCTCCAGGGACACCTTATAGAGGCCATCTAGTATCTGAATGTGGGCTACAAGGAAGCTGGAGATGAAGTTTTTAGCAGGTCATGTAGTGATAGGATGAGGGGTAATATCTTCAAACTAGAAGAGGATAGACTTAGATTAGAGATCAGAAAGAATTTTTTCACTATGCGGGTGGTAAAACACTGGCACAGGTTGCCCAGAGAAGATGTGGCTGCCCCATCCCTGGAGGCGTTCAAGGCCAGGATGGCCCACACAGTGGGAGGTGTCCCTGCCCATGGCAGAGATATTGGAACAAGATGGTCTTTAAGGTCCATTCCAACTCTAACCATTCTACGATTCTATGATGCAGTAGTAGCAACAGAGTGGTGGCTGAGTTAGGCTATATTTGCCTCAAGAGTACCTCAATATTCCTTCACTGGGGCAATTGTCTCTGCATCGTGGCCATACGTATCTTTCAGCTACCTGCAGGAGAACATCCTTCAGTGCTTGTTATCGCTTTTCCTGCAGGTAGGTGTCTCTCAGGGTAGTGATCCAGCACCAGTCATGCCAAGAGAGCCCATGCTGTCCGAGCAGTAAATTCCTGATGAAGTCAAGCTGCTCCTAAATTTCTAGCTCCATAAGATGAAGAAAGCAGAGCTTTATTTTCACACAGCCTGCAGATCCAAGAAGCTATAACTATTATTTTCCCAACCGTAAGAAATGCAAAACAATTAGAATGTAATTTGAAGCTCTTGTTTTATCATTTATTTCTAGGTGATAGGCTCACGGAAGCCCGAGTACAAGTGATGTTGCAGCCAGTTTCAATGCTAACATAAGGAGGTGCAATTCTCTCCATTCCAGTGCTATTTTATCTGCTTTCTTTGCCTGCAGAAACACAAATTCTGATTAACACATCTCGAGTGTTCTTTCTCTGAAACCTTTCTCCTGCATAAACGAGCTGGTGACGGATTTCTGCTGAACAGTTTTGAAGCATCTCTGCACCTGATTTCCCAGCATACGGGATCATCCAGACTCACAACTTCAGTCTAAGTCTTCTATGAATAATTTTAAATGATGAATGTCACTCATAGATTCATAGTTCAGTAGATGTCAGATCTAGTGTGGACATTTTCCAGAAAAACACTGCTGACAGAAAAGTAGGAAGAGAATCTGAAGTCCTGAATAATTATCCTTGTTATATTGCTTCTTAGAGATTACTCACCATTAAACAGATTTAGTTCTTGTTAACTGCAGGAAAGAAATTGTTGAAATTCTTTACGTGTACATAGGGACACACTTACTTCCTTGTAAAGTACCTCATGCATTTGTTAGTACTACTTCCAGCATACAGTAATTAAGATTTATGTTGCTTGAGGATATTTGATGTTAACACTGGAAATTATGCTTTTTCTGTAATCAGAATGTAAATGGGGGGAAAAAAAGTACACTTGAGACTCTTTGTATTTGTGAATATGGCACTGTCATTTATATTTAGATTGGCACTGCAATTCAAAGGTGGTGATCAGAGAGCAGTCACAGACTTACCCAAAGTGAGATTCACAAGTACTGGACCCACAACGATTTAGGGAGTTTTGTATTTTAAAATAAGATTTAGCAACAGAAGAAAACTCTACGTTCTCCAGAGTGAATATAATTGTTGTTTCTGTATCATAGCACTTAGTGTGCAATAAAATACAGGGGGAATCCACAGACTACTAAAACATGAACAATCTTCAAAAAAACTTCTGCTTTGTCCAATTTTTTTCCATAGCATTATTGTTTTAGGATAACAGCTTCTCTGCCCTGAAAAATATGCAATAATCGTAGGGGAAAAACACTGAAAAACTGAAAAATAATAATAAAATTAGCTCCCTGTTTTTTGAGGTAAAGCAGTTGCGAACTTCAAGGAAAGATACAGAGAGAAAAGGGAGAGTGAAAATTGTTTTGATTGATATACTGCATTGCCCCTGCTCTTTCCAGACATCCTGTTTAGGGGAGCAAGAGTCTGTGTATTACTAACAATTGCAACACAGCAATAAGATTTAATTCTAAGAGACTTTTTTCCTGGTAAACATCCTTGCTCTTAACAAAGCAAGAAAGCATTTTACAATTAAATTTTAGAAAAATATAGAAATAAAAACTGGAAAACAAAACTTAGATATGATCTGAGAGACATGACTGAGAGAGAAGCCTGAAGCGATACAGTCCTACTAAATTCACACTGGATTGGGTAGAATGGAGTTCTTTGAGAAAGGAAGTAATATAGCCTTCTTTCCCAATTCTAGAATTTACTAGAATGTACTTGTCTTGTGACCATGATCTGAGTTGTGTAGACTTTGTAAGGTAGTTATGGATAGATAGTCAGAGAGGAAGTGACCAGAAGACCTGAAAACGAACATCAATATTTGGAACCACAGAGTGGTGGCGGGCTTTTTTTTCGCTATATCTACACAGTGACTTTTTATACCTGTCATTTTAAGCTAGCTAAAGTGAAAGCTGAGTTTAAAACAGAATATTTTGTATGCTAAAATGACATTAATGGGTCAAAAATGGAACCCCGAACACTGTAACCTCCAGTGCTGCCAATAGGCACCTGACAACCTGGCATCTAGTATGTAATTTATTTTTCAAATGTAGATGAGATTGGAAGTGTTTTAGTTGAATTTATTTCCCTGTATAGAAAACTTTCCGATGAAAGCAAAAGGAATTTATTTGAGTTTACCTATCTGTTAGTGCTCCTCAGCCCAATAAGCTTTGGTACGCTGGTCACTTTCAACTAAATTTGACAGAAACACTGTCATTTAAGAAAGAATTAAATTCTTGTGGATTTTGTGAATGTTGACTGTCAGAGAGAAGGCACAGGTTCAAATCAGCGAGGAAAAAACAGACAAAGATCAGCTGATAAGTATTCTGTTTGGTGGCAGTGAGCTGTTTGGTGCAGTGAGCACATGAAGAGCTCCCAATTACCCTTACTATCACGTCGTTGTTAGTCTGCTGCTGATGTGATGGGGCTATCCAAGGAATACAGGGCAGAGCTGAGGTTGTTGTTGGAGGGAAGGAAGGAACAAAGAAAAGGTACCATGTGGTCCATCAGAAAGATAGTTTCATTAGCTTCACTGGTCACAAAATTACTTGTTTTTAATTGTAAGAAATAATTTCCTACATCTGCTAATGTCGCTTGGCTAGAGGTAAAGAACAGTATAGCTTATGGGAAGACCAAGATGTACTACTTATGTCATGGCTGATCCACTCTGGCATTAAAATATTCCTAGGAAGAATTCACCCTGTGAAGAGATTCTTTGATTGAGAGCCAAGAGAATTACAATAAACATATATAACACGAAAAATTTAAAAAAAAAAAAGTTACTATTTACTAGTAAACAGCTGCTTAAAAAAATTACAATCAGGAACTCCTGAAGAATAAGCTAAAAACTGGGAGATAAATAGGATTTGCCTAAAAACCTAATGATTCCCTCTAAATAAAACTTTCTTCTGGAACTGTGTAAAATATCTCCCAGAATAACTATGATTCTAGTCATCTTGAAATTATTAATGCATTACTCAAATTCGACATATAGTTTGGATGGAAAGCAAAAGAGTCATTCCCTGTAAAACCACAAGAAAAGAGGATATCCTGTCTTAGGAAATTGCCATAAACACCACGGAGAAGACCTTGTCAGGCTGAGACTTTTCACTGCCTCCCATTAAGACTGCTCAGTTTTGCCCTGAACAGTGAATTAATCCATGAGCATCATCTGGAACCCAGATGTGCAATGATTGGAGTGATAATCCAAACACCACACTCTAGATGTCTTACTCATGCTTATTAACTGCTTGAAGGCTTATTTACATATTTATTTTTATATTTTAATAGAAACAGGGTGGTGTTTCCTAAGAAAGCTTTCTGGCTGGTTGTGAGGATGGACCTCTTGAGATGAGAGAAAACAGGCTGTAGGGAGCTAATCCATGGTATGTCATGTTCTGGACTGAATATTATAATCACTGAGCTGCCAGGCATGAAGAGGCCTTCCTTTTGCCAGCATCTTCTCCAGAAAAGTTTCTGAGTCTAACCTTTCATTTCCCATTTCTCTTGTCTGTTCTGCAAAACAAAAATATTTCCTCTGAAACTGAATAGAAAGTTTCATATGCCACTGACTTTTCTTTTAATGTTTTGCTTAGGAAAAACAACAAAACAAATTTCAGTCTGGATCAAACCATTATTTTTTTTTCCCTAGTTTGACTGTGGAGAAGAATAATCTATTATTTATATCCCTATCCACTACATACACATCTCTCTCTCCGGGGAGAAGATGAGACAAAGAACAAACCACCCACGACAGATGTTGCTCATATTCTTTCATGCACTATGGGAAGGTGCTCAGATTCTGCCATGGTGAAAGTGACATTCGAAAATATATAGAGTGGAAACTGTAATGGTGTTCTGAGGAAAGGAAATAGTTTATGTAAAACATTTTGCCTCTAACAAATCACCCTAGAAGCAGTTGCATCAAGGTTGGGAAACCACTGGGACACAACTCTACATGTTACACCTTGCTTCCTGACTTTGTCCCCTCTCTGCTTTACAAATGAATAATACTTACTTGGCAAGTTCCTAGATGAATGTTGCGCAAAATAGCTACAGGACCCTGCTGTTCATGACACAGTGTCTGAATTCAAATCACAGGGAGCAAAAGCAATGGGGGCCTTAAATTAAGAAATTATCAGAAGACAGTAAGGAAAAAAATATTTTCCTTAACGCAGAACACAATGCAATTGATTAAAAGGAGGGAAACGAAGTAATGCCAATTAGTGTGAGTAATGCAGTAATAGTACCTTCTACATGCATCTGTGTTCCAATAGACTTTTTGAATAACCGTGATTTGTTAATTGGGAACTATATGTGTAACCAAGACGATTCTGTGCTCTTTTCTAAATTGAAAGTCTGCTCTTCCTTTAGTACATACTTTCTGTATATTTTCTTTTAGTAACAGCTAGGAGATTTTTCAGCTGTCCTCATTAGAAACTTCAGTTTGTCAAAAATAAAGCTCTCTACAGGAAAAGTTCATTTTTTGTGAGTTCTTTTACTGAAATATGTTTGAAAACATCTGACATTATCTGGGTGCTTTCAAGAAAAGAAAGTTGGAAATTATGACACCCCCCCCCATGGGTGTGTTAAATTGTGCTAACTTGCAATTAAAAAAAATAGTAACAGTAGAAATAAAAGTAAATGTTGCGTATACTGAAAGTATTTAAAAGAAATAACTCAGCAGATCCACTGTGAAGTTTCTTGAAAGTAGTTTGATGTCACACCACCATCATTATCATTATCACAATTTAGCCCAACTTTGGACAGGAAAAGGTCCTGAAATCCTAGAAACACTCATATAATTTGATATCTTGTCCTTTTCAAGGACAGGGTGTACCGTGAATAAAGCTTCTTTGAAAAGTTGGCAGATGAGGACAGATAAAAACCTAATATCAAGCACTAAGAAATTAATTACTAAATTACTTGAAATAAGCTCAGTTAAATTATTTGGGGAAATATGCAGGAGAAATGGAATTAGCAGCATGCAAAGTTACATCTACAAACACATCTACAAATGTAGATGTAGCACTATGGAAGGCAAGAACCCTGGTTCAAAAATTCCTCAGTTCTTCAAAACCATGATGCATAATGCTTGCTAATGGAAATTAGTCCCATTTTTGTCAGTATTGCAAAATCCTGTTATAAATAAGATATTTCTCACTGTGAGAAGAGTTTCCTAGGTGTTATCATCAACAAAGTAATTACCAAGCCTGTGGGCCATTCTGTGTGTGGGCTGTTCCTTGGAATCTAAAACACAATTTGGAACTGATTTAAATTGTGGAATACAGTACCCATAATAAAATGCTGACCATAGAAGCAAAGCTTCTCCATGTTCTAGGGCAATGAAGGTGAAGATGCACTGAACAACCCACACCAGGAGTAGTATTTGCAAAAATCTGCCTTTTTCTTTTGAAGATGATGGCCACATTCAGAATGAATGCATGGGAACAACCAGCCCAGTCCTCAGCAAATCTGATTATTCCACTCCCTGTGTCTTGTCATTCATTTATTGACAAAGGACTACAACAATATTGTAATATATTATTAAATCCATTATGCTGTTATTTTCCTAAGATTAAGTATTGTCTTTTATTTCTGAATAACTGGCAATGCTTAAGTCAACCAAAAAACGGTTGGCCATTTTATAAGACCCCTGTCCAGTTAAAAGAAATTTCTTGGCATTCAGATCGTAGTCTTCTTGAGCCAATGAGCTAGCATTTAAATGTTCTGCAAAGTTCATTACTTCACTATTACACTGTAAAACTAGTGCATTAAAATAGAAATAACATTTCTCTCATAGAATCCAATACTCTATAGAATGTTTAAGCAATGTTGCTATGAAATATAATCTTCTTTAACAGGCTCTGCAGCAAAAAAAGCAATTCAAGATACATTAATCTAAAATGTTATACACAAATTATAAACAAAAAAGGGTCAAGAAAACTGTTAAAGTGCTCTCCTCTTGACCTCCTCTTTTCTTTCCTGTAATTCAACTTGGGAAAGACCAGTGGTGCTGTTCTGGTGTAAACCCTTTAAAATGTTTTAGGCTTAGTATGCAAAAACTACCACTGGGTGCAAGTTCAGCAGGTGCCAAGAAGCATCATAATCTTACTGCTTTGTTAAGGTGTTATGCCAGTGCCCCACAAAATCATTCAGGCACATGTATGCCTTTGAACCTCAGAGGAGCTTCACTGACACTTTGTTGTCTCATGCACAGTCAGATACAAGATAAGTTTTTGGCACAAGAATGGTAAACACCAAAAAATTTCCCCTTCAATTTCTATTTTATTGTGAAGAAGGCTTACCTTTCCATATTTTTAAGAATTTAGAGTTTGCAAGATAAGCACATTGGGTTATTTTGCAGACTTTAGGTTCTTCAACAGCATCTGCATAGGACCTCAGGTGTCTCAGCCAGATTTTTCTTTCCATGCTGGGTACTTAACATTCAAATTGGGGATTGTAGATGGTCAGAAAGTTCAACATATAGTGACAGCTTTATTTTATACACCCTTTGTCTAAATTTAGCTTGTTTTGTTGAGCAGAAGGTAATTAAGGTAATTGCACCCTTGTTGGTCTTTCAAGGTCAGTAGCTCAAGGTCAATAGGTGTAAGAAAATGCATAGGATTTAGTTTCACCTTCAACATCATCTGTGATATTCTCATATTGTTTTTTTTTTACCAAGGATGTCCCAAGGTTTAATATTTTTATCCAAACATATGTGGTTATATCCAAAGTCAATTGAAGCCAGATGAAGCAAGATCTTCAGAAGCATTTAGACACATAATAGACACCTACAACACTGATGTCTGTGGGAGCTAGGCTCTGAAATATTGAGGATTTGGATGCTGGAACCCTTCTCATCAACTAGGCTCTTGGTGGTATTCTCATAAACATTTCAATAAATCAAGAATTTGTATTATGAATGTAGTCTATATGGGAACATTGGCTGTAGTGCTGACTTGACTGGATGAGCTCAACAGACATATGTCATACATTTCAGAAACGCGGGAGAAGGTAACGCTCTAGGAATGGTTTGTAGGCAGAAAATTAAATCAGCTTCTGAGTGTTTTGGGTTTTTTTGTTAGTTCTGGGATGAGACTACATATTACAGGCATTTGAGACTCAAAAGTGTCTGACTAACCATGTCAGCATCAGAAGTTGCTGCTTGCTCAATTCCTCCCCCAGAGATTTGATTACCCATCTGTACTCATTTGTCCTCTCTAAAAGATGCTGGAGAAATGGAAACAAAGTTCTTGGAAGTCCTTGCTGATAAAACTCAAACTGCTTGTCCTTCTACATAGAATATGAGACAATTTTAGGTTCTTAAGTTTTATAAGGAGTTCCCTTCAAACCATTTCTGAGAATTTATGACTGATTACTTTTTCTACCACTCAGTGGAACACTTTCCTCAAGACAAACTTTCCCCAGAAACTAAATCAAAAGCAAAACCACACACACACCCCCCCAAAAAAAGAAACAAAAAGTTATTGTATTGTAATATATTATTCTTACAGTTTAAATTCTAAGGAACATTCTCAAAAGGTTGTGTAGTTAGAAAATGTCAACATGTTTTTGGTGAATATTATCATTAATTGATGACTCAGTGTAGAAAACTCAGAACAAGTTAGAAAAATACTGTGAATTTGGTAAGGGATAAAGGCTCAGAGTCTAATTTGCCTTGTTTTGTAAGACTGCATTTCATTTTCCTATTCCTGGGCCCCAGTCTGTCACTTTCTTGGACTTTTGACTGAAGATGCATTACTCCAGGACTCATCTTCTATTCAGAATCCTGCTGCACATGGGTGGCATTTATCTAAATTACTGTAGTGCTGTATAATGTAAACATCCAGTTTCAGTAAACATCCTTTCCTTATGGAAACTTTAATGGAAATGCTCTAATGTGCAAGCTATATAATCTTGAAATCAGCATCTGCAGTAAGTCAGATAAATTGTGTGTTGAAACTGCTTGTTTCTTCTTCATTGATTCTGATTGAAGTCACAGTTCACATGAAGAAGTCCATAGGGTAAACAAATAAAGTCTTGTCACTTGATTCCCACTTCTGGTAGTTAGAGCATATGAAGATATTGGGGCAGATTTTAATTTCTTGGAAAATGAGATTTCTAAGCAGGGAGGAACAGGTTGCCATAAAAAACGTCTGTGCTGGTGAGAGAGAGAGCACCTACGGGGATTGCTGTGATTCCAACATTTTGTAAAAGGCAGTCAAACAAACAACAAAAAAAATCCAGTTCTTTCCTGGAAAAATAATGATGGTTTCTACAGGGATATAAGACAGAAACCAAACACTGAAGCTGTCCAAAGGAATAATATTTGCACATCTATACGCACACACACATGTCCAAGGCTCTTGTTACTCTGCTATTAGCTAAGAAAGGTGCAAAGTTTCTTCTGCATTCCAAATAATAAATTTGCTTCAATAAGCTGTTTGGCTTTTACCATTGCATTTCCATTTGTTGTTCGCATGCAATACTCATCCCTGAGACTTTACAAATGTGACAATTCCCATTATGAGCACTGATAGCGGGACTATGAGTTACTAGGGGTTGGCAAATCCCAGAGTGTATCTGTTCATTGCAGTGCAGATGTATTTCTGCAGTATTCCCAAACTCTTTCCTTCACATTTCCCCTCTCTAGTATGAGTTGCGATATTAGGCCTCTTTGCTTTACCGTATCTCACAAATCCCAAGAAGAAATAGTTTTACAAGGTGATAAAAGAGTTCTGGAGAAGAGACTCAGACAAGAGCATCCAAGCCCGTGCTCTTGTGCAATGTTGTGGTCTTGCACTTGATCTGTTCATTCTCCTCAGTTCACGTAAATATCTGTGTCTCAGTTGCTGTGACTGTCATTCTCCTCCCTTCCTCTAGCTTCTGAAAAACAAACAAATAAAAAATAAGTTTCGAAGTTACGCAATTCAGGTTTTCCCTACAAGCTCTACTAAGAATACATTAATAAGAATATCTGGTTTGCTAGTCAAAATTTTTTAAAATGTCTGTGCATCTTGCACTGCTTTAGTTTGGATTTTTTTTTTTACCTTTGAGAAAAAACGTATTTGAATTTTACTGTGCTGGAAAATGAAGCTTTTCCTAGTGTTATTTCAAAAAAATGATGAAAATTTTGGATTGATGAAGACCCCTCTACTTTTGCGTAACTGCCTACCTCATATTTTTATGAACCACAAAAAGTGAGGCACATGAAGTAGTGGAAAGGACTCCATTGGTCAAAATCTTTGCTTCTATGTTAAAATCCATTTATTCTTGAGGGGCAAAATGTAGCAAGAAAGAAAGTGTGTGTAAGTATGTAGAACCTTAGTAATTTAGTCTTCAGCAGGTCATGTTGCTGCACAGGCTTAAGAGCTAGTTCACACTGTTATTGAATAAAAGCAAAAAGTGCAGTTACCATAGCAATGGCCACAACACATGATGCTGATATTTCCCTCTGAGATTTTAAAGCACCACATATTTTTAAGGAAACATACGCTGAAATACCTTAGCTACACTTCTAGGACTTTGTAGGTTTTATCAAAATGTGCTAGATTTGATGTATTCATCAGCCGCTGTTTCTGCTGAGTGATTTTAAAGGCAGCCAGGACACCAGTTGCAAGAGTACTAATAGTTGGTACATAGCTACTGTACAGTTTCATTGTCAGTTGTTGATGGAAAGACATATTTTCACGTCTTCCTACGGTTGCAAACATAAAAGAAAATAAGAAGTTGTATAAAGGAGGACACATTTCCCAAATCAAATAAACACCATCTCTTGCTCTTTCCCTCTGGTAAGGTGAGTCTAACACATGTAACACCAGTCATGTGGGTAAAGTCCCGGACTCCCCTGGATGAAAAATTTCCACGTCTTTCCTATTAATTTGCCACTAACTATCTCAAAATGGGAGAGTGGAGAGTATGTATTATGGGTTATTACACTGGCTGAAAATACTAATCAGAGGTAGAAGCTTGGGGTATGAACCTTATATTAGTCAACAATTTACACTTATGTTTCAATGGTTTATGTAAACCAGCTATTAGAGAAGATGAGAACAAAAACTTCTGTCTGTTATCTTTTTAAAAAAAACAAACCTTCCAAATACTCCTTACTTTTGGAAGAAATTCTAGGGAGATAACCCAAAATTACTTTGTCTTGGCATACAGGAATTACAGCTGGCAAAGAAGGGTATTATGAAGCATGGCTGTACTGGTGGCATAGTCTTCTGGAAGAAATATAAATGCAATTTTTAGAACAGTTCAGACTTGAGAGATCTCTTACTGTTTGTTTGCAGAGCGGGTTGAACATTGACTGAGATTTTATCCAATTTCCATTGGCTTACACAAGCATCTTCCTTCAGTTATTACTTGATGAGTACATTCTTTTTACATTTTATGTTAAACCAGTCGTGCTGGATTTTTTTGTGGACCTCTGAGAAAACATCAGTGTTGATGTATGCTTCTGTGCAGGGCATATTAGCTTAGAAAATACACTAGCTTTTCTTAGTTAAATTTTTTGAGTGTCTCAGAAGCAGCCCACAGAGTTTGCAGGTTGAAAACAGCTTCCCTGAACTATTAAAAAGCATTACTATAGTCTGTATAACAATTACTGCATTTTACCTCTGCAGGTGATATAGATGTAACCATATGGAGGCATCATATAAGTTGATATATAAATGGAAAATACTGTTATTTAATTTTAATAATAATTCAGTATAGAAGAGAGGTATATAAAGACAGAGCAGCAAATGCCTGAGAAAGCATTTGAGTAAGGTAGAGATCATTGACAGTGAGTAATGGTTTCATATAACACCAAATGTCAAAAGAATAATTTACTGATAATATTAGGAAGGGTAAATGAGGAGACAATGGTTCAAAGTGAAAATAAGCTCAGGGTGCAGTGATCCAAAAATTGTATTTGAAGGCTATATAATGCAAATACAAAGCTGGCAGAGCTGCGTCCCTTTGAAATAGAAGGAAGTGTGCTGCCTAATTGTTAAATATGGCTCCATTTACTGAACAAAGAATGTTATCAGCAAGGCAAGAAGAAAGCTAAGAAGAAAGCACTAGTTTATACTGTGGGTAGTCACCTCTCTACAAATGGGCAGAACAAAGAGTATGGATTTATACAGTCCCATTTAAATTCATAGGGATTATCTTGTACAAGGGCCATATCACTTTTCATATCTTTACATATAAAGCAGAAAATAATGGTTCAGTTGTTTCGCCTACAGCGCCAACACATAAATTTCCCTTGGCTTATGAATAGAGGTGTCTTCTTAATTACATTCATCTGTACATCTCTGGATTGTGTAACAGGTTTATTTTTGAGTAACTCATTTAACAGGTGCTAGAAAGCAACACAAAGACACTGTGAAATTGTTGATGAGTTTTAGTACCAAAAGCATTCAGTTAGACACAGTCAAGGTATAACAGGCAGAGGGAGATAAATTTTGGATCAAAGGGCTGTTGCTGGAAAACAGAAGCATTTGGATTTTTTCCTGGGATGTAGGACTGGATCACTGAGCCCAGTCACCTGCCAGTTCTGCCAAGTCTATTATATAAATTCCTCCATAAATTTAACAACCTCTGTTCTGAAAGTGATTAAAATTATGTTCCTCCTCTTTTCATGTTGGACAGATGTTGCAGAACTTCATTACTCTGATGGTTAGCACCCTCCTTTCAGGTTCCACCCTGAAGATATTCCTGACCAATGCAGAAACTTTTTTTTATGCTACTGTTACTTTGTAACCTTTCTCCTTCACTGTAGTATCTTGAGGAATGACATCATTAACTCTGATTCAGTCTTTAATTTTTGTGACTTTTGATTGGGACTTTTAGTCTCACTGTTACATAATAGATATTTTTCTACTTACCTTCATATGTGAGTGTTCGAGCCTGATTTCAACATTTTTGCAAACAGTTATGCTTCTAATAAAAATAAACGTCAGGATGGGATTTGTGTCAGACTTCATATAGTGCAAGTACATCAAACTAGTGAGAGATCAGCAGGATTTTCAGCTGATTACAAGATGAGATCAATACTAAACTTCATTTTTTGGGACAGGTTGAGATAGTAACCTTAATTTAAGGGGTCATACAGAGCACACCTGTTTGCCAAAATCCTAACATTTACTGTTCTCCCATGGTGCATGTACAATACAGTGTTAGGCCCTTCTTGCTCTGGTTTCCTTGATTGCGCAGCCATTAAACCAACCAGCACAGTTGCTATCCCTTTAACACACACTACTTCTGTCCCAGTATACATACTATGTTTTATTAAATCCATAATTCATATTTTTTAGTTTATTTTCTCGCATCAGGAGTTGTAAGCAAGAATAGTAATGATACACATCAGGAGTTATAAGCAAGGATGGCAATGATATAAGGATGTTGCAAAAACAAGATGTTGTGCAAGCACGACGCTGCTCCCCATGAGCCTCCATATAACTCCCCTGGTTATGTGATGAAGAATCACAGACCAAAAATGCTTCTAGCTACACAAACGTTTGGGGGATTTGGATCTTTAGACTGAAAGGTTCTGTTTGTGTGCTTTCAACTTCTCACTGGCCATTGTATGTTGCACAAAAGATACCAAAGAAGCTGTTAGGTAGGGAAAGATTTGTTGCAGCCTATTTTCTTCAGCTACTATTGTAGCAGGTATAAAGATAAAATGGGTTTAATTTTATGGAAATGGTGAAAAAAATGCTTGCATATTTAACCTCAAAATCTTTGTTGTAGAAGTGGATGATCACACGTACTTATTTACTCTTTTTCTTCTACTGAAAAATCACTTCCATGAAAAGAGGGAGGAAACACGGAGATATGTGCATTACTATGTAGGTCAACTATTAATTGGTTTCAAAGGGCTTTATTCTTTAAAAGAAATCATCCTTTTATACTTACAGAAGACATTTGTTCCATTTGCAGTATAAATTGGGTCTCATGCAGTTTCCTTTGTTGTTCTCCAAACCATGATGAGTAAGCAAGCCCATTAACTCAACGAGCAATGTAGTGAGGCCTTTTGCAAAATACTTCAGAAGAAAAGCAGAAAAATCTCCATAACCACAGGTGAGCAATAAAATAGCTATAAGGCAAAAGTATTGTTTGCAGTGTGCCCTTAATCAGTGGCTCTTCTTTTTACATCTCAGTGTGAAATCTCCATATCAGTGAAGTTAGTTTCATACGAAATATTCAGTGAAACTTTACAAAACCTAAAGGCCACTACAAATTAGATTCTATCTATACCAAATATCCATTAGATGTTCACAAATGAACCACTCTCATTTCAAAATGCTTTTGCTTTCTGTCAAAACTCTGGCTTGAATGAAAAGCGCTTTGTATTATTAAAAAAGAACATGGTTTAGTAATACCTCCATTTTACTTAAAACACACGAAGTTGCCTTAAGTGAGGTTGTTTTCTTTTCAGATCAATGTTTTAGAGTAATATTAGATGGCTAAGGGAATTAATAATTGCTTGTGGTAGAAGCTGTCTTCTGCAGATGGCTGATTTGACTCCAGACTAGCCCTGGCTGGACAGTGTTATCTTCATTTCAGAATCAAGTACAGTCATAACTCAAAATGATGCTGCTTGCATCTGTGCTATTACACAGTACTTGCATCATTTTTGTACCATGCTGTACTTCTCATGCCATTGTAGAAGAAATTTATTCTGTTAGCCTGCCGTCCATCATAAGTTTCACAATTTACTCCTTCAATTCGTATTGTATTTTCTTTTTCAGAGAGTGCTAGAATTGTAAGAGGGACTAGATGACTCCATTACTGTGTTCTTAAATGGGTCAAATTCGTGATGAATGGACAATAATCATTACTATCTTCTGACCTGGTTTTCTGGTGGCTACCTGACTGTTGTCAATGCCTCTCAAGCATGAAGATAACGCATGGTATGGCGGCAAGCTGCCTGACTGCCAGAGCCTATTCTATCCATTAAATTCATGAGACAGATCACAAATGACATGATTTCATTGCTCCCACCACCACTGTCCTGCTTCACCAGTGCCCAAAATTGTCTGCCAGTTTCTCCAGGAGAAATTTGGAAATGGTTGAGAACTGACTTCCAAGGCAATAAATTAACATCCCTTGTCCTGCAACTGGAACAGAAAACCAGACATGCTCTACTCGGGCTGATTGTTGCTACTCCAACACAACAGGAACCATGGTGAGAAAAATAAGAAAAGAAATCCCTAACCATGACTTCCATGGATCTTTTTCCTACTTATAAATATTTGTTGATTGGCAATACTAATATTTTCCAACAGTGCCAAACATCCACTCCTGTGCCTATGCCTAAGATAATACTTTTTTTTTTAATGTTTGATCAAAAAAGCCACTTCTTTCTCCCCCAAGAAACTGCATATACAGCCTCCGCATTTTTTTCAATGCTCTATAAATCACCAAACGGAACATCTATTACAGTATTGCAACAACACTATAGTTGAGATTAAGAATCTGGTTAGATTTATATTCTCTTCAAGTTGAAGAAATACTTGCTCACAGTTGTTACAAGCAGTCATATATGTAAAAGCCACTTGGTGCTGATAGTTATAAAGAAAAGATCAATAAAGCAAGCAGAGCAGTCTTGACCAGTGCAACATATCACAGAGCAAAGTGTAATTTGGCCTTGTAGAACAACATGAGAACTCAGCCTCTTGGAAAAATACCTTCCAGAGAGGACTGGAAGGAAATTAAAATTTATATCCTCTTCTATGGGGAAAAGAGAGGTTCTCTTTATATGCTGAATTCTATTATCAAGAAGTGTCCAAGTTATTGAAAATATCTAAGATTTTGAAAACAGAAAGGTCTGACCATAAAACATTTACAAAGTGAAAGTGAGGAAATAACTCAGACATTTGCTTGTTATGAACATTTCTGTTCTGCTTCTTTCACAAGCTCCACTTAACCGAGACAAGCAATCCATAGAAGGTAGCTGAGCTAAACACAGGCAGTGACCAAGCTGTCCCAGAAATGTACATGCAAAGTTCCTCAGTTAGCATTCAAGTGCTGTTTTGTTTCTATATGTGTACTGTAAATGTAATTTGGAGGAAAAAAAATAATTAACGCCACTGTGTTGTACACCATTAAACCACCAATCTAGTCAAAGGTACCTATACTTAGAAATGTATTATCATTTCCCACTATCACTGTGAATATTTTCTTTTGTCTCTGTAACTTTTTTCTCCAGCTCCCATACTAACTAGGATCAGATAATGTATTTTTAAAGGAAACATATTTTTTCAAGAATTTTGAGCAGGGTGATTTAACTCATTTTAGTTGCCTTATTTACCAGCATCACACAAAAAACTTACCTTTACTTGTAAACGTTACTGTGTGAGATATCACTACAGTGAAGCTAGCAAAATGATTCTGAACTGCAGGGTGCTAAAATTCCTCTTCCTTGACTTCGATGGAGCCAGGATTTCCTCCCATTGTGTTTATTGCGGAGTGGAATGGAATTAGAACCCATAAGCGACTTGCCTTTGTGGAGATGTTTCTGTAACAAAACCCCAACAATGTCCTATTAAAGGTGAGAGTAACTAAGGGTTAAGAGAGGAGCTGTATCTTATTAATAAATAAAAACAAATTAGATTTGTTCTAGTGTAAAAGTGCACTTGTTTTTAACTTGGTTTAACTTCAGCTGGTTGAAAAGTATTTATCTAATTGTGCAAGTTGTGCCGAACCTATTCCATTTTCACTTGGTGTGTCTCAGTGAAAGCTGGACTAACAAACTTATAAATATGAATTGGTGATTTGGGCACAGTTCCCTTGAGAATGACTTCCATCCATTAATGACCAGGACGCAGATATTTTTTCTTCAAGAAAAAGCAAATCAAGCTTTTCTCCAAGTTTCTGTAATACGAAGAACAAACTCTAGCTCTCCTTAGAATATCATCCAATTTTAGGACCGAAAAATGATTGGATAAATATCACCCTTTCACTAATTGTCATAATTTTAATAATTGCCATCATTTAAGTAATTTAAAGACAAAAAAAAATAAATAAGGCATGTAGTACAATTGTGCTAGGTAGTTTGCAGGATTCACTGTCCTCTATTTAAACTGAAATTTCTGCAGGAATGGCAGAGGCTGTTTCATACCACATATATGCAATGCATGGGAAATTTGAACATGCACAAGCTGGGCCACAAAGATCTACTATTATGCAGCCAACAAAAATAATAACATTCTAGGAAATACTTTACCATGGCATCTCAAAAACATTTTTAGCATTAATCTCTCTGTGGAGAAAGGTCTGACTTAACCACTAGCCTTCCCTATACTTAGTGCTAGGTACTAAAGTGCAGGTACTTGTGCTAAGTAGCACCCTAGTGCAAGCCTTTGTAATACCGAGTCCTTTATACCTGGAAGCCAGTACTGTTACAAATGACAAGTCACAGAAGCCCAAATGGCTCTTTCACTACGTGCATAGTGCACATAGACTGAGCCACCGTCCATAAGCCTTGTAGCTCCTAGACACACAAATCTGCAGTGTAGTTTCTAGAATATAACTGCAGGCAGTATGGAAATTTTGTCGTGAGAATATCTAGGGAAGCATACGTAAAATAAAGATTGCTGTGTTAGAATGCCCTCAGGCTGGACACCAGGTTTCAAAAATAAAATACCTTAAATGGTGCTAAAAGATATTAACTAAATGTTGGTTTTGAATAGGAAACAGACATTATTTATTAAACATCAAATAAACAAACTTTTAAATTAAATGATAATCAAAGGCCTGTTATTGCTTCATGTCCCAAACAGGCTGGTTTTCTGAACCCAATTGGTCTGACTTATAAAGAAAGCAGAAAAAGCATTTAAATTGACTTTTTGTTATCAAAGAAAACACCTCAGAAGAGAAAAATTATTTGCTCCTTCTCACATTTTCTTTTTCAATGTGAATCTTGGTTAATATTTTACTTCAAAGTAAAGATAATGCCAGAGGTATAACAGTGATTGTGACCTAGGACAGGGTGTAAGAAGGGGTTGTTTCTGTCCATTATGTCCTTTGTATCTGTCTTTCTGTGACTATGGTCTTCACACTGGCTACATGATCTGCTTGAACCCTAAGCTTTAGAGACATGGTGGTTTTCCTACTTACCTACCATAATGGGAACCTTTATAGCCATTTAATGTTATTGTAACACTGATTATGAAAATATATTTCCATATCTGTATTCTGGTTTGTCTGTAGCCAAAAAGCTAATGCTGTTTAGGCATCCCGGGGACCTAGAACACCTCCAAAACACCACCAAATGAA
>JAOXNO010006049.1:0-19414 GCA_028565335.1 Limnodromus scolopaceus
TCTCCTATCACTGAATCACTGAAAGGATTAACATAAGGCTGGGGGGGAAGGGGGGGGTGGGAGGGATGGACACCAAATCATTGGAATAGGCACCTTTATTTTATTTTCTGTTTTTGAAAAGTTTGGGTTGTTTTTTTTTTAACTAGTCAGAAGTATTAAGATATAAAATTATTAATAATATGTGAATATATTTATTAATAATATATAAATATATGATCCTTGTTCTGTGTTTTTCCTTCATCTTTGGAGAAAAGTTATTTCACAGCTAATTTGACCAAGAAATCCAGCTCAGTCCTGAATTAGCATAAACACTGGGAAGGCAGAATATGACTTTAAGGTTCTGTCTACATTCCTAAAAAAAATTGCCAGAAATTGTTCTCTGGTCCTGAGGCCAAGCAGCAGAGCATGACAACATCCACACAGAGTAGTATATTTGTTGTCCTGTGGACCTTTTAGGGACTCTTGTGGTTTTATGGAGTAAGCGTAACTTTGTGTGTTGTGTTCTGTTCCAATCATCTGAAGTAGGTTTTTTGCTTCAGTTCACCAAAATGATGAAGATACTCATTGTACGTTCTGGAATGTAGCAAAAAGGCACATGGAGGTGTTTGAGGGACCAATGTTTGATTGCAAAATGGACTTTTTTTTTTTTCCCCTCTTTTATGTTTACTCTGTCATCATGCCAGTTTCAAGGTTACATGGACTTAGCTATTGAAATACAAATGTTCCTATGGCTGTTCCTCCTCTCATTTTTCATGCAATTAAGCTGCTACTTTCAGAGCATATTCAAAGCCAAGATCTACTTGAAGCATTTAAGGTACTGTATTCAGTATTTAATTTTCCTGCCAATTTCTTCAAAGTACACACACTGTGTCCTAAACCACTGAGAATCTATCAGTTTATCACTATTTTATCATCAAATCACACTAATCTAATGTTGCGACAATTTGTTGTAAAGAAAACAGACAGTTTCTTCTGATAACCGCTGATCACTTCTGCAGAACATAACAGGAAAACAGTATTGTTTGCCTCATTCTTTCCCATTTCATTGATTTTTATAAAGGGCAGAGTCCAGTGCTTTTCTACTACATCTCATTCATCTCTAATTTATTAGAGAAATTTAAAAAGTCTCATCTAATTAATTCTATTACATTTCTACATTTATTTTCACTCAGGTTTCTATGTAGAAATAATCTGAATAGGCTTTAAATAACTGTTGCAGTGGACGTTTCTATTTGGGTTCATTGCAAAAAAGATGCCATATATATGGTGACCAGAATAGTTAGCCAAATTTTGACATCAAGTGCATATGGAAACCTGTAACTCCATTGGTCTGTGCTTTCTACTTCCATGTAGAATTGCTGGTGGAGAGCTGTGACAGACACTACACTAGTCTAAGTAATATTAGGTGTTGTCAGTGATGAAATGATGAGGATCAAAACAAAACTCAGTGAGAGAAAAAATAGGTAGATGAATAGTGATGTTACTCATGTAGTTCTGAGTATTGTGGCTTGGCTTTAAGCCAGTATTACTTTTACAGTATTACTTTTTATTATGTTATTTTCATAATTTTGTGCATTTTCATAAAAGAAGGAGTCTCTGTTACCTTGATCAAATGGTTCAGCAAAAGCTGTAGACCTTGCCCTAACTTCAGCAATATGTACATGATTACTGTTTGAGACTTTTTGCACGTGAGGAAGCCTTCTTGATTTTACCTATACCGTAGGGTAGGTAGCCCCCCTGCCGTGCACCACAGATCTGTTTCTCTCATCACCTGGATCAAGCAACTTAGTTGGAGCACATCATAACTGTCTTTCTCCTTTTCTGCTTGCTAGGTCTTCTTCAAAAGGAAACATGGCTGCCTAGGGTTATGGGGTTCCTTCTGCTCCAACATACATAAAAAACACACATTCGGGATCCAAGCCTACTGAGTGCACCAGCAAAGAGGATTGTCCCAGAGACAGGAAAAATTCAGCCTCAGCTGCAGGTGACAGAGATCTCCTTACATCTGGTGGCAGATACTTCTAACAATTAAAATATCAGTAATATTAAAGATGTACATTATTTCTAGTTTAGATATTAGTATTCCCATTTGATAACTGTTGGATTTTGCTATGCTTTCCACAGCTGGATTAAAATTCTTTCCCTCCCATCTTCATCTCAATCAGAAGCCCATTCCTCATGTGTGCGAACTAAACTCATTTTTCTGTTTTAGAATAATACTGTAATCAACATATTGTTTTTGTGAAAGTTCACTTCCAAAAAGTATAGTCTTACACACCAACTATATTGTGCCCCACAAGGGTCTGAATCAGCTCAAGGCTTCTCAAGTGGTACAAGAGAAATGGCTTCTTTTCCTTCATGCTAGCAATGAGGAATGGGGGCCAGGCTGGACTACTTCTGACCAAAAAAAAAAAAAAAAAACCAAAAAAAAACCAAACCAAAAAACTATGGCTTTTGATGTCTTAATTGAAATAAAAAAGAACTAAAGTCAAACCCCAAGCATGTCTGCCCTGCAAACCAAAGCCTTCACTTTGAAGCAAACAAAAAGGCTTTCTAATTTCCTAGCATAGGCAAAATACAACGTCTTTTATCACTTCATTCAAAAGAAGGAAAATAGCAAATAGTTTTCTTGGGATAAACAAATGTATATGAATGCATATACCATGTTTCTGAATAAAATATTACTTCACTTTTATTAGAAGTCATATGACTGAGTGAAAAATGAAAACAAAGGTTTTACAGGAAAAATGTATCAGAGGACCTCTGTGGAGAACGAGAAAGTTGGAGATGTGCTGCTAAGCGAGAGCTCAGCAGGTGTTCTTGTACTGATGGGAAGGAGGCCGTGAGCTCAGTAAAACAATGTCCTTAGATGTTGATGTGTGTGTGGTGTGAAATGTAGCAAACAGATAATAACAGTGTACCGAAATAGTAATGTTTTGTTAGCCTAGGCAGGATAAACATTTAAATGTAGCCAATTGTATTGCTCACAATGCTGTAGGGACAGTCACTCACAACCTAGTTGTGAAAAGGGCACAGCGTGTGATCAAAAGACAGAAACTATATATGCTGAAGAAGTGAAACAATAAACGTCTTCCCTTCACCACTTAGCGGAGTGCCGCAGACCTGCACTTTTAACCAATGGCCACTTTAACTTTGAGCTATTAACCACTCTGAACTTGGTAGTTGTATAAGTTTTCCGCCTGCCTTATGGTCTATCTATACAGTCCATGCCTCACCAGACTGCCAAGAAGGATGTTGTTGCAGACTTTGTATTGCTAAAATCAAGGGACTTCTACAGCTCTCCCCTCATCCACTGAGCAAGTTACTTCATCACAGAAGGCAGGCCATTGGTTAGACATGATTTACCCAAGGAAAGCCATCTCAATAAATGCAATTTGTGTTGTAGTCCATGATTTATATAAAAAATGACCTAAAATGAATGCCAGATTAAATCCTGTATCTTGGTACTATATGTGACCAAGATAAACCTTAAAATAAATATGGTTAAATCCAAACGAATTTAAGAAATTTAAAAGAAAGATTTAGATTGAAGTAGGTGTCTTGAAAATACTTTTATGTACTCCAAATAAAGATTTGTTTGTCTCTGAACCGAAAGTCACCTGAGTTTTGAGTGCTCAGACTGTTGTCAGTATCCTGACACTGAGTAGCCATATTTAAAAACGGATATTAAGACTTTGATCTGAGTCTGTTGAGAGCGATGTAATTCCTTTCTGACTTGTTTTGTAAACAAAGTTTAATTTCCCTAAGCTTTTTCAGCTGCCATGTTAAACTGTTTCATTGTACACTTACTGGTGCATAATAGGTGGAGGAAAATCCTCCTCTCACAGGTTTCCATGGAGATCTAAGTCTTCTTCCAAAGTATTTTAGTTCTTTGCTTCAGTGTCATTGTAAAAGTGCTAAGTAACTTGTGAAAGAGGAGGTCTATCACTGAAAAATATTCAGACCAATACTGAGAAGTGAAATCCAGAAAAGCGTTTTAGAATATTTGTTTTATATATGAGGGTGATTCTGTGAGTTATTTGCTATGATCTTTTAATAGAGAAATACAACTGTACTTCAAAGATCTTTCATATTCATGCATGTTTTAGAGTAATGAATAAGGGATAGTCATTTGATAAAATACCTTTATTTAAAAAAATAATGTTACATTAACAAGCAGCAACTCTGCTGTGATGTCAACAGCAGTTCTGTTTCTTTCTGTCAGAGGCAAAATAAATTAAATCCTTCTGTGATTAAATAAATAGAAACCACTCCAGTTATAATAGTCCCCAATGATAAGTTTGGTGATGTGGAAAAATCTGATCTCAAAGCAGTTGCAAATAAAGAAGAATATTTGGATTAGTTGAACATGTATTGGTAAGAACAATATCCTCATTGTTAAGAGAAATGTGGTTGTGTTTCTTCTGTAAAATGAGATAGTTTTGAATCTTGCAGACTTTGCTTCTAAGACGAGCTTTTTTCCACTTGGATCTAAAAAACACCATACAGAAAGAAACTGTTTAGTTCATTTTCCATTTCCTCAGGTATCTTTCCTGTGAAAATTTCCACACTCAACATAGCATTCAAGCACTTTTTTTCCTGATAGAAATCTTGCCAAATATTGGTTTGGGTTTTTTTCCTAGAAGGGATATCTTTTGTCCTTTAGTGGGTACAAGGAGATTATGCACTATTTACTTTCTTGATGGATTAAATAGCACAATAAGGTTTGACTGGGGAGTTGACTTGACCAATATTTGTCATCAGTCACCTTTTTTTTAAAAAACATTTGGCATTGACTATCTAAAATGGATTGAACTGTAATTTAGGTGGATATAATGCCTAAATGTATTCAGTCAGTTTACAAGTTTGAGTTAAATGTTAATCTCTCTACAGAGAGGAATATACTCCCTCAGAGTGAAATGAGATGTGTAACTGTGGTATTTAAACTACCTCACTAAACAGTGTGACAAACACACCCAGAGATACACATTTGCTGCTCCGTAGCTTAAGCACCACAGAAAGAGACCTGTGATTACTGCAAGCTCACACAACCTGTTGTGAGCCTCATACAAGCCATAGCCTTTTGTCATTAATTAGGCAAGACAGGATTGTATCACCAGTTGTATCAGCATGACAGAAGTGTGCTGAAAGATTTATGCCTCTGTCTATCTACTGTATAATTTTTAAGGCTTGCTCACTAAAATATCTATGCTTCTCATAATTTAAACATATTTAGAGTTTATCTTGTTAAAAAAGTTATTAAAAAGTTATTTTTTTTCACAGAAAACAAAAACACAGAAAAGTTTAGACTCCTGAAAGTTTATAGACATCTATGAATCTGAAACACTAAGCATTTCAAGAAGAAATTTATTTGCCAGAGTTAGGTAAAATCCTTTGAAATCTCACTAAGTTGGCACATGCATCATTAATTTTCTATACACCTTTAATGTGTATTAGGGGTAAAATATTTAGGTACACCTAAAAATGTCAGTGGGATGCTGTTTGTATTTTATAATCTAATTAGTGTTAAAATATAGTCCTAAATGAAGCAAAAAAGATTACATGAGAACTGTGTAAAATTTCCCAGATGGAGAATATCTATGTAATGCTTTTGAGGTTTTTTTTTCTTCCCCAAAACGTGATTTTAAAAATACCCAAGATTCACAATAAAAGAAGATACACATGAAAGACTATATTAACTCATAGTTTATGATGTAGTACCAGGACCATGCTATATGTATCCTTTATAGCATCAGAGTATCTCACTAAGAGCTCTAGAACAGGTAGGGAAACCAATAAATATTCATGGAAAGCAGAGGAAATTATGGATGAAAAAATGTTCTTTTCTGGTTTTGATAGAGCCTAAAAGGCAGCAGATACAGTGAATGGATGATATTGCTTATTGCCTGCAGTTCCACTGATAAGTGATTTTTCAACTTAAAAAAGTGAAAGCAAGAACACAACTTTCTCAAGTACATGAATATAGAATTATAAAAAAAAGTAAAAACTTCTCTTTTGCTGCCTCTTCTTTTTTGATGAAGACTGTAGCAGTACCTCTTGCACTGAAAAATGTTCTTTTCTATAGGCTTCTTTCCATGAGAATATTATAGCCGTGGAGATTTAGGGATTTGGTCTGATGAGAAGCCTACCTGTGGTGGTGTGTTGAATCCACCAAGGTCTTTTTCCAGAGAAGGCATACTTCAAGACAGAAGTCTTGAAGGCACAGGAGCAGTCTGTTCCTGTGTGCCAAAAACCAAGTAGGCAGGGAAGGAGACCGGACTGGCTAAATAGAGACCTTTGGCTGGATCTCAAGAAGGAGACTCTATAAGCTTTGGAAGAGGGAGCAGGTCTCTCACGAAGACTATAAAGGTGTAGTGAAGCTATGCAGGGAGAAAATTAGGAGAGCTAAAGCTCAGTTAGAGCTCAACCTAGCTACAGCTGTTAAGGATAATAAAAAATGTTTCTATAAATTCATTACCAACAAAACGAAGATCAGGGAAAATCTCCCTCCCTTATTGGATGCAGGGGGAAACATAGTCACAAAGGATGAGGAAAAGGCTGAGGTGCTCAATGCCTACTTTGCCTCAGTCTTTATCAGTGGAACTAGCTGGACACCCAGCCTCGTGAGCTAGGGGACAGGA
Source organism: Limnodromus scolopaceus (assembly GCA_028565335.1). Classification (NCBI taxonomy): domain Eukaryota; kingdom Metazoa; phylum Chordata; class Aves; order Charadriiformes; family Scolopacidae; genus Limnodromus; species Limnodromus scolopaceus. The sequence goes on from JAOXNO010006049.1 coordinate 6,642, forward strand.
ATGGGAAGCAGAATGAGGTCATTTGAATTAAAGAGGAAGTGATCAGTGACCTGCTACACCACTTGGATCCACACAAGTCTATGGGACTGGATGGGTTACACCCAAGAGTGAAAAAGAATTGGCAGATGTGCTCACCAAGCCACTTTCCATTATTTACCTGAAGTCATGGTTAACTGGAGAGGTCCCAATGGATTGGAGGGTAGCAAATGTAACACCCATTTATAAGAAAGGCAGAAAGGAGGATCCGGGAAACTATAGACCTGTCAGTCTGACCTCAGTACCAGGGAAGATCATGGCACAGATCATCTTGAGTGACATTACAAGCCATATAATGGACAACCAGGGGATCAGGCCTAGTCAACATGAGTTTATGAAAGGCAGGTCCTGCCTGACGAACCTGATCTCCTTCTACGACAAGATGACCAAATTATTGGATGAGGGAAAGGCTGTGGATATTGTCTACCTAGACTTTTGAAAAACATTTGACACTGTTCCCCATAGAATTCTCATGGAAAAACTGGCTGCTCATGGCCTGGATGAGAGTAAGATTTGCTGGATCAAGCACTGGCTGGACAGACGGTCCCAAAGAGTGGTGGTCAATGGAGTTAAATCCAGCTGGCAGCAGGTCACAAGTGGTGTGCCTCGGGGCTCAGTGTTGGGACCATTTCTGTTTAACACCTTTGTCGATGATCTTGATAAGGGTGTAGAGTTCGCAGATGGCACCAAGTTAAGTGGGAATGTTGATCTGCATGAGGATAGGGAGGCTCTACAGAGAGACTTAGATAGATTGGATCAATTGGCCAACGTTAATGGTATGAGGTTCAACAAGGCCAAGTGCCAAGTCCTGCACTTGGGCCGCAACAACCCCATTCATCACTACAGGCTTGGGAAAGTGTGGCTGGAAAGCTGCCTGGCAGAAAAGGACCTGGGGGTTCTAACTGACAAGTGGCTGAATATGAACCAGCAGTGTGCCCAGGTGGCCAAGAAAGCCAATGGCATTCTGGCTTGTATTAGAAATACTGTGACCAGCAGAAGTAGGGACGTGATTGTCCCCCTGTAATCAGCACTGGTGAGGCCATACCTTGAGTACTGTGTCCAGTTTTGGGCACCTCAATACAAGAGAGATACCGAGGTGCTGAAGTGAGTGCAGAGAAGGGCAACGAAGCTGGTGAAGGGTCTGGAGAACAGATCTTATGAAGAGCGATTGAGGGAGCTGGGGCTGTTTAGTTTGAGGAAGAGGAGACTGAGGGGTGACCTCATCACTCTCTACAACTGCTTGAAAGGACATTGTAGAGAGGCTGGTGCTGGTCTCTTCTCACAGGTGATTAGCAATAAAACAAGAGGCAGTAGCTTCAAGCTGCAACAGGGTAGGTTTAGACTAGACATTAGGAAACAATTTTTCACAGAAAGAGTGGTTGGGCATTGGAATAGGCTGCCCAGGGAGGTGGTTGAGTCATCATCTCTGAATGTGTTTAAAAGTCATTTAGATGTGGTGCTGGGGGATATGGTGTAGGGGAGAACTTTGTGGAGTAGGGTTAATGGTTGGACTCGATGATCTCAAGGGTCTTTTCCAACCTGAGCGAATTTATGATTCTATCTCAGGAACCACTAGAGATCCAAGTACCCTTTCTATGTGAAACCATAAGAGGTTACAACGTCACTGTGTCTACCATTGCAGTGTTCACGCTATTGCTATCATACAACAATGCTTTTAATATGCAATAACACTTTTAAAAGTGATCAATTTTTTTAATTGTCCTTCTTATATCACAGTGTCACAAAAGCACAATATAGTGGATTTCAAGCACTTTGTCATTTTGATATACTTATATCTTGTATCTCCATCCTTTATGGATGCCATATAACTTCTCACAATTACAATTATTTTAAAGACTAATTTCAAGCTTTCTCAAATAAAGAAGTTTCCAATACTATGTTCTTGCATTGAAAAAAAAAATAATTCAATACGCTTTTAGTAACATTATTTTAAAAGACTGCAATGTATTACATTGCAAATCATCTTGTTAGAAGTTGTTTTGATGTGTCTCCAAAATAAAATTCAAATTTCACTATCATAAATACGTTTTGCATTGGTTTCATAATCTTATACAACACTATTTTAAAGGAAAGTACATCATTCTCCTCTAAAATCCTGCTTTGACATATTATCTATATTAATAACTACTTTGTTTCCAAGTTGCAAGATGTTACTGATGATAAATTAATATAAACTTATGTTATGTATTTAACAGTATTTCTTCTAAAGATGGGTGATTTGCTGAAGATCAATATGCTGAAAGTAAACTTTATTCAGTGTCCTCTCATCTCTTATCTCTGCCTTTCCTTGGAGCAGATAAACCTTTCCTGTTATTGGGAAATTTTTATGCCAACCTCATAATGAAGTTTTTACTTCTACAACAAATCTTGTTTGAAGATGTAATTCTTCATCCATTTTTTCTAAGGAGCTGATCATGGCAGTATTTTATCACCAAAAATTAATGCTAAATATAGAAAACTATTTCTATGGCTCAAGATATTTTTTTCCCAATAAAATTAGTGCTAGTAGGACTATGCAGTGATCAGCATAAAAAGTTTGTGTTTCCAAGTAAGTCATCATTGAACTACAGGGATAGGGACTAGGTGGTCTTTTGAACTCCCTTTGAGTCCTATAATCTGCAATTCTCTGATTTCTAACTGGAATAAAAAGTAGCATAAAGAAGGTTGTCTGGTCAACCCCCCCAACAAAAGCCAAGTTTTTATAACTGTTGGAGGGCATATGTAAAAATATTAGGAAAAGGATTACTGTATACAATTTTTTAGACTTTTTAATGCTTTCTCAAATTGTCCTTAGCAATTTGGCTATGAAGTTCACGTGTAATCTTCAGATATAACATTTACATCTATAGTGACACTGAAGGCGGTGTCAGGACTTTGTCACCTTAATCAAGTACTTTTTCAGCCTGAAGATCATTTCCTCAAAAACTGACATGAAATGGGATGAAAAAGTCAGGATGATTGATCCAAATGAAAGAAATACAATGAATAAACAATGTATCATATCTTAAAGTGTGAACATTGTAGATTATAGTTAAGTTTTAGTATTTTCCTCATGCAAAGGATCCATTTCAGCTTTTTAGTACAGGTTTCCTGCAGATATCAATTGGCATTTGAGATGACAATTTCTAGTTTTACACTTTTTCATGATGTTGAAATATTGTTGGTGAGAGATCATAAGAGAGAAAAGAATCTGCAAAAATTAATGGCAATATTACTGATAAGGTCATATATTAAATTAGAAGTTAAAAAATCCCTGTGGTATCAGTCAAATAAATTGAGAAACGACTGAAAAGCAGAATTCTAATGCAGTTACCTGTTAGTGAAAGGGGGAAGAATTCATAAGTATTCTGGTGGATTTGAACCAGAAAATGTATCTTTACAGCAAAACCTATCAAAAGCAAATTCTCGTGACACAAGGTTAAAGTTCTTTATGACCAATAGCCTGGTTTCAATTGGTGTGGAGAAAACCAATGATGTATAGTAGGTTCAGGAAATTAGTCCAGTGAATATCTTGTTGTAACACCCCAGACAGTCTTAGTAGTGCTGGTTCCTCAGTAAAGAAAGGTTACATCATTATGTGTAGGTTAAAGAGCATTCTCTACACTTGCTAGCACTACAGAAACGAAAGGTAGTGAAACACATAACTTGTCAATGCCACCACAGTACTGTGTTTACATTTAAAATCAATATTTTGTTTACATCATACTGTAGGTGACATATTCTTGGCAGTTAAACCCGTCAATATGGTAGATGGCCTTGTAAATGAACAATGTGAACAAGGCATTTTTTTTAAGCTTTTATTTTACTAAAAATGCTAATCTAATCTTTATGAATGTATAGAATGGAATTACCTCTCATAAAGGCTTCCCCCTTTTAGCCTGATTTCCTGTATTACAGGGAGATGACATGAAGGTCAAAGCAAACAAGCTTTCTTCTATGACCTTTTAATGTCAAAACCAAAATAAAGCAGCCAAAAAAACCATTTACCTCCAAACAGACAACATTCCCACCCCAAACTGCCAATATCCTATAAAGGTTTGGGTTACAAACATTATTGCATAGAGCACTGCTTATGTACATAGCATATATCTATATGCCAAAGAGCTCAAAATGTTCTTAGTGAGATTTTTTTCTGCTGCAACATTACAAACGATAGAAAAATACAAGGGTTGCTGCAGCACTGATAGTTACTCTCAGGTAACTCATGTTTCTACACAGCTTTTAGTAACTTCTATAACATCTCAAAAACTCTTTTTCTCTGGTCTAAAAACTTTATCTGATCCAGAAAAGCTGCAATAGTTGGCCTCTTAAAGAGTATGACCATAACATTAAAACAGAGAAAATTGAAAGACTATGTGGAGGTGACTGTTTTACAACAATATTACCTCGTTTCAATTGACAACATGAAAGTCTTAAGAGACTATAGCTTAAAATTAGGTGAAGCAAGGCCATTTCCGTTTTGCTTAGGGTTTTAAATGTAAAGACTTATATCTGAAAAAAATTATTATTAAGTCTGTTTTCCTCTTACATTTTTCAAATATGGGGTTCTTTTTGGTTTCTCTAGTGTAGTGGTATGATTGAGATCCTCCTGCAGTTTTTTTTTTAAATAACACTAAGTTCCTATTTAACTTGAACCTTTTATTTTCTAATATTTAAAGATTTTATGCTTCTTTTCCTTACCTTCCTACCTTTCTCATAGAACCTTTAAGAAACTAGTATTCTGAAGATTCTATTCAATTGCATTTGTTTTAGAATAGCAGTTTACCATCTGCCTTATTTCTTAAGGAGAAAAGCTTAGAGAATTCTGAAAGTAATGAAAAAAACATTGATGTTTTTCATTGTACCCGCCAGTTTTAGGGTGCTTTGAACAAGTCTTAATTTCAATAAAAATGATTTATTTTACATCATACTGTTGGTTACATTTTCTTGGCAGACCTATATATTCCAAATGGTTTCAGAAAGCATAAATATATGCAAGATGATAAATTGATGTCAGTTTCCCCCCCCTATACTGTCTGTAACTAATAATTGTTTGTTTAAATATCAATAAGACATCAGAGGACGTAGTCTATTTTGTGTTTCATAACTTACCTTGCAGAAAACAGATTAAATACAAACCACTGATTTCATGTGTTTGAATACAAAAATTATATTGTATGTCTAATGAGCGTGCTTCCTGTTTCAAATAGGGATAAATTGTATAACAAGTTTGTCTGTGTGACCAGTTCTTTCTCGATAGTAGTTTTATAGTAAAAGAAATATCTTAAACAATGAATCAGTGCCTCCTCCACATTGGCCTTCAGAAATGTGCTGGAATAATTGTATGATAATGATTATCTTGAAAGGCCATTCATCATTTAATTAATTTCAGTTCAATAGCCAATGACCTTGTTTATCACCCCCCTACCCCCTTTACTCCATCTGAGATTGGAATGGAATACCTGAGAACAAGTCTATCAAGTAGGCTTAAGTCTCTTTGAAAAAACAACATGATATTAGTGGACTCAAAGGGGTGATGGGAAGATCAATTTTTGCTGAGGTTGTCCAATCAGTCATATACAACCGCATTAACATTGCTCCAGTGTTCTCCTTGTCATTACAGTCATTCTGGTGACCCAATGCACTGACTACGAATGTGGGAAAAGACCTGACCCAGATGCAAGAGGAGATCAGGAATAACACAGTACTTCATCTGGAAAAAGAATAAAAGGCAGCAGTGGCTGTTTATTCTGATGCAGAGACATGTTGTCCATATTGATTAAGCCAAGGAAGCCAAGACTATGTGACCTTTTAAGGCTGAACAGCACATATCTTCCATAGTGAAAATGACAGGAGGTAAACTGTAAACACATTCTTTAATGTTGTGCATTAAAGTCCTGGAAAAAATTATTTACTTAGTACTAGTTAAATACAAATGTGGATTTGTATTATATACAAACATAGAACAATCAATCTTTTATTATCTAATATTTGGTATTTTTAAAATAAGTAAGTAAAAATATTCTTTCTTCTCAGTTTATTAATGAAATAAGATAATACAAACTGCGGCTTGAAAGAACTTACCTGCCTATGACACACACCTCTTATCAAAAGTTAGAAATAGCGAAATATAAGTCAGCTTGTTAGAAGAGTTTTAAAATCAACAGTTTCTCATTTAATGAGATCTCATCTCAGCTTCTGCCACATATATTTTTGAAAGAAGATCAAAGAGGTTTGCAAGAGAGCACAAACCAAATGGCTTGGTGCATTTTTAAAATAAAGGTTAAAGTTTAATAGGTTGCAGTTAAGTAACCAACAAAGCTAAGAAGTAGTTTTCATAGAATCATAGCATGATAGAATGATAGAATCGTTCGGGTTGGAGAAGACCCTTGGGATCATCGAATTCAACCATCAGCCCTACCTTACAAAGTTCTCTCCTGCACCCTATCCCCTAGCATCACATCTAAATGACTTTTAAACACATTCAGGGATGGTGACTCAGCCACCTCCCTTTGCAGCCTATTCCAGTGTCTCACCACTCTTTCTGTGAAGAATTTTTTCCTGTTAGCATCTACCTGATTTCAACTGGGATGGTATCTTATGAGCTATAAAATGTTTCTAAGAAGTATCTATGGTGACAAGGAGAGGAAAACAGAGAACCAAATAATAATATTCAGATACAAGCAAGTTAAAATATGCTTCTTTAAAAGCTTAGGGCATTACTGAGACTCCCAGTATTTTGCAAATTGTTACTGTTTTGACTCATGGAAAAGAAAAAGAAAGCTGCAATTATATGCAAGTATAGACTCACTGCTGTGCTAAGTTTTAGCTTTCGTCTTTGATAATACTACAGGTTACTAATTGCAGTTTGACTGCCAAAATAAACTAATCAGGTTAACAACTGCCTTTTTAAAGGAAATTGAAAGAGCAGAATTTTTGTTGAGGTGAAAGAGGTTCATATAAAATTTCTCAACAACAGTCTCGCAACTGCTATGGTAAAAACTTTGTAAATTTCAGAAATTCCCACTGTGAAATTAAAGTGGTATTTAGCTGAGAAACCATTTAAATGAAAACTACTGCAAGATGTGGGAGAGTCGAGTCCTGTTTCCCTGGAGATGACTAAACACTGAATAAGAGGCAGTAACTAAGTAAAATGTAGGAAAATTAAAGGTTTACTCATTTTATTTTTGAGTGCATGGTAGTCTTAGTAACTACTTTTAAAAAATGACTATTTTAAACGTCGCCAAGTTGAAAAATACTAACATAAAGCATATCCATACCTAGCTGTATCTATCTGTGGCATCTATACAATGTAAAGGTATACGGCTTCAAAATTACTCAAATACATAGAAAGATAGAGGATGGAAAGGCAGATGAAAATGATATTTGGAAAGTTAAATATGGCACAATTTAAAGTATATGTCATTGGAGATATTTCCTTATTTGGTGATCACACTTAGGAGATTATGCACTTGAGAGCAGTAAGGACAGATTTCTCCCCTTTGTAAAATTAGAGTTAATTTGCTTCCTCAACTCCCTCAAAGTAAAAGTCACAGATTCTAAAGCAATCAAACCATCATCAGGCTTTATATGTAATAACAACATATGAGTGATGGACTTAACATTGATAGTGGAATGTATATCTTAAGATGTGTAAGAAGTATATACTTTCATGGATAACAGGCTCTATGTTTCAGTTCTGCTGAACAAAACATGCAATAAAGAATGATAGAACATATTTTGTTTCATTCCAATATTTTTCAGAGGTGCATATTTGAGATTAGTGCTGGCTGTGATTTACCTATCCCATTTTCTGTAAAAATGGGATATATATAATCTGTAGAACTTCCTTTTTCTTTAAAGGTCATTAAAAGCAGAATTTCTTTTGTATTTTGTTGAATACTTAGTGAATGCCTTGAAATTTCTCTTTATAACCCTTCTGAAAAAAGGGTCAACTATACAGCTGAGTATTACAGATCCAGTTGTTAGTTTCTGTCTCCAGATACTTACTATTTGAAAACCATGTTAGCTAATGCAGAATAACTAACTGCTTCTGCCCCAGATGTAATAAGCATTCAGCAAGAACTGATGACTAATAGGAAGCATTAACATGCAAATGAACCCACAGATTCCAAAAAGGAGCAAAGAGCAAGAAGGGAACCATCATGTCATCCCGAGTTACCAGGGGCACCACACTGTACCTCGGTGTGGCATATCTTCAGAATTTGAAGTCAATAAAACCACACAGGGTCATGTGTTAATCAAGAGCGCCAACGTAATGAAAATCAGTAAGATTGGTAGTAAGCAATATTATTGACATTATCCTTAAAGATGAAGTAGAAGAATCTTCACATTTACTTTATAAACTCTGACCACCTTGTTTCTGACATGGGACAAGCAAAGCATGGTGAGTCTGTCAGTTTCTGGTACTAGCATGGAGAAACAACTACTGTGCATGTACAGCATTCAGAAGGAGGTCCTATGGAGAAAATAAACAAAAGAACTACTGAATATTAAATAAAATAGAGTATTTGCACATAAAAATAATAATTCAGAAATGGAGAAGTGTTTAGAAATATATAAAGAAAATGCATAAACAAAATTAATAACACATCCATTAAGAAAAAATGAAGAACAGAACAATGAAGAAAAGTGATGGTACAGTGAAGAAGTCCTTTTGTTGTTTTTGTTTGTTTGTTTTTATCTTAAGCACATTTTTATTCTTGTTTTTTTGTTGTTTTTTTTTTTTTTTAATTATTATAACATTGTAGACATGAGATATTTGGTATGACACGTTTCTTTCTCAGTTAACTCTGGTACCAATTCTGAGGGAGTCTCTAATTTAAGTGGTTGATCTTGGTATAATTGTTCAGAATTCCTGAAAAGGAAGATAACAGCCAGAATGTTACTTGCTATGAATTAGTGTATTTTAGTTCAGCATCATTAAGAACTCCAGATACTCAACATAGTGTGATGAAGGTGTATATTGTAGAATATTATACAATGCAATATTTTTACATATGCGACTACTATATGCCAATTAATGATATTTACTATGGCCATCAAAAGTCAATTTTGGTCTTAAATACTAGGTTTAAATAACAAGAAATTAAACATCACTAACTTGTTCAGGCACAACCTAAATGTTTCTGAAAGTTTTGCATTTTCAACTGAGTTAATAAAGTTGTTAACATTTTGAAGAAACATGAAGGACCTGAATGGCACTTGCCCTGAAGAGTAAAAATAAAGTGTGTATACATTCAAATTGAATGAACTCAAACGAAAGAAGAATGGTTTCTATAATTTAATTGATACTTTTTGCAGATAAAACTCAATTCACCTTATGTAGGGTGTAAGCATATTTTCACTTAGATGTTATCTACTGTAATTTACTCCGTTATGAATATGGGTCCTGAAGCAAATCTGGTGGTGTTGGCTAACAATCACATTCTGGAGCTGGAAGAAGCATAGGGAGAAAACACAACTTGCCTGAAGTTATTTTCAACCTCAGCTGTTAATATCTCCTCAAGGGTTTAATATACCATGTTTGTAAGAGCTCTGTTTTCAAAATCTGTCCTTTCTCTTCATATACATATACACAGACACACACACTTTGGTAAATTTTATTTATTAATCATATCAGTTCTTTTTTTATTTATTTACGCTACAGCTTGTTCTATATATGGATATTCTGGCACTAATTATAGAACAGCTTGTGTTGGGATTTCTACAGGACTGCACTATGGCAATACAGATTAAGCAATTAACCTTGATGTCACTGTAATTATTAAGATACTTTAGCAAAATGAACTAATTTCCCCACAGGATGTTCTGCTGAAATCAACTTCCACTCTTTTTAAGATGCCAAAATAGAAAATGTTAATGGAAAACTAAGTTTGCAATTTTAATAATCTGTTGGGTATACAAACATTTTCAGCAGTTGTCTTTAAATGTTTCACACAATAGTTCCCTCCAAACTCATAATATATATATTTTATATAGATTTATAAAAATATCCATATTGCATATAATTAAAAAAATATGCAATAATATTTTGTGGAGACAGGCAAAAAACAGGAAAAAAAAAAGGAACAGATTTACTGTGGCTCTTTTAGTGTGGTTTTACTGTGCAACTTCTGACGTTAAACAAATTTCATTCTAAAATATATAGCCAAAAGGAACTAGCTCATAGTTACCTGCTGTACAATATCAGTCCTTAATATTCAGGTAATAAAACTACTTGCATCCAGTACCAGAATATTATTTACGAGTATCTACTGTATTAGAAATACAATAGCATGAAATATTTTTGGATTGTTATTAAAATACATTTCAACTTTAAATCTTTTTTAGACTCCTATAGTTACTTTATTACTTCCCTTAATTAAAAATAAATTAATTCATTAAAAACTTTTTTTTATGTTCATTTTTTTAACTAGCTCAATTATGAAATCAATGTTCATCTAAAAAAGAATCTTTAAAATCTCTTGATTGTGGTATTTTTTTATATGTATAGGAAAAAGAGTATCCTATAGAAATTTCTTTGTAAAAGACAGTAATTTCCTTTGGTCAACCATTATATTTCAATCATAATATATAATGATATGAAGACGAATTACAAAAGCAAGATTATATACGATCAAAGGATAAAAAAAATATTTGAACAGAACTAATGATTACTTTAATTATACTATTTAAAGAAACTTTTAAACAACTTTTCTATGTTTTTCAATAATGTTTTACGAGGATAAATGTGAATGTATTTTATTTAATATTTAAAATTCAGAGAAGTTACTTGGTAAGCTAAAACACAAGGAATAATTACTATCATACATTTAAATGTATCTATGTTTCAATAAAGAGTAGAAATGTAATTTATTCACATTACTGTTATTAAAAGATTTCATATGCCTTTCTGTACATAATTTTTTTGACATATAACTATAAAACCACAAAAGAAAAACGGTGAACACAAAGAAAGAAAAATCTTATTTTTTTTAGATTAGGAAAAAATCTCATAGTTCGCTCTTTTTATAATTTTTTCTAGTGCTAGCTTCAGTTGCATAGCACTGAAGGGTGTAGAAGCAGCTATTTCATTCATTTATAAATGGAACTCACATTATCAGCAGTTGCATTGTTAACTCTCAAAAAAAATATTTTTTTTTCAAAAGAAGGAGCAGTTCTTGAAATTCTTTATTCTCTCTCTTATAGCAGAATCACCTACTTCTTTTTCAAACCCTGATGAAATTGAGGGGGAAAAATACATTGTTAGAAAATATGTTTGCTTTGTCAGGCTGGTACTTCCTGGGTATATTCCTATACATACAGAAACTCAGAACTTTTTTTATTATTATTATTTTCTAAAAATAAATATTTTTTAAAAATAAAACTTGTAGGATTTCTGGGTCTTGGTTTTATTTTGAGAGCAGTGGAATATTTACAGACATTTAAGTAGACGGAGATGCAGCTGAACTCATAAATGGAGCCATTTATGCAGGGGTATGCAGTAAAATGAAAAGGAAAAATGAAGAAAACCTTACCTAACCCAGTCAGGATCCTGAAGGATTTACGGTGCTTTAAAAAGAAAGGGAAACTTAATATGCTGATCTCTTTCTACAATAATCACAGTTTTGACTGAAAATGTCAGGACTGCTCTAACTACCACGTCTCAAGCAGTGCATTTACCTGATTTCTCCCCACACAATACAGCCTAATTTCTCTCCTACTCTGTCCTACAGGAGTCATTGCTAAAAGTGGCAATTTCAGAAATATATTCCCAACAGATACTGGCAGAACAGAGTAATCCACTGCTGAGTTTTTGTGGCAATTCATGTTTATAATTTGCTCCAAACTGTTTCTTCTGTAGTCTTTTCTTAACCTGAACATATTTCTCTCTTTTCCCCTGCTTTGTAGATGTTTGTATTTAAGTAAAACCTTGTCCCTCTTAATAAATTACAAGTTTCACTATATTTGAATGTGTTTGTAGCACTCCAAAGAAAAAGAAAACATTTAGTAGTGAGGATTGTTTGCTAATTATTCTATTAGTGAGCTGGAAATTATTCAGTTGGAATATTTAAGTAAGTGCTTTGAGGGTGTTTCGATTCAACTGTGAGGTCACAGTTATCTTCCAGAAAAGTACCACAAATGTCCACTTTATATAGAGAAATATGACAATCAGAAAAGAGCAAAATGCTTCAATGGAATCTCTGTAAGAGTTAAATAAAGAGAAAATAAAGAAAATTATTGACATCATCAAGATACAGAACTGTCCTGAGGTGAGTTATAATGTATTGAATAACCATAGTTATTTAACATTTGATTTATTGAGTGCTATCTTTTCTTTTATCAGGTTTTTAATAAATCCAAAGAGAGGCATTTAAAAACAAGGGTGTTTTGGGGGGTTTTTGGTTGATTTTTTTTTTCCTGTCTGACTGTCATAAAGGATAATATTATTAGTAGTATTATGACATTTACCTATTGAAAATATTTCTAAAATATGCATTTCCATTTCTGTAATGTGTGGCTATGTGATTGTATAATAAATACTTATAGGATAAGTTATAAATAATAAATAATTTGGGAAGAACATAAGAACTTCCTTTCTCATCTCAGGGCCCAAAACACCAGCTTTAGGTCTCCTTTCCCTTTTCCTGTGACCTACCTTCCTTCCTTCCTTCCTTCCTTCCTTCCTTCCTTCCTTCCTTCCTTCCTTCCTTCCTTCCTTCCTTCCTCCCTCC
>JAOXNO010006050.1:0-19246 GCA_028565335.1 Limnodromus scolopaceus
CAGCTCAGCTCTCGCTGCTTCCCACCCTGCGAGGTGGCCTGCCCACAGCCCATCGCCAACGCCTGGAACCAGCCCTGCGTCACCTCCTGTGGGGACTCCCGTGCCGTGGTCTACCCACCACCCGTGGTCATCACCTTCCCAGGCCCCATCCTCAGCTCCTGCCCTCAGGAGAGCATTGTGGGCACCTCTTCTCCAATTGAGCTGGGCCGCCCCAGGGGTCTGCAGGGCTCCCTTCTCTATGGGGGCTCCTTGTCCTCCTGCTCGTCCTCCTCCGGCCAGCTCTGGAGCCAGCGCTATGGGGGCTGTGGGCCATGCTAAGCCTGGCAGAAGGTGTGGACGGCAGGAGAAACAGCGTTGGAGCTGACAGCAAGTCCTGGATGTGCAACCAAGCTGAGGAGCTCTCCAAAGCCTTGGGCACACCTGACTGCCATCTAATCCATTGGGTCCTATGGGTGCTGCTCAGCATCCGTGGGAACCACTCTTCTGTTTGTCCTTCTTATGCTTTTTTTTTTTTTTTTTTGCCTGTGATGTTCTTGCTGTAAACCTGCACTGGTTTCTCAAAAAGTGTTTTTTCCATTCTGACAGTATGGGTGAGAAATTTGGTCATTTTTTGCTTCAGCCTCTCTGTGAACACATCTACTGGTTTTCTGTTTTTCATCTTCAACCCTGATAATGTAATAAAATTTATATCAGGGAAGTTGCTTTGCTCTCCTGTGCATTAGGCTTTTGGGGTGAACAAAGGCTTCCTGCATGCTGCAAAGCAGAACTTGGTTGGCCATATTAGATTGGCCACAAGGAAGAAAGAGTACCTTGAGTGAAACATTCATTCCATGTTAACAAATTGCTTGTAATCAGGTCTGAAAAACTGGAAACTTGCCTTCAATTTTTTTTGTGTTGTTATTAGTGTAAATGCCATTTCTTGTTCCTAATAAAAATCATGCTGCATCCTAATATTCTCTTTTTGTTTTATTCCAACCCTTCTTCACACCCCTCTCCCTTACATCGCTTGATTAGTTGATGATTATAAATGTACCTAAGTGCATAGGACCAGGATACGTTCTCTGCAATGCACAATTCCTCCTTCCCAACAGCTAGAACCAGAATCAACATCTTACAGAGTTGAAGCCATCATAAAATTCTTTTTCACTGGGAAGTATGTGCACTTCAGGACTCAGTCCAAGAATACGTATGCAGATTGTTGTTATTAGGGTTACTATATGCCAATATTTAGCATAGATATATTTTTATATTCAAACAAATATATCCAGTTGAATTTTGTCCTCACTTTATATCCATGTTGTCACTGTGCGTAGGGAGCTGGCTGAACCCTGCACACTGGGTTTTTAAGAAAAAAAAAAAAAAAAGATATCTTTTGGGTGCAGGGGAATATAGTCTGGAAGTATTCTAGTAGCTGACTGCATGAAGGTAACATCCTGTGCCTGATTAGGCTGTTGGGTTTTATTCTACTTATATCAGATAGAAAAGTCTGTTGTTACACAGTCCTATCATCACAATTATACAAGCAGCTCTGATATTTAAGGAAGATTTTTAAGAAATCAAAACCTCCAAGAAAGGAACTGCTGGGAACTGGAACACCTCTCTGCTCCCAAACTGGGGACAGTTTAGTGTCATCTCAGAAATAAAACCAACATCCCCACAAAAGGACACTTTCATTGTGGCAGCAATGCTATCTCGGGAGGTCCCAGATATGCGCGAGTAATTCTGATCTGGAAGTGGCACCACAATTTTCATACAAGTTGAGGGTAAGCCAACAATTCTGCTCAGAGACATGAATTCACCTCGTCTAGAGGTGTCTGAGATAACTGTGGTTTACTTGGCTTGAGTCACACTCTCAGAGAAGCCACAAGAGCGCAGTGCTGAGTCTTGTGTGAGCCCAATGAACACGTTTTACCGTCCCAGCAAGGTTTTGAGGCCATTCCAGCAACAGAGTTTACTGTGTCAACATCAACAGCAACGGTGTTTTTTGGCTCGAAGTATAGTCATACCAAAGCATAAATATTATTTTTTAAGAACTCTGAAATACTGTTCTTCAAACAGAAAGTGCTACTCAACCCCTCCTTGTTGGCAGTTACTCTTTTTTCACTGCATTCTCCTTCTCTCATATGGCGCATCTGCTCGGGTGCTGTTATTTGGCTCCTCCTAGGGTGTAGTAGATGCACCAGTACAACCTGGGTGTGCTGTGTTGCCAGACGAGACAACTTCCACCCACATGGTGTGAGATGCACTCTTGGATGGGTGACTTCAAAGCCGTCCACCACAGGCTTGGGAGAACTGCACAGAAATACTTGGGTGTCCTGAGCAGAGTTTGGATTTCAATTACAAACTGAAATGAATGATGTCCCTTTGTGATGCTCATCCAAGCTAGTCAGGAAGAGTTTTTAGTCCTGTTTGTAAAGAAATAATCTAAAATCAATTTATATAAGCTTTTGTAGATACATTTGAATGTCTTTTTTTGACGGTGTTAGAATAAAATTATATACTTGATAGAGATAAAAATATTTTATGCTAATTTAGCAAATGGGTTTGATGATTGTTCATGTGCAATGGATCCATATGTCACACTAATTTTGCTTGTCATAGAGCTATTTGTCTCAGAATATTTCACTCTACCATATTTGCACTGGGAAAATGGCTGTGAATGGTTTAAGTCAGTAAAGTACATGAAAATCCCATTGTATGGGCAAAAACATCAAGATGGCATCTGGATGCCACTTTGTGGGTCTGTAAAATGACAAAATCAAAGCACAGGGCTGTAACCCCAAACATCATGAGTCAAAAGAAGCAGTTTGGGGTGTCAGCAGGATTTATAGTAGTATGTTGCTGCCGTTGCCCTCTCAAGAGGGCAGGACAGTTAGAGGAAAGATGCTTCTCCAAGACTGATGTGATTCATCTGTAGGTATCTGCAGGTATCTGTCATCACTGTCATCACTGTCATCACTGTCATCACTGTCATCACTGTCATCACCTGTTTCCAGACAAAGTGAAACCAGGTGTGGTTCGGGCAGGAGGAGCAGATGGGGTGGGTTTTTTCCCCGCAACATCTCCTTCCCTTTGTTTCTATTCCTGTTTCTCGTTCATGTGAATCGTCTACCATAAATGATTTGTAACTTTTCAGGGTGTCTCCCCAGGAAACAGCATGGAGGGAAATCCCAAGGTGGCCCCGGAAAAGAGGTTTCCTCAACCTTCTTGCGTGGGTCACCTGTACAGCACTACACTGCAGTATTGGAAACAGTTCCCAAATGCCAATGGACAAACTGAAATAAAATTAACATTTCGGAACAGAATTCTCAAGGTTCCTCAAAAACCAGGCATTCAACCTTAAATTCCCTGAAAGGGGATGGATTTGAAAGGGGAAGAACTCATCTTCTTGAGGTTAAAAAGGTGTTTGTAAATTGTGTCAACTCGGATGCACAAAATGAAAAGACACTATTGAAAATAATAGTTTTATCAGTAAATAACTGAGGAACTGAAGACAGGGTGGTGGATGTGAGGATGAAATTTGTTGAAATATGCGGCCAATCTTCTGCATCAGCTGAAACTGCACATTAAGATTCCAGCCCAAGGTTTCTCTAGGGTGATGCACGGCTTCACTCCGTGACCTGTTTCATCCCAAACCATGAATCGTCCATCACTCAGGAGCCCCGAGATCTTCAGCGATGATCCCACGGTGTCTCTGAGAATGAAAGCTGGACATGAATATCTCATTGTTTGAGGATCCTGTCCCCTGTGCCAGGGCTGGACAACAGCGGCTCCCTGTTTATAGGTTTCTTTTAAAGTTTGAAGTAGGCCATGTGCCTTACATTTGTTTCTTGTCCAGGAGGACAGGTACAAATACTTCCCATTTCCAAACCTATAACTCGGGAGGAAGGTGTCTATGGAGTGGAATGTGCCTCATATCAGAGTCATAGGAATTAAAGTGCGTGGGTATGATGGAATAAATTGCACAATGCCCCCTTACTGGGGCATGACTTGGAAAAGTGGGGTAGTATCTTGGGTACGTCAGCATATTGTGTTTATGGATAAACTTCTGAGCAATCTTTCTTCCATGAGGCAATCAGAGAAATGGGAAAAAGCAATAAAAGAAAAAAAGTTACACCGCTGGAGTAATCAGAAGAATGCAATAGTAATCACCGTGGCTGAGCAAAATAATTGCATTATCTGGGGCAGTTACAGGTGGAGTGAGTTTTTGTTTGATAATTCATTAGGACATCATACATGAAGAATGTTTCATACCCTCCCGATTGCCTAAGAAAAGGCATAAAAGCGCTCCCAGTTCTGAGCTGCTCTGACCATTTCTCCTGACTTGCTCTTTGCTCTGAAAGGGTAAGTGGGAGCCTGATGCTATTGCTATTAATGTTGCTGTAACAACGCGGGATTTTAACTGAAGCAAAACTGTGATTCTTAGAAATGTGTGAAAATTTTGAAGCTGTTTCCTACTCGTTCAGTGGCAGGCTGTAGAAAGGCAGGAAAAGAGTTTGCAGAGCAGTTGAAAATTTGGGATTTGCAAACTTATTGCAGTTGAAAATTTGGGATTTGCAAACTTATTTATAGGAAGTTTCAGTGAATTCCTGTTTCCTCCAGGAAATGAATCTGCCTTACTTTGCTTGCTTTGACTTGTGACTTGTGACTTTGACTTGTGACTACCGAGAAAAGTTAACTTCCTAGGCTGAATTAGGAATGATGTTTTGTCTTGTTCTTTGCAATTATATCTGAATTAATTTGAAGCCTGTCATGCATTACATCATGTACTTGTTATGGTCAGTACTTTACTGCTTTTCTTTATTCCCAGCCTTTCATTGTATGGGTTTTAGTATGACAGGACAGACATCAAGCAGAGCTACAAATCAATTTTATGAGTGATCAAGTGATCTTATGATTAAAGAAAATAGCTTCACAAAATTATGCACCATTCTTACTTCTGCCAGTCATCTGTCACCTTGGTCATCTTTAGCAGCTCTGCTGGGACCACGTTCACGGGGGTCCTAGTTATACTGGAAACCTCACTGACACTGCCTTCCCATCCAAACATGGGATATTCTGCCAAGCAAACTCTCTTTATGAGCTCTTCAGGGATGTGGCTGCTACTTACTTTATCTCTGTACAGAACATGCAGGGGAGCCCTGGTGCCAACTGGAGCATCTGAAAGATTGGGGAGTAACACTGCCATTAACAGCCAGGCTTGGATTTTAGCTCTTACCTCACCAAATAGCTCTGGGCAATGCATTCACTTCTAACCCTCAGTTACCTCTTCCTTAAAGCTGGAATAACAATGACTTGTCTCATAGAGTTGTGATGATTACAGGTGGCATGGAACCAGCACAGGATGTTACCGTACAAGTGCTAGCCAGTGTTTCTCTTCTTTTCTGCGGTTCCTTATAAAAGAAATGGCCAAGTGTCACAATAAGTGAGATTCAAAAGGGAATGGTGGAAAGGAGAAATGGGATAGGAGGACAGCTTGAATTCAAATGCACAATTTCTTTGATTGTTAATGATGTTTTTATATATCAAATTGGCTCCATAATTAGGAGGCAAAAGAAACTGAGATTGTTCTGGAGGAGAGGAGGAGGCATGGGAAGATGAGAAAAGGGACATGGCTGCTGAGACAAAACTGAAATGTTCAGCTTCCTTCTGGTCTTCTCGCTGATGTCCGTTCTTTCTCTTCCAAGCACAATCTCCATTATACTGGTATCTGAGCTTTCAGCCTTGTGTTGTCCCGGTGTTTTATGTTTCAGATTTATCTCCACTCCCAGAAGATGTCATCCTACAGACAGATGATCAGCTCCCGCTGTCTTGCACCCTGCGAGGTGACCTGCCCACAGCCCATCGCCAATGCCTGGAACCAGCCCTGTGTTACATCCTGTGGTGATTCAAGAGCTGTGATCCACCCACCACCCGTGGTCATCACCTTCCCAGGCCCCATTCTCAGCTCCTGCCCTCAGGAGAGCGTTGTGGGCAGTTCAGAACCATCCAGCATTGGGAGCTTCGTTGGATCCATGAGCTCTCTGGGTGCTAGGGGCTCCTATGGCTCTCGGAGCTTGTACAATTATGGGAGGTCATATTCTTCCTATGGATCCAGTGCTTACGGTTTTGGGAGCTGCAGACCATGTTAAATATGCAGTGAATGAGAAGCAATCACCCAACATGGAGGAAGATGTGCCTCCACAACCCTGTTACTGCGACTCCTTTCCTGGCGCATGAACTGTGCATCTCTGAAAATCATACTTACATGCAATTCTCAAGCTAACAGTTTAATTTAGGTTTTTGACTATTCTTTCCAGTGGCTCATGATAACAATGGCCTTGAATTAGTTATATCAAGGATCTATGGCTGGTTGAAATTGGAACAAGATTGTTTAAGTCTTCCCATGGCATGAAAAAGAAAGAGTAACGTACGTGGAATGCATAGCCCTGGAGCAATTCTTTGCTTACAGCTTCTAATGAGACCCCGGCAATATTTTCCCTGTGTTTTTCATTCTCAAGAAGGTCTTTTACTTCCTCATTAAATTATTGTGCATCAAAATTCTGAACTTTCTTGTCTTTTTTTGTGCCCTATTTTCTGTTTATGTACTGCTCTTGGTGAGCATCAATCCCTGTAGTAAAACATGCTGGTGTTTGCTTTCTTTCAACGCCTAAAGTTGGAAGGTGACCAGCTCCTTTAAGCAGGAGCGAACATAATGACTGCCTTCTGCACAGAAGTAATTTCATGCTGGATAAACATGTTTTGTAACACTTACAACTAAGTTTGAAATCTCCTCCAGGACAGGTGTGGTTACAGCATGTATTTGGTACATGTTAGCAAAGAAAGTTAAGCAGACAAGTGACTTTGAAGCTCTTCCCTGTGTCTCACTCCTTGCCTGAGGCTCCAATTTAATTATATCCCTATACGTTGGTTTTGTGATATTTTTTATTGTTTAAAAATAGCATGTAGCGATCTGTGGGTAGAATTTTCCTTTGAATAGCCAACAGGAATTTTTAACCAGATAGCAAATCTTTGCTGAAATTCTATGAGTTCTTTGAACTTTCTAATTAATACCTCTAAATACTTGGCAGCCCCAGTTAAGATAAATAAAAGAATAATAAATAAATATATAATAAATAATAATAAAAAAAAGTCTTCCCTGAAGAAAAACACATATCATTCAGGCCACATAATATTTTCCATCTCAGGAATTTTACACCTAAATTTCAGGCTACACAAAGATGATCGTGGATACTGGGCATGTCCAGCACTTCTCTGTTCAACAGCAGCGTGGTTGAGGCTGCTCAGTATGTCCTGTAGAGCTGTTTTTCTGCTGATGTAATTTGCATACAATTAGCACAGCTATTAAGTGGCATTCACCCCATCCTAAGCTTGCAATGCCAACCAGGATGGACCAGATATCAGACAGTGCTCAGAACTTCTGCTCTTCCCTGTGTGAAGCTGCTGTTCCTGGGAATGCCAGTAATGCCCTGACAACTTCCCTCTGCTTGAGCAGGCTCATTCCAGGCAAACCCCATCTCACGCTGCAGATATTTGTTTGGACAAGATCGAGTATGTGGTAATAACTTCAAAGTTAATAACTTGGAGGTGTGACTTCGCTTGTAAAACGACGTGAAATGAAACCAGGTAGCCAGGCAACACCTCTTTCTTGTCAGGATGTGTCTGAAGGCTTTGTCTTGTTTTCATGCTTCCTCGTCTCCAATGCGCTGCATGATTATTCTCGGAGTCACTAGGACTGGGTATGCAGAGCACTAAAGCAACCAGATCAGATGTTTTCAAGACACAACGCTATGGTGGTGATCACTACAGAAGTCCTCTTTTCAAGATTTTTGTTTTCATCCTACACAGAACAGTAGAATTACCTGTCTTGCACCGGACCTGCAATAGCAGCCAGCTTCTCCTGCTGCAGTGAAAGGGTGCAGTCAGTCATCCTTCGGTGTGGGTGTTGTCAGCACACCTAGATGGAGCTGCTCCACCTATGTACTTGTTATACTGCAGAAAAGGCACACATGGGGGAGCTGGAAGTTAGAGCCTGGACCACAAATAGATCTCTGTAGTTTGTATTCATTGGTCAATGGACTCTGCTGACCTTGCATGGTGCTTGAAGACACAGCACTCCACAACACCTCTATTGGTAAAGTGGCCTGCACAGACTGTCCTTTGGAGGGCAGGAACTGCAAGATTTGTATTGCTGATTGTCATCTGCCAGCCTGAATTTGCATGCTATGGCCATAGGCCAGAGGAAACACCAAAGGACAGGTCTTCCACTGCCTTCCATCGCTCTGTACTGCTTGAGATCAGCAATCTGTCACTTCCCAAATGCCCAGCAGGTTGAACTGGGATTTTGCTCTCATGTGAGTGAGATCACAGATGAACACGGTAAAAGAGAAGAGACCTAATTTCACTGGCAGAGCCAACGTGTCTCAGGTCACGCCACATGCAGATACGAGATGGGAGGAACACGAGCTTGTTGTTTATCATGATCACAGAAAGGTCAAGATTGGAAGTGACTTTTGGAGATCATCTAGTCCAACCCCCTGCCAAAGCAGGTTCACCCAGAACAGGTTGGACAAGAACGCATCCAGGAGGGTTTTGAACATCTCCAGAGAAGTAGACTTCATGATAATTTGGAAGCAGTGTTGAGATTTTGATGGCTTTTTGGCCACTACAACACAGGGATCACACAGAAACATAGAACGGTTTGGGTTGGAAAGGGCCTTTAAAAGTCTTCTAATTCAGCCTCCTGCAATGAGAAGGGACATCTTCAACTAGATGTCACTGACTGTGAGGTCTCCTGCAATTCCTGGTCAGCCATGAGAAGTCCAGGCTGTTGACAGTTAACACCAGCAACTCAGACTCCTGTTCCTCCTGTCAGGGAAACAAGTAATTATCAAGAACAAGGAAGCAACAATAAATGAAATCACAGTGTCTCATGTTGCACTATAGAAGTCACTACACTCTTCCCTCTCTTGCCTAAATGAGCTCTGAGCACGTGTTTATATCCCAGTACAAGGTAACGCTATTGGTAAATGAGATGCAATCAGAAGTTGATTCATAAAGGTGTTGTAAACACAGCCTGAAGTATATGTCCTCCCCACGCACTAAATTACAGTTCAAGACAGATATCTGTGGGAGTTAAGCCTTTCATGGTTGATTTAAATAGGCGGATTCCCTAAATATTTAGTCACTACCAGGGCCTAATGGTTTTTTATGTGGTTCAGACTCACACCACCAGTAAATAGCCTGCAGGCGCAATGGCTCAACATAACAGAACCAGAAATATGCCCTGCTGAGTGCCAGCTTCCTTCCAGGGTTTGATTCTGGAGGAATTAGCAAAGGGACTACCCACAGTCTACCTTTTATCAGTTTTGCAGTTATAGTATCTGAACTTGAATGTTTCAGATGTTTGGAATAAAATGCTCTATCAGAGAAACCTGAAGACAGGAATATTTTTTTTTATCTCATTCTGCCCTTTTACTTAGAAAATGAATTATAATAAACCATGTCTTGAATCCTGAGGTCACTGGGTTTTGGAAGTGTTCAAGGTCAGGTTGGACAGGGCTTTGTGCAACCTGTTCTAGTGAAAAATGTCCCTGCCTGTGGCTGGGGGTTGGACTAGCTGGTCTTTAAAACTTTTTTCCAAACCAAACCATTCCATGATTCCATAATTCTATGATCTGTTAAATTTCACATGTCCTGTATACTACTGGCCATACCATGTACAGTCTTTCAGCTAAAATTGTTTTCAGTTATTTTCCTCTTTTCCTAAAGGAGATAAGAATAAAAGTGAAAAGCAAACCTGATCTAACCAGTGGAATAGAAAACTGGAAAAAGAGACTGTGTGACAATTGTTAGATGGGGATAGTTGAGAGAGGAATTCAGTTCTGGACTTTGCCAAGCGATTCCTTTGTCACCTGGGGAAAACGTTTACTAATGTTTTTATCAGCATGGAAAACATGGCCTTTAATCTCTGTGTAAAAGATGCCTATCTGCAAAAAAGGGAAAAGAGCAATGATGCTCATGCTTCGCTTGCCTTGTTTATTCACTCCGAAAAGCACTTGAGGGCAGGGATTGGCTTTATTCTTTGTTGGCGCAGCACTGAACGTGCCTCATCTGCAATTTGAACTTGTTGCACTACCAGAAGCTTAGGACCAAGTCTCTGCTGCTCCTGAGACTATACTACAGTTATTTCTTAGAGGGAAAAGGTCTTGTTCCTCTTTCTTACTGGGGTGGAAAGGCTGATGGCTGCAAGGTGGAAGAAGACAGCTGCTTGGGATGTCTGGAGTTTAAGTACTGGTGAGAAATGTCAGTGCTGTAGATTGAGCATTTATGTCTGTACATTTATAGGTGTAAATTCATGTTTGGAAAGTACTCTGCTGGGCAGCACCTTGGTGGCATTTGTGGTCATGCTGAGCTCACCATGGAAACCCACAATTCCCTGGTTGGATGCCCGTGGAAAAGCCCCACTGAAATCATGTTTAAATAACAGGAGTTAAGATACAATGTTATTTTAACTTTTCATCTCTTCAAAGGGTGGAAAGCTGCTATTCAGGAGGGCCATTATGGAAACATTTGTGACACTGTGTAAATTCAGTCTAAAGGGCCTAAAAGGTTCTGCCCTAGTGCTTAGTGAGCAGCTTGGTCCTCGCCATGGGAAGATACCACCCATGCCAAGCTGGGAACGAAGGGAGGAAGGGAAACCAGAAGGCTGATGTGTGATGCAACAAAACTTTAATGAGCAAGAAATGCTTATGTTTGCAAAGCAAGATAACACAGAATATGAAAAATCTGTTTCCAGACAATGTCAGAGAATGTTCAACAAGTGTCCTGCTCAGAGGTATTGCTGTCCTCAGCTGGCTTCCTTCTGTCTGTTGTGCAGCTGCTGCTGAAGATACTTGTCATTAGGAGTGATGTCCATATGGAACAGGCTAGTTCTTTAACACATGGTTTAAAAAAATGGGGAAGCCCGAACAGGCAACGATAGAAACTGAAGGGTAAACAAAAATAGAAGAAAGATCAGAAATGCTAAGTGGCAGTAGCTCCATTGCAGGGCAGCAGGAATGCTCAACCCCCATCCTCATTGCTCTGCGTTTGGACCTTCATGCGCGGTTCTTCTGAGAATTCTCTGCTGCCTCTAACAGGGTCCACAGCTGCTGCGGAGGAACCGGCTGGACCGGCGGTAGGTGTACGGGCTGCAGTACCCGCTGCCAAGCGTGGAGAGGGCTGAACTCCCATATCCATACTGGGACCCATATCCTAGAGAGCCCCCATAGCTGTAGGGGCTCCCAGCGCCATAGAGGCCCCCTAGCCCCATGTTGCCCCCAAAGGTGGGTGCTCCAGTGGAGCCCACCACGGCTTGCTGGGGGAAGGAGCTGAGGATGGGGCCGGGGAAGGTGACCACGACGGGGGGTGGCTGGATGACAGCCGTGGAGTCGGGGCACTGGCGGACACACGGCTCGTTACAGCTGTTAGCGATGGGCTGGGGGCAGGCGACGCTGCTGGTGGTGGGGCACAGGTCGTAGCAAGACATCTTTCTTTGCAGGGATGAAGGTGATTCTGAAACAGAGAGCACAGATTTGTGTGAAAACAAAGCATGAGATCTACTGGAACAACAGGTCAAGGTTTGGTGCTAGGTTGTAGGGGCACAGGCAAAATGATCCCCTGATGCATAAGGAAAATTGACGACGTTGCTCACAAACTTTCCTGTCAATCAGCATCGCTCTGATCTTCCCCATCCAGTAATCCCTTCATTTGTCACATCTGTCAGGACTGCTGAAATTGCTGCTTCTTTCTTTTAAAAAAATTCATGCTCCCTCCTTGAGGAACGGAGTTTTACTAAACACATTTTTACTAAGGACGTTTACTAAGCACATTTTACACACTTAACTAAGCACATTTTTTACTAAAACACCTCTGCTCCTCCCCGGTGGATGTGGATTGGAAACCAGGAGCTGCAAGAGCTACACTAGAGCTGACGTCCTCGTTACACCGAAGGGGACAGGAACAGGTTTTAGTTTGGGAGAGATGGGATGGAATCAAGAACCCAGCACTGCTTTAATCACACATTTCCTCCTCTTTTCCTGCTCCCTTCTTCTTTTCAAGCTCTTTGGGGTAATATGCTTAGAAGTTGTTCCCTTTTAGTTCTACATCCTCTTAACCTCTGTAATCCTTCTGGTAAGACCCCCAAAGCATTTGAGCCTGAGGACAGGTTCATATACTTGATGTAATAAGTACATATACCCTGTAAAATATTGCTATCCAAATATTTCTTGGCATAGCAGTGTAATTTAATATAGAGTGCAAAGCAGGTTGGTAAATTGTGAGGAGTTAATTTCCTTCAGCAGATTAAAATACAGGTTTCAAACTCCCATTTTGGCTAAATGTCTGCTCACAAAGGCTTTTGTCTTTTCCAGTAAAACAGGGGAAAGATTATTTTGCTCCTAAAGTAGCCCTGAATCACAGAGAATCAAATCAACGAACTCAGTGTATCTAAACAGCTAATCTGGATTTGGATTTACAAAGGGACATATGACAAAGACACTGGACCAGATCACCAAACCTCTTCCCTTATTACTGTCTCTGGTGAAAATAACTTGGGTTTAAAATAAGCAGAATTTAGTTTTTGCCTATCCATAAAAACTAAATACAATCTAGGATTATTCTGCAATAAAATTCCCATGTAGATAATGCTCTTTCTTTGGCTGGGTGATTAAACAGCTCAGGGTATGGCCATGTCTCTCTGCTTCAATCATTAACTGAAACAGTACAAGAGAATTCTGCATTTTAAAGCTCAAGCCATCCTATGTTTTCAATCTGCTAACAGTACAAGAAAGCCCAAATATGAATTACAGAGAAATAAATGCCTCAAGCCCTGGTCTTGACTCCATAACCCTACCAGTAACACAACAAAGAAAAATAAAAAGGAAAATTAAAAAAAAAAAAAGAGAATCAAAAAATATACCTAAAACCTCTAGTTTCATAGCAGTGAGCAGGATTCTAAGCTGCGGTGAAAAGACATTCTGACATTTAGAAAGAAATGAAGTGACATCAAACTTACCTGCTGTAGAGGAGAGTGTGAGGAGAGGGAGATGGAATAGGTCTGCACGCCTGCTCCTTTTATACAGCACCTTGGATCGCCTGAGGGGGGCTGAGGCACACACATGAAGTCATAAGCACTAACCAGCCCCAAATTGTAGCACATATAACTTCCCAAAGTGATGAAACTGTTTTTGCTTGCTGTTTGCAAAATCACCCTAAATCTCTGAAGAGCATGATATGCACATTCCAGCTACCGGTTCTCTTTCATCTTGAAGCCTAATTGACCAGCTTCGTTGCTGGTATCATTCCGCCCTGCTCACTGGCATTGCAGGGCAGAATTAAACTTGTTCTATTTACTTAGCACTTCCTTCATTAACTTCCCGTAATGATTTTAATCAGAGCTATAACCTGCTGTCATATACATGTTTGGATTTAAGTGCTTTAGATCAAGGCTGCAATCTAATCTACTCACACGTTTTGCAACAAAATATTCGGTGAGGCAGAAGGCACCTTCTGATCCTTTTCCTACCCACAGCCACAAAACAGGAGAGAGGTCCCATACCCATGGTAATCACAGACATTATCTAATGGGTTTTGATTTAGAATGTCTGAATTTTCCTTGCTGCTTGGCAAGATCAGCGGAAAACAGCATTTTAGTACCTGAAAAGGTGTTAAAACTAAAGGTTAAAGTTTTCTCTAAAGGGATATCAGTATTTATTCCTTATTTTTTGACATGGAATCTACCAAGACACACAGAGATTATCTCACAGGGTCAGAAATGTGGAATGACTGCAAATACAAACAGATTAATAGTTACTAGCTCTGCTGTATTGACATTGCACAGCTCCGAAGGAGGAGGTAACACAGGACAGTGGTAAAGCAGGCACAAATTTCTTAGTTTCTTTTGAAATTATGTCTTTCTGTCCACCACTGTCTTCATTTAGTCTATATTTCTTCTTTGGTTTTGATCTACTCCTTCACCTTACAAAGAGATTGAACCAAAGTTTCACTGGAGGATGTCACAGAAGTCATTTTTCAGTGTTTCTTCCCAGATTACTGGGTAGGTGGCAGAAAAATGATGGAATTATCTGAGGAATCATTATTGCAACAATGCATTTATTTTTTTCCCCTCCTCTTTCTTTCCTGATGTTGTGTACCAGTCTGCTTGTTGGCCTGGGAGGGGTTCTAACACCTGACCAGCAGGACATGACCTGCAGAATGTGTATTGTTGCAGAGCCCAATTTTCACTTGCCAAGATGTCAAGTGCTTTGTCATCTGAAATTACTCAGCCTTCCCCAATACTTAGTGGGGTGGGACAAGAATTTCTGCAAGACAATTCATCCCGTCTCAGACGCTTACCTTCCCAGAATTGGTATCACCCTCAAAACATAACAATTTTGCTTTCATTGACTCTGGAGACAGACAAGCTCAACTCAAACACCCAGCTTTTAAACAGGGAAGGTTTGATGAGGTGCGTCCCACCCATATTCCCGTATTCTGAAATTCAGTATAATAAGCAGTGCCTGGTCCAGCCTCAAAAATCATTTGCTGATGAATTGGTTTGCTATTTAACAAACACAGCAACATTTCTACCAGAAGTGATATGTAAATGATGAGGTTCTTTTTTTTTCCCAACTTTGTGATGGCTCTAGGGGATGGCAAGTACAATAATACTCACAAAGGGTGTTCAAATATCTTTTGCGTGTATTTTTAAGCACTTCCCAAACCCTCCTTGGTAGTTTATGCATGAAGTGATGAGTTGTTATTGTGATGTATGTGGTTAGATTCAAGCAGCTCAGCATTTTGAAATATATTTATTAAATTGTGCTGCTCAAGTGCACTCGTCCTGTTCCTTTTACCAGCTCATGAGTTCTGACATTAGGATTTCAGCCGATATTATTTTACCATCTTTTATCTGATATTTGACATTCTTTTTTCTCATCTTTTGAAAGCTTTCCCTAGGAATTTCCAAATCTAGCTGTATGTGGTCTACCTTTCTTCTGTGTTTTAAACACACACTCAACTTCCTTAAAATAGATATATTTAACAAGTTGCCTATAATCTGGCTAAGAAACTGTTTACCTTTGTTGTGACTGATGAATTTACCTCTAAAACATGAAGAAACCAAATGACCGGGTAGTCTGGGAGACAAGGCATGGGTTTGGATTCTTTTAAAAAGTCCTCTGCAATGTACCTTTTGATTTTCCCCTGAAAAAAGGAGGACAGTCCTGTCCAAATTTTAATTCCAACTTCGTGTAAAGGTTGCTGGTTTCACAAGAAAGACACCATGTTTTCTGTCAATTATACTTTATCTAGCACGGGTAAGGAAGGATGGAAAGAAAAGCTGCACATGAAGCAGATGGCAATTATGATTAACATTTGAGCCACCATCGTTATGTTACCCAATAAATGAAGAGGTAAATAAGTGAAGCCAGCATAATTCCTCCTGTCATTCTAATGTGTTTGATGGAACGTTATCAGGAATGAATCTTGCCAATTAAGTGCTAAGATGAAAGACATATTTGTTTTGTAATGTGCATTTTATGCAGCGTGAGAATTTGAATCAACGAATAAACATAAATATTAAGCAAAACTGTTTCATCATTTTGAGGTGAACCATGGGTGATAAATGTGGGCTGGTGATAATGGGAGTCTCAGATTCTTCAGGTAGTTTGAGGAAATGTATAAAAAGTCCCTCCTGAAAACCACCTTCTGTTTACTTCTCTTGCCGCCTTCTTCCCAGAGCCACCTGTTTTCTAGGCATCAAACTATTCTTTGTCTGTAAATTTAAGTTAGTCTTCTTTTGTCATTTATGAGGAGGCAATGTTATATACAGGTTTTAAGGGTGAAGCTGGTGTTTTCCACAATGGATTGTACAGGAGCTGTCTGCTCTCCACTAACTCAAACCCCAGGTTTATAATCTGCTAAACAGGTATCAAAACCCCACCTTTAGCCCTACAAATGGCTTTCTTGACCCACAACAGCCTCATTTGCAGCCGTGGTTAACAGAGGATAAGTCCTCTTCATAATTAATTATTTGGTTTTCCAGTTGTCTGAGGAAGCATGTGACCTTCTATATTCCCATGTTTCCACTAAGCAATGATTAACCATCACTTGAAAATAATTTTTCTTCCCGGTCTCATACAAAGTTGAGGAATTACATCCACAGCAGCAAGTAGATCTTGGTGGGGTGGCTACAGTTAGGTGGGTTGGATCTGGAACTCAGTGTTGCAGAGGGTCCAGACTGCTGTGACTTCCTCATTTTCATGAGATCTCAGCTTTTCTTCCAGTTTCAGGGGAATTTGTGTTGTGTTATGCTTATACTTAGTCATGTCTCCAGTTGGACAACTCATGTCCAGCACCAAGAGCTGGAAGGAGCTGACTGCCATGACCTGAGGGCATTGGCTTAGCCACCGTCTGTTATCACCCCCTTACAGCCCAGATGTTCCTTCCTTCAGGACACCATAGCAGGGTCTCTGTTAGCACCCAGTATTAAGGGCTCCTTTTGTTACAGGAGCTTTTGTTATCATAGTCTCTATCATGGTAGATTTTCTTAGAGATTTTCAGGTCCTGACAGCAAGTAGAACATCCCTTCTGGCTGTTGTTTTGACACTGGATACAACTGCGGAAGCTGTGGCTCTTGCTGGAAGAGCTATTCAATTTACCAGATACAACTAAATAAAAAAACATAAAAGGCAGATTTATAGCTGATTTTTTAGGGAACAGGAGCTGAGAAGAGGGCTGTCTGCACTGTCCAGTTACAGAGAGTGGACCTGGGCATGAGCAGCAGCTCTTGCCCTTCTTTCTTCGTATTCTGCCTTCAGTTCCTGGTCGGATGTTCTCTGAACACTGATACGTTATGTTTAACCATACTTCTTACTGTAGCAAAATATGTAGCCTAAGATCTTTTGGCAGCTGAACTGCATAAAGAGAACTACCTTGCGAGATAAACGTCTGCTTGAATCAGGAGATGGTTACATGCTTTACTGATAATCTAAAAAGATATGCCATGTGTGGTGCAATATTTTTGTTCAGGTTTAGTCTACCTCTATAATATTTAGAGAAATTCTATTTATATTTAATAATATAACTAAAAGAGAACCAAAGGATTCCCAAACTCAGGAACTCAATCAGATATACTATGAAATTATGCACATGGTACTTATTGTGATTTTGGAGATGTATCATGTGCACACAGCCTGAATTTTGGGGAGTGAGACAATTAAATAGCATGAATCTGGGCTGTCTGTGCTAGAGAAGCCCAGAATCTGAAATCCATTTCATATCAGTCACCAACCTTCCATTAAGAGCTGTAGTGGAGAAACTACTTGTACAATGTTGGATTAGAAGTCAGCAGGGCAAGAAGGAAGAGCTTAACTTTTGGAGGGTGAACAGTCACTTGTGGTCCAAAGAATTGTCTCACAAACTCATGAAAGGGGGACTCAAATACAGCAATGTGTAGAGAAGGCTGCTCTTCACCTATGGCCAGCATGTTGTGACCATGTTGTTGCAATTCCATGGTGAAACAGGCCTAGCAAGTGCTCCTCGCAGAGACTTTCACTATGTGGGCAGGGTTTGCACAATATTATTGCAGCCATCCGTACAACAGGCATCTTTCTCCAGAAAAGTCGGCAAATTCCGAATGGGTGAGAAGCACAAAAACACAACATGCTTGTTTTAAATGATGCAACAGAATTTTAATGAGAAAGAAAACAACAAAAATACATTGCAATATCAAGAATGTACATCCAAGATGTCAGTCAAATGCATTTTGAAAGATGTTGTTAAATGTCTCACTGCATTCAGTCACCAGGATGATAAAGCAGAAGATAACAAGGAACTAAACCCACGAAGATATCAGGAGAGAAGTCAAAGGGAAAAAGGAGAGGTACAGAGCATGCAGAAGTCATCACACTGAACGTGACCAGTGAGTGCTTTCCCAAAGCTATCACTCATCTGCTCACTAGTGAATTTGCATTTTGTTTTTTCTCTTGGATATTATTCAGTGGATTTTCCTGTTGCGTTTAGCAGGGCCCACAGCCCCCACAGCTGTACCTGTTGGACCAGTAGGAGAAAGGGTTGCAATTGCTAGAACCATAGCCTCTACCGTAGTTATACAGACCCCTGTAACCCAGGGAGCCCCCATAGCCCAGGGAGGAGCCTGTAGCTGTAGCCCCAGGTTGCCCCCAAGGATGGGAGCTCCAGAGGAGCCCACAACTGAATCCTGGGTGAAGTTGCTGAGGATGGGGCCAGGGAAGGTGACCACGACAGGGGGTGGCTGGATGAAGGCTGTGGAGTCGGGGCACTGGCGGGTGCACAGCTTGTTGCAGCTCTCAGCGATGGGCTGCGGGACAGCCACGCTGGTCTTTGGTGGGCACAGGTCGTAGCAAGACATCTTGGTGTGAGAGAGCTGAGCCTGAAAGACAAGGACACAAGGAATGCTATAATTACGCTGAACACTTAAATAAATTAAGTCAGTTTATTTCCTCCCTTAATGCTAAAGGGAGCAATGGAATAATAAAAAAAATTCCACGTGTAAAGCCAGGAGCTAATAGAGAGGCCTGTTGTGGAGTGTGCATGTCACGCTATGTGTGGGTTTGAAGTGCCTGCAACACACAAGCAATAAGCAAAACCAATTTCAGCACTTTGAGAAATTACGCGTCCTACAATTTGGGGATGGGACCTAATTATCAACTCACGCACAGGATGCCTAATGTCCTCCAGGCAATCAACCGAGCTGTATAAAAGCTCTCTGCAAGAAGTCTTTCTATCCACTTCTCTCAACTCACTCGTCTTCGTGAATTGGGTAAGTCTGATTTCTCTCAAACTTTGCTAAACTTAACTTGCTTTAAAGAACTCAAGATTTTAACTTAGGACCGAGACCTCTTCAGTTACTGCCAGGCTGCCGGTGATCTGTAGATCTTTTGCTGCTAGAAATAATGCTTCTTTTCTCATTGATTACCAGGCCCTGTAAAGATAGACTCCAGAACAGGGGCATGTCAAGCAGTTTTGAATTCCAAACTTGTAGCATCTTAGCACTTCAAAGAATTGCTTGACTATTTTAGGAGGTAAAGGACAGTTCATATGCATGGTTGTATATGGCTGCATTTAGCAGAGTTCTGCAGAGCTGAAAACAGGAAACATAGAATCATAGAATCACAGAATCACATGGGTTTGGAAGGGACCTCTGGAGATCATCTAGTCCAAC
>JAOXNO010006051.1:0-19045 GCA_028565335.1 Limnodromus scolopaceus
TTTTCTTTTCTTTTCTTTTCTTTTCTTTTCTTTTCTTTTCTTTTCTTTTCTTTTCTTTTCTTTCTTCTTTTTCCTCTCCTCTCCTCCCCCTCTCTTTTCTCCTCTTTTCTATGTTATATACTTTACTCCCACCTTTGATAAAATGAGATGAATTTCAACTGGTTAATCCCAGAAGATATACCCTGTAATTTCTAGGCATTCTTACACACTACTTGAAACACCAGATGCTATCTCAGTTCTGTCATCAATTAAAAGTCTGATATAAATGCAGCTTCCACTTTTATACTTCTAGAGCCCAAATTCTCACACTTTTTTTTTTTTTTTAGATTTACCTCCCATTATTTTAATGGTCACTTGGTCACTTAAGGTTGTAAAAACATGTTCAGTTGATTCTGTATACTGCAGTATTTAATTTCTGAATGTTTTTCTATGTTTTAATATTTTATAAAGCTTATAGCTAATTCTTAGGAGTAGTCCTTTTAGGAAAATACATTAGAAGTGGTAGTACCTTTTCTCGGATCACAAATAATTTAATTCATAAAGTAATATAACAAAATTAATGGTAAAATGTCATTAAAAATGAGCTTCTGACTCATGGAAAACAAAATCTAAAAAAAATATATCTGGAAAGGCAGGAATAGCTAATTGCTGGTAAAATATGAAGGTTACATCCTGGTTCTGTAGGTTGTTTAGACTTTTATTTAGCTGGAGCTAAAATGTCTGACCAGCGTGTTGTGTGTTTCTTACAGAAACTTAAGAGTCTGCTTAATGCATATGGTTCCCTCTCAGGGGGCAGAGTCCATTAAGGCACAACATCCTGAAGGACAGGGTAAACAAGAGGTCCTTCATTTTTAGAGGGCAGGTTCTTTATATTGCTCAGTGTTTCCAGGGAACCTGAATAGCCTTTCATTTGGTTAAAGAATGGCAAGAAATGCAGCATCTCCAAAACAGCTTCTAGAGGAGGGGGCCAAAATCTTTGGTTGCCTTATGCAGAACTGAAAAGCTATTGGCACTACTGGCATTAAAGAAGAAAAATGGGAAGAGAAGAGAGAGTGAATGGCAGACACAATTCCATAGCTGTCAGACTCCAAATGGTCTTCACATTTCTATTGATTATTTGATTGCAGGGAACTTTTACCTCCTTTCTGCAGCATCCATTTGCTCTGGAAAATGTAGAACCTCAAACTAAGGAGTGACAAGAGGATGGAGGAGTAGACAAGTGAGGTGGCTCTGTGAGAGAAGTAGGCAGAATAGCAGCGCTCCGAACGGGGCGGCCGTACTACTTGTCCATTTACATAATTTCCCAACCTTTCTAAGAAGCTTTGCAATTTGCTCTGATGAAATGAGAGAACATAGGTCTCCTTGCAGACCAGCAATATGGTCTTAGAGATTTATGATTATCCATCTATTTATAAATACTATGCTAGTATAAATATCAAAAGTCTTTCCAACTTATATTGCTTTTTTTCCTGTTCATTATTCAGCTACATTTCAGAGTACCTAGCAATATGATAATACTGCAGAAATGCTAAGCACAGCTATGCTTTAGAATAATTGTTTATTCTTAAAACACTGAACAGAACAGAGTTAGGAAACAAAAAGAGGCACATTTAGGTCCTGGAAACCAGAGGCATTTAGTTAATTGAATATACAAAGAAATAAAGTGTAATGAAGTTTGTAATTAAATGGTTCTCAAATTAACTATTTAAGTTACAGCTAATGGGCCACATTTTGCTTCTAGTTGTGCAAGTACAAAACTGGATTCCATTGACTTAAGGAAGTTACAAAACATTTACCTTCCTTTTATGAGTTTGGCTTTTTGTCATTGAAATAAGCCATTCCCTTAGCATTTCTGTTTTGTAAAGTGAAAAATTTGAATACAGTAATGATAAACATTTGTAGTTCTGCTGTGTACCTCCAAAATTAATTATATCTGTTTCCAATCTGCTGACAAATTAACTGAACATTAATGCAGTATAGCACTGTAAAATTTACCTTGGAACCATATTGTCCTGATTGTATGGAAAGTTCAGTTTACATCCACATATACAGATGTGGTTCGTGAGAATGATGGACCATATGAACTGAGAACATACCTTTATTTAATTCTATGTCTTTGGTCCTAAAACCTTGAATTAGATGAAATAACTATTCATAAAAATTGTTCCCTTTGTGGTGTTTTTGCCATAGAAGATTCAACCACTTTAACTTCAATTTTGCAGCCTCATATTTATAGTATTTTAAAATTTTGCAGAAAACTATAGACCATGTCAAACATAAATTTTATTTTTGTCTGTTTGGACATAATTACTGTTTTATATCATGACATGGTTCTGGGTTACCTTGCAAAAATATGTCTGGAGTGGGGTAAGATAAAAAGTTGAAGCAACAGTTGTTTAGTTCAATATTTCATGTAATGAAACATTTTATTCTCACAATTTCAACAGTATATCTGATTTTGTGAACATTAGATTATCAACACTTTCTGGTAATTTTGTGCCAGTAATGTGGCAAAAAGTTATATTCCTATTTGGGAAAGAGGACAAAGTGTGAGGTTGCTACTGTCAGAGACATCAGGCCAACTTTACTCAAAAATACTTTTAAATAAAAGTACTGACTAAGATAGATTCTTAAAATAAAACTCGAAAGATGACAATCTATTACAGTTTTCTGAAAACAGAGTTTGATTACCAAGTAGATTATTATTTTAACCACCTGTATTTTTTTACCACCTGTGTTTTAAGAAAGAAAAATATATATGTGTGTGTGTATATATATGGAAGTGTGTGTATACATATATAAGTATGCATATATATACGTATATATGTATGCGTACACTTATATTTATCTACATTTCTTTAATTAACATTGTCTTTCCTGTGATGTAAGAATATTTCCATATGTGTTTTGAAAGATTTTAGGCTTGGAACGAAAGAAAAGTGTTTCATACAGCATATGAAGCATATAAATGCTATGTCCACAGTCACCAAAAAGTCACTCCAGTCCTACAAGGCTTCAGCTTGTCTAATATAGTAATACAAATGTTGGTTTGTGGTTGCTAGGAAGAAAAGTTCAGGCCCAAATCCAGTTCGCAACTGGCTGAATATAGATCGAGCATTAATATTCCTGCACCTTAAAACTCTGCCTTTTACATTTGAAGTAATATCACATAACAGGACTGGCCTGAATTTAACTTTGCTGTAACTTTATTACAATAGCAATTAGTTTGTTCAGTCAAATGGATAAATAAACATATATCACATGTGTTTATGAAAATGAAAACAATTCTTACAAAGTTCTCACTATTAGAAATGTGAATTTAGTTTTAAAATAATAAATTCATAACTGTATTTAATTATGCAGTAATTATTACATGATTTATTATCTTTCTAAATGCTGAATCTAGGTGAACTGCTCAGTTTTTTTAGTCAAAACTACAATAAAGCTGGTAGTCCCAATGGCAGTTGCTTTCTGCTAAAATTAAAGCAGGGATGTTCGCAGTATTGATACTCTTCAGCTACGATGCAGTTTTATCATTGTAAATTTTATTTTAAAATTTATAAAATTAAACATTTGAAATGAATTTTCAGGTTGGCAGTTTATTAAGTTGAATCAATTATGTCATTAGATTTATCTAAAATGTGTCATGCAATTTTAAATAGTTTTCACATCATTTTTTAAAGTCATTCATAGAACTATTTATAAGTGATACAATGATGAGGCTCCATGAGTTTATGTGTAGTTACAAACAGCAATGCACATTCAGTTAGATTTTATCTGATAATTTAAAGCAAACCCAAATGTGTAAGTTACAGTATGTTTCACATTAAGATCAAAATTGAAGAATATGTACATTTTTCTGTTTTCAGATCTGTAAGAAATGCCTACATTAAGATCAAAGAACTTGAACCGTATGCTTTCAAAGAATGAATATTCTGCTGAATCATTTCTTCTTAAGTATAAATATCTTCCTTTAGTGATGATGAAAAGTGCATCAAAGGAAAAATTGGCTAATCAGTGTATTTCATGCTTTTGAAGTGAATGAAAATTCTCCCATTGATTTTATTTTTCGGAAGTATGGAATGTCTTTAAAGTCTGTTTTATGTTTTTGTCTCTTCCTGTTAGAGACTGTTTATTAGCTTACCATGCATAGGAAAGATACCTGCTGCAAAGGTGTTTCAAATCTCAATCAGTTATAACATCTCTACCAGTTATAACTTTGGCTGTTTCTAAAGGTTGTTTTCTTTCTTCAGTGATTAAATTATGCTTTGTCTTTTAAGGGTGAAAATTTTTAGTTTATTTCCATCCAAAGATAGCATGCGATGTAGTCAACACTGGTCACGGAAATGGTTTAAAAATACTATATATTTATGGGTACATGAAGGTTATAACATTAATATTTAAAAACATTCTAACTTTAAAACTGAGTTAATTACACATTTTCTATTTTAATTTTCTGTTTACTTGTTCTGTTCTTTTTTCCTACACATTACTGAATCAAACTGCTTGCCTTTGTTTTGATGCCTGCATTTTATTTTATGGAGTATGGAGTGCAATTGTCAGTAGAGGGATGTAAGCTTAAGAGTGTATATTTTCTGTTAAAGAAAAATATTGTACTATTTTAGATAGCTATTGATTTTCTAAGCAGAATCACGTGGTCTACATTTCTGCTCTCCTTCCCTCTCCATTCTTACATTGTGAGGCAGTAAGTGTTTGCTTTTGTAGCTCTGATAGCTTGAGTAAAACCTTAAGCAAAATCCTCATCAATGTCAAAGGTAATTATGTTTTAGGTATGGATTATTATTTCGTTTTATGTATAGCGTCATTACTGTAAATCTGTAACATGAATACATACATGCATAAATGTATATTTGCGTGTATGTATGTCTGGGACACCAGATAGTGCAGACTGAAGCTCTTTTGTTGTAGTTGATTTTTTTAAAATCCACCTTGTCTCAAAAAGAGGAACTGTCTTATAAGTAGGCAATGCTTATGTAATGAAGCTTTTCAACAGAGCAATTTAAGTGGTAAAATGAACTCCTTAACGACAGTTTCTGATTGGGTCTGAAATGTTTCTTTTTACCTTTTTGGCATGGCAGGTAATAGCTACCAAGTAAGTGGCAATGTACCAAAAAAATCATGTTGAACGGTATAATCTATTAGGTTTATTGTGCAATATATTACTTAATAAGTTTTAAATGGTATACGACTACTAATGCTTATTGTACTAACTTGTATATCAATTATTCCTTAATATTTTTTTTCCTAAAGAATAAGAAGTTGCTAGTTTTTTGAGAAAAGTTGTTTCTATAAATATTAAAAGTAGTTAAAATAATTATTCTAAATTCACCAATTTTTAGAAATATAATTGAATGTATTTATAATGGATAATAATTTTTCATCCACGCATAATTTTATACAATGAACATGTTCTATAATTTTCAGTATATTTTATATACTGAATGTTATCTGCAATTAAATATTTCTTAAGAATTCTTGATTACTAAAGTTTTTGTTAGATTTGATAGGATCAGAAGTTTAATTATGGAGATAGAAAGCATCCTCTCATCATTTTCTCTTCATAAATCAGGTTTATTTTTTAAAATGTTAAAATATGTATTAATTTTACCTCATTTGCTGCTTGAGTGTTTGAGAATTATTTATTGTTCTGTGTAATCTATGGTGAAATCTCAAAGATTCCCAGCTTTTGCCTGATCAGTACTGTGTAATTTCAACTTGAAGTTACATAGTGAAATTATTTTTCTTTTATGTTTGTCTTACACTTAGTTACCCTTATCTCCTGCCCTCTGTGTTGATATAAGGCCTCACAAATGTTCATTTAATCATTAAAGCTCGATGTTACTTCTCAACCGTAACGGCAAGATAATTTAACATGGTATTGAAGACAAAAGTTCAAAGGTAGATTTTTATTCTCTGACTACTTCCACATGTGAATAATTTAATTGATGTGAGTAGTCTCATTGGGTTGTTAGAATTTCTTGTGTAATGCATTTATGTTTGGAGAAAAGGAATTCAAATAGATACCTTACACATACGCAGGCTTAAGCAGTCCTTAATCTTAGTTCTGGTTTGCTTGATGGAGAAGGAAGTGTTTCTGAACATATTAAGATAGTGATTACTGTTACCAAAATCATCTTTGTCTAAAAACGGAACTTTCTGGTTTTACTTATGTAGACAATATGCAATTAGGTGTGTATCAGAGAGCATTTTTATATGCTCAGAAAGGCCTGAGGACCTTGAAATCTAATGCTAGTTCAATTTCTGAAATGCTTACTTCTTGTTTTCCTGTTTTTTTGGTTTCAGTTGAATGTTACTGACTTGAAAAGGTAATTCATAATAATGTTTAAGTCTAATGGCAGAAAGGTAATATTCATATTAATGAATATTTTTATTTATTCAGAGATTTAAACTGTAAAGCCATGTATAGAAGATAAGTAGTTATAGGTTCTGAATTTCTTAATTTTGGTTGTGTTCTAAAAAAGTTGGTTTTTTATTCAAACAGGGATTACAGGATTTGAATGAAATATAAAGATGTTAAATAGCTGTCTTCCAAAGGCTTCAACAAGAATTGTTGTTATTATTATTGTTGTTGTCATTGAACTCCGAAAAACCAGGTCATGTTTATTTTTGGGACTCACTGGGTTTTTAGGAGTGAGTGAACGGTGGCTAAGAGGCCTTCTACCTCTCCATGTTACAACTGCCTAAATGACCACAGTGATGAAATAGGAGCCCTTTTCAGTGAATTCATGTTATGGAAATGTTGTCAATTTATATTTATCTCTGCACTTTAAATATCTAAAAGATAATTGTTGGCAAAATTATTTCTTAATACTGAGAAGAAATTAGCTATTTCCAGGGCAGAGGCTCTGAAAGCAAGGATTGTTGTTACCAGAAGTGAAAACAATTATTTTATTTTCATTGTCCAAAGGTAGAAATGCAAAAGTAGAAGCATACAGAACATAGAGTATTGAATACTTAGAATATTACAAAATCTTAAACTTGTAAGCATCCTTTTTAGGTATTTACAGGTATTTACAACCTTTTAACCTTTGATATGACATTCTTACATGTAAAGGAGGTTTTAGCTACGTTTAGGGCAACACAGAAGAGAGGCAGGTGTTTTGGTCTATCTTATTTTATATAATGTTAGAAAAATTCTTTTGGTTGGCTTAATTTTTTTTTTTTTTCATTACACAGGAATCAAAATTCTTCATGTTGGAAATTACAGTGTCACAAAATGTCTCAGTGCCTGGACAAATAATTACTTAGCAGCAGCATTAAAATTGCTACAGCAAACTGAAATTTGAAATTAAGATATGATGTTCTGTGACCATGGGAGATAATTGTGAGAGTGCTTTGTTGACAACTAATTGATAATTATGGCTTGTATTCTTCTAACACCTTTCTTCCCAAAGGATCCTAAAGTGCCTTACAAAATTAGGGCCTGTTCCTGCCCTGATTGAAGTCAATGGGAGCACTGCCAATGGGAACAGCACTGGGCACTTAAGAAGCTAATAAAAGCTGCATTCAGACATCACTTCTGCCACTGAAATGTGTAACTGTTCAATTTACACAGCAATACTCCTCAGTGGTTTAAGACAGGAAGTGAATATTATCATATACAGATTGCAGATTTTAAAAGAAAATAAAGTTTTAAAGGCATATATGGTCCAAATATTAATGTTAATAGTCCAGCTTTTGGTTAAGATTTCTGTTTGAGACTTCATCCAGACACATTTTTGCATTTTTTTCAGAAGATTTGAACTAAGTTCCAGTAGTTCTAATGATTGATATAACTTTCATTTTCATATGTTGTATACACATATTCTGGAATTCAGATTTGCATTTTTTTGTGTAATAATATAAAATAATTTCAGGAAAATACAAGAAATTTTCTATATTTATTGTATTTTTTTGCTGATTATTTTTTAATTGCTACCTGAGGAGAACTTGATATTACAATCAGTAATATCAGTATTTGGCATATATTTCCATACTCTTTCAGTTTACATATTAAGCTGATTGCTGTGACATGTCAAGGACAGGATTTGATGTTTGTGTACCTGAGATGCCAGTTGGAAGCAAGCCTTATACCATGCATTCTGATATTTTTGTTTATTTTATTATAGAACCTTTCATGTAAAATTTGTCAACTACAAAAACATTAAGTTTGATGCAAAAAAAAGGTGGGAACTAAGTATTTGTAATACTATGAAAAGGTGTGAATTCTTTTTCACTCAGCATTTTTTTCTCAGTCATTTATGTTGGTGAATAAGGAAATAATTAAGTCATTTAGCATTTTAAAAATTATTACAATTTAACAAATGAAACAGGAAAACTTTCAAGACACCATAACAAGTTGGACAATAGCTGTTGGACAGTTTTGTTTGACTCTAGTTATATGCTTTAAGTTTGGACTGAAAAATAAACAGCTCCAATGGTAACTAGTCATCACAACAATTTATCTAGCAGAATACGTAGCAACAGAAGTGTTTGAATCAGATGGTGTATACATGCTGTATATTCAAAATGAAGTTCAAAATTACAGGGCTAGATAAATTCAACATTGGTCTTATTGAATCCGTCCAGTCTTACTTAATAACTATTTATTAAATCCTCTGGCAAAATCACAGAAGATGCAGCTTTGCATTTTTGACATGTCCAAGATGAAAATAATTTGTATAGTTCATTGAAATACTATGTTTACCTTATTAAAAAAAAAAGAAAAACTGATGTAATTCCAATTTTTAAACAACATTATTTTTCATGCTGTACCTGGATAAAATATTTTCAGTGTAATTGAATTCCCTTGGCCATCCCAGAACAGGTTAAGACGGTAGGTCGTAAAAGGGGTTGTCAGAGAAAGGACAGCATATTGTCTGCATATACAGATAGTTATAGAGATGTGGCTTTCAAGTAGTTTTGAATGTGTTAAAGGAAGACACTCTGTTAGAACTTAATACATCAGTAGATCTAAATATCTCCCTCTACTAGAAACACAATATTTTACAGCTTTTTATAACAATAAGAACCTGGAAATATACAAATTACAAAGTCTATGCTGCATGAACAAATGCCATGTTTTCTTACCTATGTTTCTGGCTAGAAAACTCACATCTTCTCTAAATTTGACTTAAGTAAAAATAATTTGACATAACTGTTCCAGAAAGCTGCAGACAGGTATGGAAAACAGCCACTGAAGTTAACAGCGAGTTCTTTTCATTTCCTTTCATTTATATTTTCAATAGAAGTATTATATTTTTAATACTTTTAATTAAGTCGTTTTTATGTCTTAAACACATTTTATAGGTCGAAGTATAATAAACAACTTATTAAGCTTGATATTGCACTGCCTCTTTTACACACACATAAAAAAGCAAGAAAGTAGTAACTATGCATGTGTGGTTGACAGGCCAGGAGAAATTCAGCACTTCAGTCAAAAATAGGATTAGATTTTATCCTTGGGATATGATTAATGTGTGATCCCATGGTCACTTTTAGGTTTCTTATTAGATCTTCCCTAGGGCCGGTTTTTGCAGTCCTCAATCAGGCAAAATGCCCAAAGAAATCAGTGTGCTTTTGTTTAGCTAAGAAATTGTCAATATCTTCTTTAGACTTCAAATTATTTAATTCATACATAATTGTATAATAAATAAAGGGCTAAATGACAGTTACTCAAAAAAATTTAAGATGAAGTCTTATGCCTTTAAGGATCTGGGCCTAAATGACTAATGCAATACTAAGATAATATATCCATCTTGTATTAGAAATAAATCAGCTATTGTCAAATTCTGCATTCTCTGCTAATTTCCACCTTGCTCAGCAAAGCATTGTAGGATCCGCACTTTAAAATTTTTTGTATTGTATTTCTTCACTAATAAATACTTTGTAAGACTTTACTGGGTACTACAATACTTTTTTGTTTTTTCT
Organism: Limnodromus scolopaceus; assembly: GCA_028565335.1. Taxonomy (NCBI): domain Eukaryota; kingdom Metazoa; phylum Chordata; class Aves; order Charadriiformes; family Scolopacidae; genus Limnodromus; species Limnodromus scolopaceus. The sequence goes on from JAOXNO010006051.1 coordinate 9,952, forward strand.
TTTCATTAATTTCCATTAAACATGTTTTTATTGGCATATCTGTAACCATTATAGGAAACATGACCTTTGTATTAGAAAATGAGGTGGAAAAAGCACTTTTTTTTTTTTGACATGCTCAATATAAAGTCCCCCCAAACCTTTTCCCTGACAAAGTACTACTTTTCAAATGTATTTTAAATTTTTTTAAATAAAAATCTTCCTGAAAAACAAAACATGACTTTGCCTAAAATAAAAACAAAACCAAATATTCAATATTTAGTCTTATATTGAATTAAAACCTATGGAAAAAATGAATATGGCTCAATATTTGTACGCATATCACCAGTCTTGCCCCCCAAAGAACTCAAAAGTTGTCAGTAAACATATGGTTGATCTAAACTGCTAGAAACAGTTGCATTCATCTATCTTACAGAATGTATCACTTTATACTCTTTAATATACCATAGTAATTAAGAGTACAAAATACACATTTTCATACACATTCACCTCATAATTGTAAACTATAAAAATGAATTTTTACAAATGCATTATATTGTTTAGGTTTCAAAATACTTTAATCAATTATTAATTAAATAATCATTTAAGATTTGTTTTAATAGATCTTTAAAAAGCCATACTCAAAAAAATGAGGTCAAACAATGTTTTTTCACAGAATGGTTTTAAATGTGTTATTGTCAAATAAAATGTATATTTAAAGTGCAATTCTATAAAAAAATTAATGCTTTTAATAGTTAATATATTGCTGATATTTAGACTTGCAGGCTCTGAACCACATGAGTAATTTTACTTCCAGAAGTATCACCAAGAGCTACTTACGGGAGTAAAATTGTTCATATGTCTAAGCATTTGCATTACTGAGCCTTCAGATTTTGATTGTTTGATCAATTGGGAAAAAATCTACTGAGTACTCAGTGGAGATTTTCACCTCATAAAATCAGTTCATGTATTTTATCTGACACATCATGCATTATACTTCAATGAACAGTAAAGATAGCAAATATCAAATAATATTAATGCAGAAATGCAGTGAGATACTTAACAGAATAATCCAAAGACTGTCCTCATATTGATAATATTCGTATTTGCAGCATTAAACTTTAAGCATTAGAAACAATAGAGAATGTCATATATTATATACCTAACTTTATAAATATAGATGCATATATTTTTATGTATGCTTCTCATATTCATTTATACAGCATCATAGGTGTACATGATATCTATGTATGCTCATATATATATATATATGTCTCATGTACACATTACAGCTAAATTATTCAGCAAAGTGCCACCATAATGTATCTGACAATTCCACTGAATTCTGTTACAATGTTAGTTTACTAAATGGTGTCAGACAATTTTCATTGTTACCAGTATATTTCTGGGGGAAAATAAAAACCTAGAATATGTAATGAAGACTTTTCATTCTGACAGAGAAGTACTTTTCCTGTGATGCTTAGGCATTTCACAAGAGAAGAGTTTTTTGCAGTATGATGCCTCCTGTGGTGCAGTGAGGCATGAAGCAATATGAGAAGTAGACGGAACTGAAGAATGTGATATGAGGAAACACTGCATCATAGGAAACATTCACAAGGGGAAGACAGCTGTTGTTATGAACTGTTAAAGCCAGCAGCAGGGTGTTCTTTTCTTTCAAGGTTTTAGAAGCCCGAGATGGCATTTCCTTCTATGTTCTTCCCTCTGTTGTCTGTCCTCCTCCCTTACAAAGGAGGTCTGCTATGTCAGGCAGCTTTCATCGTGGCATGCACTGAATCATGAGGGTTCTGCCTTTCGTTGCCCTCTCTTTTGCCCTGCAGTTAAAGATTATCTGGGACTGGGCATCAGAGCGCCAAGGAAAAACTCTCATGCTTTAAAAAACACTGCGGGTAGGACTAAAGGGAAATGACAAGCAGACAAGCTGAAAACTTACCGAAATGGCTGAAAATGGATATAGTTTGGAGGGGGATGCATTTATGGTTGTATGTCTATTTCTATGGAAGTGACATTAGAGATATCTTCAACTTGGTACAATTATAAATTATATGGTTATTAAGTTTAGACACAGCAGCCTCTGATCTTCAAGGATGGAGTAGGAGATGGGGATGACAAAGAGGAAAACAGAAGTAGCAATAACATTGACTATTCTTGTTAGATCAAATATTAGTCCTTAGTTACATTCACATAATTCCTTTAACTTAGTAGGTTTGTTTTACTGAAATCAATCTATATGTGTGATTAGCTGGGCGTATGCTTTATTTTAGATACATATACATATACAAAAAATACATGTATAGATTTCCACTCTGCTTTTTTACAGGTTCGTAACAAAATAGCAGCCAAAAATTTTCATGCTAAAAAAACTTGATAGCTGTAACATCCAGGTTGTATAATCTACAAATGATTTGTATAATGATTTCCTGTGAAGATTAGTATACAAATTGTGGCCTTGATTTTTCTGCATGTCTTATACTGATGAACTCTTTTGACATTTCTGTCTGGCAGTTACTCTTGATGTAGATAAGACTAAGTGAAAGGATGTGCAAAGGATGTGTCCAGAGTGCATTGGTGTGCTTCTTGAGGTGAAGCACTTCAGAATAACAAAGAATACCTCTAAATTACATTTATATTCTAGATCTGGGAAACCTAATTTGGACTATTGTCACTTAGCATACAACATGGTTCAAAAGCAACTGACATGAAGGTCACGTATAACAGACATAAAAATTCAAGGTGTAATGGAGTTAGATTCTGATGAGCTCTTTTTCAGTGCAGCTACATATAATTGAAAATGACAAACACAACTCCAGAACCTCAAATCAACAGCCATATAATAATAATGCCATTGGGACTAATGTTTTCTCATGGATTTACTTTGTTGAAACATTTTTCAGTATTTAATCACCAGAAATGCTTCTTCATTATAGTGTTTTCATTACTGAAAATTCATTAGAAAACCATATCTGCATTAATCTAGATATCACATAGAGGGAATACAAGTATTTTTAGTTGTATTCCAATTTTTCAAATACTGTTCCTATTCCAAATTTGAAGGTGCAGAGCTACATCATTCTGGAAAATGAATGTTAAAGGGTTTTTTTGAGTTTTTCATTATATTAGGGTCAGGAATGTCTTTCATTAAGAGCACCTTTTTATTATTATTATTTATTTTTAATTTAAATGCATTTTATTAAGATATTGTAATACTGAATGTGAAAATAATTCTGTGATTACCTGCATTTAAAGACATAATATATGATCTCCAGCAAAGCAATGTCCTGGTAGTTGCTAATTAAGGATCTTTTATTTTCTAGAAGAATGCTCTAGATAACTGTTTCAATAGCTTTGTTCTCTTGTCATTATTACACAGGTTTTCTATTGCTTTCACATATTTGTTGGTATGTGCCAAGCAGAATCAAATTTAGCCTGAAGCCTGGGGGAAGATAGAAGGAAAATATATTAGGTATGTGGATGATAATTTGGAGGGGAAAAAAAAAAGTGTTGAAAATGTTTTGTTCATATTTTTGGTTGCATGAGCTATGTGCCAAATTTTGTATATAACCATTATGCAAATGCAGATGTCAAAGTTTGCATCAACAAACAAAAGTTTCATATGCAAAATTACACCCAGATTTTTGTGTCCACCTTTTAATATTACACATACAGCAGGCTATGTAGGAAAATTGACCCAACCAACAGGAAAAGTTTGGGGCACTTGTAAAAGCTGATATTATAGTTCTGATCATTATCAGAAAGTGTTAACAGTATGCTGAAAAATACTCCACATATTTTCTGACATGAATAGAACATCAAGTCTTCACTGCATCTTGCTGTGACACTTTTGATAATTATAAAGCTTTCCATCTATAAGAAGAATTGTCTATACAATACAAATTATTCCTAATTGTATCACCCCTCCCAACTCTTAATTATCACTAAATTGTAAATGTTTTATTTTTCAGTTATCATATTATTTCCTTTATAAAATTGCTATTATTTATAGGTAGCATACCTAGGTAGTTCTAACAAAGCTCTATACTTCACAGTTGGTTGACATGATATCATATGTACTTGCTGAACATTTTTTTCCTCTGTTAGTCAGGCCTGCTGCAATGCACAGACATATCAATGCTCTATTGTTTTGAATAGTGGTTCTAAAAGTTCACCAAATGTACCAGCAAAGATGTACTTTCTCTCTTAGATGTATATAGCTGGTTTTGCTTTTTGCGTGGCTGTCCTGAAACATTCTTACTCACAGTCCCTTTACAAGTCAACCATTTCAAAATGAACAGAAAATCTGATCTCATTAAAACTATCAGACCGATGTTGAGTCAGGCTTTCCCAAGCTGTTCTAAGTAGTGGTACTGTAGGCAATATATAGCTAGAAATGACACTGGTCTGAAGCAAAAATGGAATGTGAATTTTTATTATATTCTAAAAAAAATCAGTTAGGTACTGTAAGCTGTATGCATTTTTGTGATTACAAATCATTATCTGTGGTAGTGTTTCATTGTGAGAAATGCATTTTACATTAATTTCAGGGTAAGTTCTTTATTTTGATCAGTGTGAGCTGATCAGAGTCATAGATCTGAAAATACTTTATTTGAAGCCTTTGTGAGGTTATTCATTACTCAATGTGGAGATTATCTAACTTTCCTTCTTATTTTAAATCTATATTAGTTCCTTCTTATTTTAAATCTACATTAGTTCAGTGCGTAAAGTCATATTATCATATTAAAGTAGAATAGACTGTACTCAGTAGATCCATTCTGCAAATAATATTTTTTCCTTAATGAAACCTAAATCTTTAACCTTAACCTAACCTTAAACCTTAACCTAACCTAACCTTAAACTGAAGAGGTCTTAGATTTCTTTCAGAATAATGCTGAGGTTCCTCTTTTTAATTGTTATTGGTTTTGTTCAAATCACAGAACAAACCATAAATGCCAAATATTAATAAAGACAACATTCTTGGAGACTTCAGGAGTGTAACAACTTTGAATCACTATAGGTAATACACAGCAAAAATTTAAGGTGTTTTCTTTTTCAGTAACAAAGGCACTTCAGTCAAAACACAGGAGAAGATATTCCTTTCAATTTTTTAATTTTAAGCCAAGAAAACACTTGTGGAAGTCACAATCTGTCTTTCACGTACTGAAAGTATATTATTATTTTTGCTGTCTAAAATCAAGTTTAATAAAATCTGGGCAACAGACCTATTCTTGGTCTGCATTATGTACACTTAAAGTGTTCTCAACAAAATCGTAGCTCAAGGAATCATCAGCACTGACATATACACAGTAAAATGCCTTCCCTGGTGTGTGAGATGGATTAAACTTGTGAAGACCCATGGTCCCTTGCATCCATTGAAACATCTAGCTGTCAGTCACTATCGAGATTGGAGAAGAAAAAGCCCCCTGTTGACAAAACTCCTCCCATCTTTCTCGCACACATGAATCCAAAATCATACCACATTTCCACAAAAAAAAAAATCCCGCAAAACAACTTTTAAAAAAATTTCTACAACTTTGGACACTGCCATGTGGAAAGATTGCTAGAACTCTGAAATTATTAGAGAAAAAACCTATTCTGAATATTTTTAACTATATTAGAATTACATCTTTCATGAATGGTGACATAAGTATTGATATTTCAAATATATGGAACTATGTTAAAATGCATATAATAGCCAGAAAACTTTTAAATTAAATTTTTACTTTTATTTTGATAATTTTATTGTACTTTCTACACCAGTGTGCCTTGGTGCTGCTATCATAATGCTATCACCTGACAGACATTTAAGGTACCACATCCAAAATGATGTCTTGAAATATTTATGGTCTTGCTTGAGACACTTCTGTGGGCAATAAGGGAACATAGTGAAACATTTTAACTTTTATATGGAATGACTATTTGATGATAGATTCTCAGATCAAATTTCAGAATGCTGACGTTTAACATGTTCCCCTATGTAACCATAGCCATTTGCCATTTGCACTTCTGTTGATGGTTTTATCTAAAAAACCCCACCCTTTAATCAGTGGCATCAATTTACTTTCCAGAGTACTTCATTATCTAATGTTCAAACCACAAATAAATTGAATAATAATTTAGGAATTTCATTATCCTAAAAGTATTTATAAATCGAATAGCTAAAATGACTGGCTGACCTGGATTTACAGTAAAAAAATGTAAACGTAGCAAATTCAGAGAAGTGGAAGTAGCAAGACAATATGTCATGAAGTCTTGAAAAGTTAAACTTACTATGGGAGTAGAAGAATTGCTTAAATTACAGCATGGATTTTTAGTGGAAAAGTTTGTGATGAAAAGAGGAAATTGTCTCATCATTAAGAAAAATATTCTGAAATAGTAAAATAACGTGTAGTAGTAGATAGGGTTCATTTGCATTTGTGTGTGTGTGGCCCATTAAGTGAGAGACTTTGATCTAACAACCTCATGTGAATATTGCATATATTCTAGTAATTTTGTGCTTACTAGCAGATGGGTGATGATTAGAATCAGAGAAACCTCATTATTTTCTAAACAGGGTAGGTGATACATTGAACTATTATTTTAGAGAAGAAGAATACAGAATTATTTTTCAGTGACTGGGAAAGATGAATTTCGTTACATCTTATTGACCTCTAATTCTTATGATTTTATGATCCTTTTCAGCGCAATGGAAACTTGCCTACTGAAGACTATAGGGTTCAGTCCTTTAGACTCAATTGGATAACTTTTATATAATATTCCCTGCATTATTACATGTATATATAACATTGCATCTTAGCCCAAATTCTGTTTTCTCCATTTATCACAGAATCCTCCTATCCATATAATTCTTAGACATTATTTGCATCTGAAAACTAGTTAAAAGGTTTTTTTTTCTTCTCTTATTTTTTGGTTGGTTGGATGGGGTTTTTAATTATTATTTTTACTCACACAGTTTAGTCACACAGACTAATTTCAAGCAACTTGCATAAATGTCCAAACTGGGAGGCTTGTTTTTTCTGTCATCTGGAAGCTAGAAAGCAGAGAGTTGCTAGATTCTGTTATCTTCCAGGGAATTAATCATCCTCCAATCTGCCTTTTTCGAGGATGAATGCACAGCAGAGATGCAGGGTGATTCAAATAATGTTTGCCTTAGTAATGCATGAAAATTTTAAAATTCAGAATTATCTAAAAGTGGAAGCTGAATGTAAGTTTGCAGATGACACCAAACTAGGTGGGAGTGTTGATCTGCTTGAGGGTAGGAAGGCTCTACAGAGGGATCTGGACAGGTTGGATCAATGGGCCAAGGCCAATGGCATGAGGTTCAATAAGGCCAAGTGCCAGGTCCTGCATTTCAGTCACAACAACCCCAGGCAACGCTACAGGCTTGGGGAAGAGTGGCTGGAAAGTTGCTCAGCAGAAAAGGACCTGGGGGTGTTGGTCGACTGCCGGCTGAACATGAGCCAGCAGTGTGCCCAGGTGGCCAAGAAGACCAACAGCATCCTGGCCTGTATCAGGAATACCATGGCCAGCAGGAGTAGGAAAGTGATCATGCCTCTGTACTCAGCACTGGTGAGGCCTCACCTTGAGTACTGTGTTCAGTTCTGGGCCCCTCACTACAAGAAGGACACTGAAGTGCTGGAGCATGTCCAGAGGAGAGCCACCAAGCTGGTGAGGGGTCTGAAGAACAAGTGATATGAGGAGAGGCTGAGGGAAGCGGGCATGTTTAGTTTGGAGAAGAGGAGGCTGAGAGGGGACCTCATTGCCCTCTACCTGAAAGGAGGTTGTAGAGAGGTGGGTGTTGGCCTCTTCTCCCCAGTGAATAATGACAGGATCAGAGGAAATGGTATGAAGTTGTGGCAGGGGAGGTTTAGATTAGATATTAGGAAGAATTACTTTACTGAGAGAGTGGTCAGGCACTGGAACAGCCTGCCCAGGGAGGTTGTGGAGTCACAATCTCTGGAGGTATTTAAGAAATGCGTAGATGTGACACTTCAGAGCATGCTCTAATGCCTGAGATTGTTGGGTGTGGTGATTGTTGTGGTGATGGGGTGTTGGTTTTTTTGTTTTGGTATTTTGGTTTTTTGTTGGTGGTTTTTGTTTTTTTTCAGTGGTTGGACTCGATGATCTCAAAGGTCCCTTCCAACCATGAAGATTCTGTGATTCTGTAATTTCTGTCAGGCTATCTGCTGGTACTACTGTTTCACTGAATTTTTTAGCCTTCTGGTTTTTTACAAATGTAGTTACCAAGAACGGGCCTCTTTATGCGAGAAATGCTTATGTCAGGAACAAACACATTTCCTGAGAAGTATGGCTATTGCAAAAAGGGTCATTTTGAAAGTACAATTTTTCAGGAAAAAGGCTTTCTCACATAAAAGGTACAGAAACTGTAAAAGTACATAAATATTCTTCTAATTTTATTGAAATATGTACTTATTAACATAAGTTTTCCTTATGTTAAACATAGGTTGATATCAAATGTCATCAGCTTCCATTATGACTTTGATACCCTTCCTTGATATAAGACTGGAAAATGCTTGACAGATCCTTCCTATGGAAATTAGAAGCTAAGGCATTGTGAAAGATATCACCTCTGCACCTAAATATCATTTTCAAAGAAAAATAATTGAATACACACACACACAAACATATGTTAGCTGACAGCACTTGGGATCTTTCACAAACTTTAAAATCTGGTCAAGTAGGAGAATGACACAGGATATTTTTTTCCACCAGTGTCTAACATCATGACCATGAACAAGAGAATATCTCCATAACTATTATGCTACTTTTATCTGGGGTGTGTGATGCCAATCTCCAGAAACAATAGTCCTCCTAAAGCAGAAAAAAAGATTTTGAATGGATAAGATCTTTCTTTTCTGACCCAACAATCACATTTACTAGAAGTATTTAGTTTTGTATGGATCACTGTCTCTTTTGTAAGAATAGGGGTGTGTTTTCAGAATTGTTTAGTTTCTTTTTCAGTTGACCATTTTCCAAGTATTTAATACATGAGTTTGTGTCATTACTTGATTTCACTGAATTTCACTGAATTTTTAGAGTTGGGACCATAGAGATCATCTAGTCCAACTCCCCTGCTGAAGCAGGA
>JAOXNO010006052.1:0-18519 GCA_028565335.1 Limnodromus scolopaceus
TGTTTAGGTGGAACTTCTTATATTCAAGTTTGTGCCCATTTCCTCTTGTCCTGTCACTGGGCACCACTGAAAAAAGAAAGGCCCCATCCTCTTGACACCCACCCTTTAAGTATTTAACAGACCCATGTAAAGCAGACGTGTTAACCACTACACTACGGAACCAGTTCCATGCCTCTTGATCAGTAGGACATCATAAAAAATTTGTTTCCTTAGGTACACCTGACGCTGCTGTCAATAAAACCTGTTCTGAACACAAGCCACTTGTGAAAAGGCCCTCTATTTCAGTTATTAAAGAAGTCGAAACTATTTGTTTCAATCAAAACAAATTCAACCACTTTTATCTGTCTGGACAGCTGCTTACTGAAGAAAGGCAGTAACAGTTCACTTGAAGGAAAAAAAAGAAAAGATAAAAAAGGTTCAACGTTTCAGTTGTACATTTCAAAAAAAATCATTTGGTTTCTATTGATTTTTAAAACCAGATTACTGGAGAAAATATTGATCTCTCATCAGTCTGTCTGGTTCTCATACATTGATTCTTCCCTTTATAAGTAACACCTCTGTGTGTACCTTGGAGTATTTTCACAGTTTAGATTCTTGGCTATTCCTTAAAATAATAAGTAACATAAGTTTTACAACATATTATATATATACATATTTATAAAGCTTCATTTGATACAGAGTTGTCACAGAATTTAGCTTGGTGAAAAATCCATATTTTTATGGATCTAACTTTCCATGAGTACACGTATCGCTATAGTCTGCTTAAAAGCTATGAGCCCAATGGTAGCTTCCTAGTACAAATACAGAATCTTAATTAAAATATGCTATACATATTGAGGTCTACTGTACTTCTACCAGTAGCCTGAAAACAAAGGGACAAATTATCTGGTATCCAGTCTGTAATGAGTCCAGATTTTTGTTCTAGACTTCTACCTTGTGCTCTCGCTACTACTCACTTCCCTACATATTCCAGTGCCTTCAGATGCCCACAGGAGTCCCATTCTGCCAGCAGCATCCCAAAGGCCCACCCTGTCCTCACGACACTCACAGAGCTCTCCCTACCTGCTCGTTCCTCTGTGCCTTTGGCTTCCCCCTGCATCCCTGATGCCTTTTCACTGAAGGCTGCCAGCTCTCTCTGTCTCCTTAGTTGTCCTGGCAGCAGGGCAAGAAGCACCACGTCTATGGCTCATCCTGAGCGACAGGAATACTAATTGATTAACCAGTGCTCGTGTCTTTAGTGGGCATTGCCTACTGCCAAGCAAAACAGCTGAATTCTCCCCCTGCCTTTTCATTCACAGGGACACTAATTTCAATCTGTTCCTCTCTGTCACACAGCCACTGATTTTGATTAAACCAGCAGAAACCTAATTATCTTTGAAAACTGGTAACTGAGATTCACTGCGGTTGGCCAAACGGGTAAAAGGTTATTCTTGATGTGCGTTTGGCAGCAAGGTGAGAAAGGGACACCGACTGTGATTTGATAAACCCAGTTTCCTTTTGAGATTAGGCGGAACAGAAGAAAGTGCTATTTTAGCACAAAAGCTTACTAAACAGGCCTAAAAGCATGATGATGAGTAGAATTCAGGGCCAGAAGGTACCTTAGACATTCACTGCTTGAAAACCCTTATACCAGTGCTTACTATTAGAAAGCAATCTCAGATACAAACAGGAAAGAAAGCCTATGGAAAAATCTCAGCTTTCCCAAACTCAATAGAGTTAGTAGAAGAGCTATTTCCATTTTATCTGGACTTATGTGGCTTGCCTGATCAACATCTATCAAGCAGATTGGGTAAACCTTGACTGTGCAAAACAACATACAAAGGGTTTTGTGAAAATTAGTATATTAGATTGCAGAGAAGCAGTCATAGTACCCACCGGTAGTTATGGGCAGCATATGGCAACCCAACGGAGTGAGAGCAGAGCTTCTCAGCTTGCCCATAAGTCACTATTAGCATCAATATTTCTGGCATTTGATACAACTTGGAAACTGCAGGCGAGTGAGACAAAAAGGCTGTATTCAGGTCACCTGCGATATAGAGCTGCGACACCCTAATTCCCTATACAATCCGTGGGGAGAAATGGGTGCAGCAGCCAAATCAGGAAACCACAGTGGACAACTTTCCCTATGCCTGCAGTTTTATGTCTTCAAACAAGTTTGTTACCTTGAGCTTCATCAAAAACCCCTTTTCCCTAAGAAAAAGTTAGTATAGAGGCAACTTAGCTCCGACTGCAGTGTCTAAGATACAACTAAATAGCTACGGGTTCCCTACTTACATAATCTTTATGGGAATGTGCTCTCGTAACTACACTGTAGACACAGTCTTGTATATTGAAGATCAAAATTAACCAGATTGCAGAGTTTAGCCTAATAATATGTTGATGTCACAGATATCAGAATATTCTCTTTGCTGACTAGCCCCAATGCTCAGATACTCAGATAACAGTAATCAACAGTAATTTTTTCTCTGAACCAACCAACTCATTTTTGCAGAAGCAAAGAATTCCAAAATTATGTGAAAGAAATCAACACAATAGTACAAAGAGAGTGGGGCTGTGGAACCACTGTAAGGGAAATTGTTTAACAACATGACTAACTTCCCTCCTTCCTTCCTAAGGACCAGCAACTTTATTGACTCATTTCCCTCCTTCCTTTTCTCTACCTGAAGACCTAAAAGCTTCTTACTTTGGAATAACCATTATGTTTATATTCATTGTTTACATTTGGCTTCTCCCAGCCTTTTTATTATTCAGACTGAAAAACAAGTTACAGTAAACAAAAAGTTGCATCCTCTCAAAGAGACGGGGATCTCGAAAACAAGTGTTACAGAAGAAATCAAAGCTGCATGTTGGAGATTTATGTGAATATTTACACTTGACTTTGAAAGAGGTGAAAACTTGGCAGACGGGAAACTTCCCCACTGATCTGTGCCCAATGTCCAGGTTGAAGTGACCATACTGATCTGGTTAAGTGAAGGAGACAGAAGCAGAGAGTAAGTGCCCCTAAAACAATTAGCAATGCAGCTCTTCCCATCTTCCTGAAGAGCAGATTTAGATTGGATATTAGGAAAAAGTTCTTTACTATGAGGGTGGTGGAACACTGGAACAGGTTGCCCAGGGAGGGGGTTGAGGCCCCTTCCCTGGAGATATTCAAGGTGATGCTCGACGAGGCCCCAGGCAACCTGGTCTAGTTGGGGGTGTCCCTGTGACTGTGGGGAGGTCGGACTAGATGACCTTTGGAGGTCCCTTCCAGCCTGGACCATTCTATGATTCTATGATTCAATCAGATGCTGTTCACACTCAAAGAAAAAAAGGATTAAGTCCATATGATTCCACACTATTTGGTGACAGAAGACAGTGCAAACTTCAGATTACTTGGAGATAGAAGATGAAGGAGGGAGGTTAGGGCAGAAGGTAGGAACAGCCAGAGTACAGAGATGGGAAGAAGTTCATTTAGCAAAAACCCAAACCACCAGCTTTTCAGCTGCACAGCAGCTCTTCCTCAAGTTTGTAATTTCTGCATTTTCATTTCAAATGTAACTCTGTGTTTAAAGACATCAGTGATATTATCAACATGGTACATGTTCCTATCAGTTTGGTAAGCAAACACCTATCAACTGGTATTAGATGCTAATATAATACTCTGCTTACATGTTTATTAGGATGGATTCCTCAGCTTTCAGGTCTGAATTTCGTTAACTCTTAGTACGAAGTTAGAAAGAGAGAATTATTTTTTATTTATGTTACTGATATCATACTAGCACCAATTTTCTTTGTCTCAAGAACCTTTCTGCATCCTAAAGATCAGGGAGCACAAAAATCTATCCTTCCTAGAAATCTAGATCAACTGAAGACTTTTAAAAGTAGTAATTCTAAGCTGCAGGATCTGTAAGTCTGTGTATATGTATGTGAATATGTTCCTGAGCACAAACACAAAACCATCATGCAATGCTGTTATACTATGCAGTGTTAAGGAACAGTAGGTCACATAATTTGTGAGAAATTATATTCTAATTGTAATAATTAAATTAGTATTTCCACTAATGCTTTCCAATCTAGGATTCAATAATTCAAGAAATAGCCTATAAATTAACAAATTACTGACTTTATGATTAGAAAACAGAATAAAATAAAAGCACTGATATTTCCAAGAGCATTAAGATAATTTATATTTCAAATACTTCAAACAAAAGGGTCTTTCAATTTATAAAGACAGAAGCCAGGCTCTACTGTAATCTTTAAAAAAACCCTCATCATTAAATCAGAGTTCACGATTTTTCAGATAAAATGTGTGTAGGAAGCAATCATGGATCCTAAGTACCTGCTTGCTAAGTTGTTATCCCTCTAACATTTTCCCTAGAAAAATTCCACCAGTGATGTATTATTGTTATGCAGCAGGAACTTGTTCTCCCCCAGGAAATGATTAAAAGCAAAAATTTTACAGCAACATAAAGTGGACAGTTGAACTGTCCTAGAAGTATTGTATGCTGAATATGTAAATTTATAATGAAGGCTAGTCTGAACTTTGTATACTGTATTCACAATATGAATATGACATTTTGTCATGCAGTAGAAAAACAGACTCTCGGAGGTTTTTTTTATATCTATAAAAAAAACACACAGAAAAAATATCTGCCTTTGTACATCTGCGATCCTTACCCTCAGACTATCTGAGTATCTGAATATGACTATTCCCTCAAAATGCAAAACATTTTATAAGAATGAAATAAAAATGCATGAACGATAATGTCATCTTTTTTTAAAGCCTTGGAGCTTTAAAACAGTAGTAATGAACTCAAGTTTTTAATGAAATCTGACATACTGTACCTGTAAATGTTTTACAATGTTCACAACTTCTCTAGTTGAATAGGGATAGTTAATAATGCCTTGGTCAGCCAAGTCCCTGAGCTCTCCAAAAGCAGCAACGAGTTTCTGAAGAATCGGCTCTGGAACATCGGGACCGTATTGTCTAAGCATAGCCAGTTCAGACTGTGGTTTGGGATTATCAACAGCATGGCAACTAAAAATGTCCCCTAAAACAAAAAAAAAAGCATACAGTTAAACAATTTATAAAAAGATAGCATTGCAATAGCCTCTTTAAGTTTCATACAGCACCTTAAATGGAAAAGCAATGGCTTAAGAGGATGCCGAGTACCTGCTTGTTAAAATAAGACAAAAACTACTTTGATAAAAGCAAAGGATGAACTCACTATGAAGAACATCAAGGTTCCTGGAAACACGTAAATCTCTCCTGTCACTCTAATGAAGGTGATCACAAGGGAGAAATTAACTTCAAGAAGAAACACAAATCAAATGAATGCAGAAAAAAAGGAAAGAGGTTTAAAGGAAAAATAACAGGTCGAATGACACCAGCGGAGTCTGGAGGGATATTCAGCTCGTAGCCCTGGTGCAACACTGCCAAAACCTTGCCAGAGGCCCATTTAGACTAACGCTGGACTATACAGGCCAATGAATTCTTTATCACTTGCCCTTATGCAATGTAAATTCTTGACATGAAGCTGCGGGGAATCTTTGCGGATACACAGGATTTTTAGGACCTTCCAGGAGCTTTCTGAACTGAGGCTCCTGTTGATATGAAAAACTTGATGTGAAATTTGGACCACCTTATCTGAAACTAGGATGAATTCAATATCTTGTCAAATATATGTATTCTAACAAGGCCTAACACATACAGCCATGGCCATGGAGAGGCTAATGAGGATTAAGAAGAAGGTAGCATAGTGCTAACGCCAAGAAAGACAGTCGCCTCCACTGCTGAGAGGAGAGAAAAGAACCATCCTTCAAGCTTCCACCTCTCGTACTGAAGGGGACAGCAACTGGCCTGAGGCTTGTTTGAGATGGGGAAAAAACCGTAGTGAACACTTGCGTTAACCACTGATGTCAGGTTTGATGTTCATTGATGTACAGCTTATGTTTTTGCTATATTTATAGACAATATACACTCATAAACAAAGATTTCTCATAACCTTGTCTGCCTGTTGTGCTTGTCCAAGTCCCATAAAACAAATTAGTTGAAACACAGATAACCACATACAGCTGTTCACTTCAGGGCAAGTTTGGGCATTTTTATAAAGATATATAAATTTACATGTTAGTCTTCAAGCTGAATAAGACACTTGAGTGTCTTATGGGAAACAATGTATCTGTGCATAAGGACCCTTTCTCCTCATGAAATCTAATGAATAAAGACAGTATTCTATTAATCAATTCTATTAAAGATCAGCATTTAATATGAATCACTTACCTAATGTGCCAAAAAAGTCATTACCCAAGAAAGGAAAGCCAGGTCTATTTGCTAGAACTATCATTCTAAAATCAGGATGAATAACTATTACATTTTCTCTCCCCTCCACGTGAGCTTGATCTGGAAAAGAAATAAAATTTATTAATTGCATATTTAAGCTTTGCATTATGAATGAATTAAACAAGCATAATTAGATTAGAAGAATTCTTAGAATTAGAAGAATTCTTCTTCTAATCTAATTATGTTCTTCTTAGAACTAGAAGAACGGTTACCAAAAAAGGCTCAATAGCTTCTTAGCATGTCATTCAACTATGAGTGTTCTAGATTTCCTTTTAAAGTTTTATAATTTGTTTCACGAAAATTTAACCCAAGTGTTTCATTTAAAACAATAAAAATGCCTCCGCTGTTCTTGGGGTGGGGACTACCTGTCCTGTTTATATTTAATTTCACCAAAATGCTGAGGCCAATGATGAATAGTTTCTTTTTATACAGGTCTGACATTATCTGATCTGATATCACAGGACTGAAATTCCTCCTGGCTATTACAGAAATATGTGAGAAGCCAGAGACACATGACTTCACACATGTGAAGTATCCGTTTCTCCACAATGAGTCAAACCAGTCCCACTTGCAGGGTGTTTCCAGTGGCACAGGGAGTTTGGGAATCCTGTTACCTCCTCTAAAAAACTACAGTAATAACTGAGACTGGCTAGCAAGATATTTAAAAAAATGCCCACCTACAGTTTATGATGACAAGCAAAAATCAAGTGTTGCACCACGCAAATGCAGAATAATTGTTCCACTCAAATGTTTTTCACAATATTGTTAAGAACAAACTCATTACAGAGTCTATTACTGTCAAGAGTGCACTTCAAAGATGGTCTTTCTTTGAAAAATAATGAAAAATACTTAGTTCCTATAGATCACATTAATTCCATTAAATTACAAAATATTTTCATCCTGCAGGATATTTTTAAATAACATAAGCATATGCAATAATTGATTAGATCACAGAATCACATGGAGTTGGAAGGGACCTCTGGAGATCACCTAGTTCAACCCCCCCGCCAAAGCAGGTCCAGCTAGAGCAGGTTGCACAGGAATGTGTCCAGGCGGGTTTTGAATGTCTCCAGAGAAGGAAACTCCACCACCTCCCTGGGCAGCCTATTCCAGTGCTCTGCCACCCTCAAAGTAAAGAAGTTCCTCCTCATGTTTAGGTGGAACTTCTTCTATTCAAGTTTGAAGATTAAACCCTTTAACAATTCAACCTTAGATATATTCATATAGTATACTCATATTCAAACTTAGATGTACTCAGAGAAGGGCCATGAGGATGATCAGAGGGCTGGAGAACCTCTCCTACGAAGACAGGCTGAGAGAGTTCAGCCTGGAGAAGAGAAGGCTTCAGGCAGACCTTACAGTGGCCTTCTATCTAGTATCAGAAGGGGGCCTACAGGAAAGCTGGGAAGGGACTTTTTGCAAGGGCATGTAGCGATAGGAACAAGGGGAAAAGATTTTCAACTAGATCAGGGTACATTTAGATTAGACATTAGGAAGGAGTTCTTTACAACGAGGTGGTGAAACACTGGAACAGGTTGCCCAGAAAGGTAGTGAAGGCTCTACCCCCGGAGACATTCAAGGTCAGGCTTGATGAGGCTCTGAGGAATCTGATCTAGTTAAAGATGTCCCTGCCCATGCAGGGGGCTTGGACTAGATGACCTTGAAAAGTCCCTTCCAACCCAACATGTTCTATGATTCTATGATATCTTCAATCCTAGATTTGATCAAATTATACCCCAACTATTCAGACAGGCATAACCAAGATCATAATTTGGTCAACATTCACCATATTTCTTATGGTGAATAATAAACAGAGAGATCAACTTACAATTCGTTGGGTTTTCTGTGGTTTGTTTTGCTTTTTTTTAAAAAAGATTTTTTGGCCAAATTCATGAGAATGCTGACTAAGAAAACCCTTGTGGCTACTGCAAAAGCAGTAAAGAAAATGACTGTAAATTCTTTAATTGTTAACCCATTATCATCACGAACTTTTCCCATTCAGACTCTTCTGGGTCTCTACGTAGTAACTCAACATGTTACATTTTACTGTAAATGATCAAAAAGCTTTCTATCTACTTACTGGCAACAATTCGTCTTCCATCTGACAAAACCATTTCCCCACTTTCTACTAAAGTTTTTAAGATACAGGTAACATTTGTTGGTGCTTTGTCTGCTTCATCAATTACCAAAATATGTCCAAACTTCACTGCTTTCACCTAGAAAAGAATCAAAAACATCAGAACTCCCCCAAAATTACTACAAGAAACTGCATTACTGGTTTCTCAGTCAGTGGCAGTGACATCTTGGTGGCTCTGAGACAAGAAAGGGACTCAGAACAGGGATAAGCTATGACTGAACTGTAGGAGAGAGAAGAGGAAGCAGGTGAGACGAGAAAGGTGGGTGTTTCTCTTTCTTCAGAATAGAGATGGAAAGGACTGTGAGGAGCCTAACAGAGAAATGCGAAAGCAGTTTGTCTAGACTGTCAACATGAAGCTGAAAGAAATAAAAAATGGCTGCAAGAGCTGTCTGGAGTCCAACTTAGCAGGTAGGTGTGAGATGCTACAGAAGAGAAGGAGAAAAATACCACTCCACCAGTTAGAATGTGCCAGGTTAATACTAAATTATTTTCCATACTTATTTTGTGCGTGCACAAATCAACTCATCTTACTCAACGTTTGGCAAAGCAGACATGACAAATGTGACCAAAGTAAAAGTTAATGAAATGTTACCATGCTTACTGACTATGCCATGAAAGTAATCAAATCACAACGAATTTTCTTATTTGGAAAGCCAGCATGTTTAACTACTTGTTTTTAATGAAGAACATTTCCAAATATACAATCCAAAAGTTACTACTGACCAGTGGTGAATCTTCATATATAATGAGACCATCTTTAACAGAAGGTTGTAGGGTAAGGCTCTGTACAGTGGTATCCCTGAAATGTGGAAAAATGGACAGTATTAATTAAAATACACAGGAATTTTAGTTGAAATAAAATACAAAATGAATAAATGAAAAACTGAAGGCTCTCTTTCTAAGAGAAAAAAAAATTATATATTTTTTAGAATTCTTGAAGAACTTGAACTGAGAACAATGCAGTGCCAGCTTAGTGGTCAAAGGTTCAGTAACCCTGTCTCTGCCAGGGCTTTCATTGCAGTTCTCAATTTCTCGTAAACCCTGGAAACGAAAACACGGAAAATTGAATGCATATCTTTTGCACGTAGGCACACTACTATCATTACTTCTATTTCTAGTTCAGCATGCTTAAACTGTGATGACAGACAGTGGAATCTCCTCAGAAGACCCAAACAGGAATTTGCAGTACGATAGTCAAATCATTAATGTTTTAGTTGCTCTTCTTGACATACCACCAAGGAAAAAAAAAAAAAAGACAAAAAACAATCACGTGAAATTCTAAAAATCAACTATTTTTAGTTCTATCTAAACCATACTAGATGGAATGATTTTTACGAGCACTTGCTACATTTTATATCATGGACAGTGTAAGATCTTAGATGGGACAAAGGCTATAGAATCATAGAATTGTCTAGGTTGGAAGGGACCTTTAAGATCATCTAGTCCAACCATGAACCTAACTCTGATAAAAACCATCACTAAACCATGTCTCTAAGCACTATGAAAGCACTATAATAGCATAGTATTTATTTTTGAAATTGTATTCGTGTTTGAATTGCTCAATTTTTTTTCCTTCAAATTTAAGATATTATTAATTAAAATCTGTAATGAGAATATTCCTAAATCTTTGCTATTTTCATCTATTTCAACCACCCCTGAATGTACAGATAAATAACAATGAGTTGCAACCGAGAAAGGTCCAGCAACAGACATCACCACACTGGATTTACCCATATAAATTTTGTTTGTAATGTAGGGCAAGCCCCTCCTGATTCTCTGAAATACTTGTCAAAACCCTTGTTCAGATCTATAAAACCAACCCCGTTTACCCTGGGGTTCAGAGGGATCAATGAGCTAAGGAATAATCCAGAGATGGGTGATGACAGAAGATCCCAGGGACTCCCACAGTTTCACAGGCACCGGGATATCCAATTCAATCTTAGGGCAAGTAGGCTATGCCATCCCTTTCCTCCTGAATTTCAAATTTTGGATTAGTCTGCATCAACCGATATGAGGGACTATTCATGTGACATAACCCTTCAGGAGAGCCTCACGCTGCTTGAGATCCACACGCTGGTTGACAGGTGAGGCTGGTAACCTTTGCACTTCATGTGAGACTTGATGCAACAAAAATCTCTTACCCTTCACAGCCGCGCCGTATAACAAAACTGTTTGCTTAAGCTACACTGACTCACTGTTCCAAATATCCACCTTAGTTCTATCTTTAACTTTGTAACACCTTGTAAAAAACCAATAATAGTCTGATAAGCTCCGTGGTTACAGGAAATCAAACACAGTACTGTTTGCAGCAAACAATAAAATGCCAGCTTCCAATTACACTTTTAAAATGACAGCATAACATGCAAATTTCCTTTATTTGATACTGTTGTCAGCAGGATTTCTGTTCCTAACAACTAATAATTCCTTGTTTAGCTTTAAACTCATGATTGATTTATGCCAGTGTTTCCCATGCACAGGAATAAAGCACAGGGCGGGAGCAGAGATTTTTTTTTTAATATTTGGCCACTTCATCTGAACTTTAATCCAGGACGGGAAAGGTTACAAAGCTGAGATCACCTCCACTTCCTTTAACCCCGTAAACTGAGGCCTCTCACAAGCATCAACATTCCCCAAAATAGTAATATTGATACTGTATTCACACGCATGGCCTAATTTATTTAACCACCAAAATAAGCAGTAGCACTAACCTATTATCTTAGAAATCCTACCACGGACATAAAAAACAAAGCATCTATTGTCATCCTGCTTGTCTCTGGCCATTTCTACAGTGGCCAGAGAAATCAATAATGGATGCAAAAATAACAATAAACCAACAATCATTGTTTCTAGAACAGAGATTATTTAGGGACTAAATTCTCAGACTGGATGTATCAGCCTACCTCCATCAGCAGTTCTCATTTCTGGTTCAATACTATACAGTCCCAGATGTAGAAGAATTTTACAGTACGTAAACCAAACCCGAGAGTGTATGAAAGCACAGTCACAGGTTACTAATAAGTCAGAAATAAGTCATGGGAAAATACTTTAAGGATTTAATCCAAGGAGAAAAGAGGAAGGATTTGTCAAACCTGCACTGTGATATCTTTTAAGTAACAGAAAGGAGAAAATGGGAGGATCTAAGGAAAGCGTAGGACAAAAATAACGTAAAGGAAGGTGAAGCATTACAGAATGCTTTACAGATCATACATTAGCACTTAGCAGTCAATGCATGAAAAAAATAAAGTGAACACAGAGTGGCAGGAAAGGAAAATCTCTAGTGGTGGCATGGACAGGCAAAGGTGGCAACAGAAGAAGAGACATAAATGTCAAATGGCACTTTACTGTAACAAAAAATAGCGTATTTTACTTCTGGTGAGCTAGTTAATCCTCTAGCTCTGCAGAGACTACCCACAACTGCCTGATATGGAATACTAACTTGTGCTTATACTAACACCAGCAGCCTACATAAATCCTTAGGATGACCTCAGTCTTACAGCAAGACAGAACAGACCATATCTTTGGAAGAAACAAACACTAGAAGAGTTTACAGTTTACTTCTGTGCTAGTATTAAAGTTGCATGAATTGAAAAAAAAAAAAATTGTAGAAGGAATCAAAATGAAAGAACAATTGATAGCCTAAATCCAGTTTCTGGGTTTTTTTTCTTATTTTATTTGTGATTCCCTCCTTTATTCTACTTTGTTATTATTCAGCTTTAATATTTTAAGAAAATATTTCAGGTGATTTGCAATGCAATATAGAAGCTAAATATACAGTCAAATATTAATTCCATTGGCTTGATGACATAAGTGAATGCACAACTCCTGTACTTGCTACATTGTACTGTTATATTCAGCCACATATAATAGAATGATTTTGCCAGGGTTAGTACAGATAAATGTTATTTTCCTTTCAGAATCATAAGCTATGCAATTAGATGTCATTTATTTCTGTTCTTCAGAAACTGAACATGACCTAAACACAGTAAAGAATGGCTAAAAATAATCTGGCTCCTTGGGGCTTTTTTCTTCTTAAATTTCCACTTTGTAATGAATTATGTAAATGTAAAGACGTTGAAATATAGAATAATAAAAATACACTAAGTCTGAAATAATTCTGAACAATATAGTTTGCAGATTTTCCTAAATGTAAAATATGTCTGGCACTCAAAACATCAGACTGTAGAATTTCACTCCCACAGGAAAGGAACTAAAAACTGTAATTCACGTTCACTTATTAATATTAGCATCTTAATATTAACTAGGCTCTAACAAAGACATGAATATCAAAACCTCCTCATTTCAACACATTTGGCTCCCAAGATGAAAATAGTTCTGACACAAAGAAGCAAGACTGTGGGAATGTAGAAGCAAGTGAGAAAAACTGTCTGACATACTGTCATCCTACTCAACTGAACTGACTTGTCTTCTGACTGTAAAAGGAAGATATGAAAAGCTCACTAATGCCTTTCCTAAGAATGTATTTTTATTTTTACCAAGGAAGCCGTCCTTACAAACTCTCTATGAAAAAGAAAAGGATCTGCTACTGAAACTCAGCAACTCTTCTGACAGTACCACTCAATTCATAGTAAAGAGTTCTGAGAATTCTTTTGATGTTTTTTTGTCTATTAGCTCACATCACTGCTTTTTGTTTATTTTTTGCTAGTGGTGCATTATTTACCCTACAGGCATCTTTTTCTGAGGTCTATAGACTTATTCGAACATACCAGTCTTTGACAGTTACTATTTCTTTGACAGCAGTGCCTTCTTTCCAGGGAAGAACTATGAGATGCGGCAGCAGAAATTTCCATCGACCACTGTTCAGTCCCTTCTGTCCCTGTCAATTTTCAAGATTCACCCAAATTCTATTAAATAATTGAATTGAAAAAATTACTCCAAAAAGAGAGGAGGGGAACTGCACCTGATAGCTATTTTATTCTTTAGAATAGAATTCTCCTCTACACAAACCCAATGAGTTCAGCATTTCTTATTCTATTCATTCAAGACAGATGCTTTCTTCCAGGCTCTCTTCAAATGAAAATCTGGAGTTGTTTGGAAGAGCTGAATACCTCTATTGATAGACCTTGAAACAGAGCAGGATGGGAGGCAAAGATGGAAAGAAATAAATCTCCAAGCATTCTGGGTATCCTATGGTGAGACATAGGAGCTGAAAGTAGCCAGGAAGAAAAATTAAGGAAGAAAAGAGAACGATGTTCCTCCTCTTCTGAAATTTGTGTTAATTCATCTGGAGGACTATCTGGCTCAAAGATGTTCCTTTAGAGAAATTAAATCAATGCATGAAATTCTTCATCAAAAATGTTAATGCTGTCTATATGACACATCTGCAAACATTCATAGTATATTTTGACACTTGTCAAACATTGAACATTGCTTTCCCAGAACATTGAAATGTAAAGACCAAAACAGAATTTGACCCATTTCACAGTTTACTGATTGCCATCTAACTTAAGAGAAGGAGAAGGTATTCCAATGCTTTATTTCAAGGCTTGAGCCCCCAGGAGGCTTATACCCAAATACAGGGCACAGTGTCAAGACACTAGTTAATGTTACAAACATCCATATTCCCATTCCCTGGAATTACTCCATCTTGGCAAGTGCTGAAGAATACTGTCCTGGCTTTTGTATATGCCTACACTTAGGCTGAAAGAATAAGAGAGTATCTATGGAAGGTAACCTTGTGTTTTAAGGGTTGGTGCTCAAGCTTAGATAAACCAGATGTAGGATTGGCCTTCCTCTTATTCTCCAAATGAACCTTTGGGATAGTTGAAAAGAAAAAGCAGAGACATGGAATACATGCACTAAGAATTGTTGTTCTTCATTCTTGTGAGATATCTATCTATCTAAATACCTATGAACATAGATATACATATCTTCTCAATTACATTCTCAGACGTGAACATACCCATCTGCTGTGACCTAATTTTAAGAGCATTTGAAAAATAATTAGGTCAAGGGCCATTTGAAGCTGTTAATTGGTTAGGAAATCCACTCATGGATTATCCTGATGAAGAGCAGGTGATCTTAGCAGAAAGAAAGAATCTGCATGACTTTGACATTTACAAATTAATTTCTTTAGCGAACCTATCACACAGTCATTGCGCTGCGTGAGCTGACCACTATGTTTAGGGAATTCTGAAATATCTGAAAAGCCAATCAGCTGTCTCATTTGTCTGTTCAAATAACACTGTAAAGCCTTTTTGACTTATCTCTATACACTGATTAATTAAATCCCCAATTTATTTTTTTTTCTGCTAGGCCATTACAGCTACACAGCAGGACACATATTTGTTTAAAATCCAAGAAATTATTTGGAGTATAAAGGTACTCATTACTCAGTATGACTGCGGGTGGCAGAACAAAGACCGAAGGGAATTATATGTTTAATTCAGGTTATGTGCTTAAATCAAGTTACAGAATTACTTATACGTGATCCATCTTTCAAAACGAGATGCAATGCTTTCACATAAATTGTTATAACAACATAATAAATTCACTCACCCTAACTGTAAAATCTGTAAGCGAAGAAACATGACAGCCTACAGGTCCCCTTATTATGTGTAAGAATACATTTCACTGAGTAAACAGCAAGAAACGATTACTTCAGCTTTACAGGAAAATGAAACAACGGGGTCTTCTAACCTAAGTTATTTCTCCATATCAGCCACACAGCATGATATTCACGCTGAATGCAACTCCTACAAAAAGATAAATGAAGGCGCTCTCTAACGCCTGGAATCTGACAATGGCAGAGGAGTCTGACAGCTTGTGAAAAGCTGAGATTGGAAACAGAGACCATTAGCTTGCAGGAACTCCTGGAAGCTCTGCAGTGCAACTCTGCATTGATTGAAAATGTATTTAAGAAAACAACAACATGAGTAAAAAAGCACAGAGTCAGCTATTACATGCTAACCAATACATTCAGTGCTTCACAACCTGAATCTTCATAACAAAAATATGTTGTCTTATTAATTATTTCCAAACCTGACCTCCATCAAGAATAAAGCACACACTGTAAGGTTTCTGTATTGAAATAAAAAAATAAATTGAAAGAAAATATTCTAGACATACGCATTCATGACTCAAAAACATCAGGAAAGAACACCTAGCTTTTTCTTTTTTTTGTGGTTGTCAACATACAAATACATAACACACACACATCTTCACTGTGTTCAATGGACTCCTCAAACAAACCAGCGCAGCTCAAGAGCACTTGCTTCAACAACAGTCCAGTACAGAAATAGCTTTTCTGGGTTCTTCATTGTTAAAAACAGACCTGCAGAGCTATATCAGCATTTAATTTTTTTTACACGGTCCTATATACTTTCAAGAGAAGATAACCAAATGCAACTCTGAGAACAAGTACGCTATAATTCTACAGTATCAGGTGATCATCTGTGTCTTGGGCAAAGGAAGTTATTCCTTCTGAACTTTTCTTATTAGAATTTAAATAATCTGGAGTCAATAAAGCTGAAAGGGTAGTTTTAAATGATCTCAATAGGGGAAACAGGTAATTAGATTTTATACTGATTACGTGTGCTGAAAAAGAGGGAAAGAAAATTAACATCTAAAGATTAATGGACAGTCCATAGTAAGTATTGCTTGTAGGTACACCATAAGCTTATTGTCCTACCCCAAACCCCTCCATTAATTTGATTGTTAAAGATCACAGCAAAATTACGTTTATTTTGAAAAGGATAACATATGTAAACTTGGTTAATTTTTGGAAGAAAAGATCATCAGATTACTGTAATTTATTAGGGACTAGAAAAGGCACAAGACAAAACGTAGATCTTTAAACTGAACCCTGTATCACACTTTCCAATCATCAGTCATGAGAACAAACACAGTAACTTTGAAAGGAAGATGCAATACCATTGGTAAATTCTTTGAAAGAAAATGTAACATTAGGAAAAAAACAGACTAAGGCAGTGTAATATCGTCTAAAATAATAGTAAGATTATCAGATAAAAAACAGAATTTCTAGAGAAGTTAGTATTCTGTTGACAGTGGTGAGACACCAAATTTACAACAAAGCTAAATTGCTTTAAAATATATGTTAATGTCTCGAAAAATGGAAAACAAGTGATCTCAATTTGTAAGAAAAGATAACCACATGGAGAACTAAGACTTAATATGGTTAATTTACAGGCACAAACCCTTCTATTTAAAAGCTGAAGAATAAAACTTCCTACGTTCTCTATTTTCATAAAAAGGCATAAAAATTCTATTTGTAAGCAGTTTTAAATTTTTTGACCTTACAGAGAACAACTCTCATACACCAAAAACCACTCCCTCTTTTTGTCTTATGACTTTATGAAGATTCTTATTCTCTTTCTTGACAATAAACTAATTTCCTAGAAGATTATTTTCTTGATACGCAGGAAGAGAACACTCGAACAGAATTAATCGTTTCATATCTTCTGCAGATTCACTGAGGCCCCGAGCAGCAGAAAATCCATTCATAAGCCATCAATAAATTATTGACATAGATTATGCTACAGTCTGCTCATCAAAAAGCTTCTATTTCTGTAAGCGACGGCGATGTTCTTACACAACTAAATTATTGCAGATCTACATACCGAAGACGTCAGAATTGAGGCTGACTAGTCTTACTTATCATGGCTTCAGTGGTCCCATATGTAGCTCAGGGGGATCCAGTTCTCCCAATAGCTGAGAGCATCCAAGTTCCCATCACAGTGGAGAGGGTTGGTACTTTATATTCCTGAACAGTTCGAATTGCTTAGAGGAACACCTGTGGTAGACACACTGCAGAGGAGAAGGCGGGCTGCAATTTTTGGATTTCCTACAGCTGATCTATGGCTGAGACAGCGTGAAGCCAGGAAACATCTCAGAGAAATTTCTCCTTAACAACTGCTCATTATTTACACTCATAACAATAATAAATGTTCTAGAAGTTATCAAACTTAATCACATTACACAAAATGTTCCTATTTTTCTTGTTCTGAAACAATGAGTCTAAAGCTGCTTCTTAATTACCCTCAATTTTAACTACCGTTCCGTACTGACACATTTGGGCCTCAACTAAGGGCAGCGCAAATGGCCTCCCCAGATGGAACAAACACCGCTGGATTATCTAATATTATGAAGACAAGATAAACTAAGTTCTAACTTTTTTTTTTTCCCCTACTGAACAATTTTGATTTAACAGCACATGTTACTACAACATACCTAGAGTAAGAGCTAGCTATGGCCATCCAGCTGCTACCTTGCAGAAATTGTTGTTAAATCACAGAATAACAGAGTGGTTGCAGTTGGAAGGGGCCTCTGGAGGTCATCTGGTCCAACTCCCTTCTGAAGCAGGGCCACCTAGAGCCAGGTGCTCAGGACCGTGTCCATACAGCTTTTGAGTATCTCAAAAATTAAGGAGTGTGATGTATATCAAACTTCAAAGAAAAGGTACTGACACAGAAAAATGAAAATTGTGCCTTCCTGAAACAAGCAAATGTACTGCTGGGAACACAGACATTCTTTCCACAATTAATTTTTTTTAAATGAGCTACCGAGACAGAGAGGCTTTTGTTTGCTATCAGAGCAATTAGGACTCATGATGGCAGATAATAATTTCAGAGGGTTTGTGTTGCCAGTTGCTCTTTTTAGCTGCATGACTTTAAGCAAATCCAACCCCAGCAGAAGAGAAGTGGCAGCCTCCACAGGTCTTTAGTTGATGCTCTGTGTTCTCCACAGTATTTTTCCAGTTCTCTTTAGTTGCTTAAATTAAGATTTCAGATGAGAATAAATGGCATGTAAATCTTCTTTTCCTTTTTAAGCTCATGTATTAAAGACTAAAATTGTATTTTAATGAAAGCTGAGATCAGATAACACCATATGACTCCAAAAACTTGATGTATATATTAATCCCAATGCCTTTAGAACGTAAAAGCTAGCACCTCATTTATACTAGCAGAAACTACTATAAAAAGTGAGTCACTGAATTTTATATCTTCCTAGTCAGAACCTAAACTTTTAGGAAACTTTGCATTAGAAGTCTCTTCACAATGAAAAAAAAACCCCACCCAAAACC
>JAOXNO010006053.1:0-18185 GCA_028565335.1 Limnodromus scolopaceus
TAGGAGCTGGGCATTTTAACATTTTATTGTTAGTTGTTTGTTTAACTTCAATGTACATCTCCTAAGAAATCAAAGGAGGAGTCTTGTTGTGAATTAAACTGAAAACAATCTCTTATCAGACATGTCAGTAAGCCCAGAGGGATTTGCTCCCTGAGACATTTCATAGCAACTGAGTTAGTTTCATTTCTTTCTGCTTTTTCGAAGTGTTTCACTTGGAAATCACATGAGGTTTAACTTGGGCAGCTCTAGTTTTGTGCAGTCATCACTAGTTTATCAAGTGTGGACAGTACTTATCAGATTTTTATTACAGCTTTAATAAATAATTTCAAGCTATGCTTGTGTTTTCATTACTGTGTCAAGACTGAGAGGTTTCTAGTGGACTTCAGGCGACTGCTTAATTTACCTAATGCACGTTATAGTATTGAAACAGCTATCTCCATCTCTGTGAAAGGAAGTACAGATTAAAGGCTAGGGCCAGTTGGTTTGTGCTGATGCTTTATTTTGGCAACCACCAGCTTTCTGACAGCATTTAATATTTGCAGCTGTTCTTAATAGGGCATCAGTTTATACGCCTTCAGTAAAGATTTCCTTTCTTTAGTCACAGTAGGAGGATAGAAACATTACATTGCATTTATTTGTTCTTTCAGTTATTTCTTGATTGTGCTAAAAGATGCACATGCAGTGTAGGAGGAAAGGATGTTGGGAAAAGAACGGGGTGAAAAAGGATAGAGACTGCACAGCTCAGGGAAGAGTCTCCAAATTTGGTCCATGGGGCAGAAGGGGATAATTATGGCAGGAAGAGAGAGGTGTGAGACAGTGTAAGTATGTTGGATTTGGAGCTTCTTTAGGGTAAGGAGAAGCAGAAGGTTGAATGCATCTGCTCATACAGTTTGGCTTTTACCCATGTATCTTAAAGTTTTATTTCGACAGCGATTTGGGTTCACTTTCAAAATACTAAGAAACTTTAAGAACACCCACTTTTTTTTTTTTTCTTCAAAGCACTTTGCAACTGTGAGTTTCTTGTAGGTATACTGTTGGCAGAACATGAATCCTGAACCTTTATATCTGCAGCACAGACCTCTTATAGCATGAAGAAAAGATGCAATTTTGATCATCTTGGGGAGCCAAGTGCTAGATGGAAGCTTGGTATATTGTTTCTTTGTATTAGAACTGTTTGGTGGGCAACAGCACAATAATGGAGACCAGGAGCAGAGTTTGAGCTTCAGGCCTGGGAGGGCAGAGTTGTTTGTAGGTTAGTGATATAACAGCCAAAAAAGAATTATCTTGCATGATCAGTCCAGGTCTGGCTTGGCAACAGTTGCATAGAGCTGCTACACAGCTGGGATAAAACTGCTTTAGTTTATAGGGAAAGATGAGAAATCGTTGTTGTAAATAAAAAGCAAAGGGAAACCTAGTAGCACAGTTAATGTTCTGTTAAAAAGAGGCAGAAGCAAAGATTTTCTGCCTTGTTTCCAAAAGGAAGTTGAAGTGTGATCTAGTTAGAAGTGATGACATTTAATTAAAATTACGCATTCATGAGAAGCAAGGGTATGATTTTTGTTGTTGGGGTTTTCTTTTTCTGTAGATTTTCAGGTAGGAGCATACGTATGGTCATTGCAGCCTTTTCGTGAAGCTTTCCAGTATTTGGATTCAAATTAGTGCTGGTCGCAGTTCTCAGAATTTTCTTTCAGAAGGTACAATAATGACACAATAAAAAGGAAGGGGAAAAGGTATAGGATAATATCACACAGCAAAGATGGTACTTGGCTCTTTTTTGGGCAACCACATGGCTTGACCCCACTTCTCATTTACTCTCAGGAGTAAGTACTTGTTTTATTCTCAAGTGACCATGTGGTATACCAAGTTAACATCCCTTGCCTGGTGGTAGTGCTAAGAGTGCCCTAAAGAAACGACGCTATACCTTTCCTAAACAATAACAGAGCCGGTGTATGATACACAAATGAGATACTCTTAAGTCCACCCGTGCTCACAGTATTAAAATGCCAAGCCAGGTTTGGACTTAAATACTTGCTCTCTCTTTTTTTATCTTAGTTGTATAGTTATGGTCTTAGCTAGTAAACTTAGTGATGAGTATTTTATGGAAAAAACCCTACTGTATTTCAGAAATTATGCTTGGCTAATCTAAATCCAGTGTTACCAAGCGGGCAGAATGCGGGTTCACTCATCTCAGATGTTCAAGACTGTAATGAGTCAAAGGATACTTCCTCCCTACACCCCAAGTCTCTGGTGTGTCACTGTTCCTGTGTCTTGGACACACGGGACACTTACTTCTTGAGTTAGTGTTGTGTTGGGATAGCTGTTGGAATAGCTAGGAAAGGTTTCCTACGACTGCTTTATGTGTTTGCTTCTGCTTGTATGAGTTTCGGGTCCTGGCTATTTTATTTTCTGAATTTTTGCTTGAAGGATAACATCAAGATTGAAACTTTATGTTACTACTAACTAAAAGTATAATTAATATAGGCCTAACTCTTTGAGAGGGGAAAAAAAATCCCCAAACCAGATGCTGGTGTTAATTGGACACTGAATCTCTTCAAATCATTCATTAGCCTGTAGATACATTGTTCCCAATCACCTGCAGTTTCATTTCAGTCAGAAAGTGATAAGATAATCTTTTTTTAATTAAGGTGACAATATAAATTAACCTGTCAATAAATGACATTAACTTTTTCAGCAGTGCAGTTACAAGTGGATGGATTCGTAGCACTGTTCTTTAGCCAAAAGAAAAATATTGGATCCAGTGCTGAGTTGTTAAATACTAATGAATAATTTATTTAATGAATTTTGTCTTCCTATGTTCTCGACTTCCTCTGTGACTGGCAGAGCACCAGTCTTCTCCAAATGTTCCAATGTTCAGAATTACTCCAATTTTTGAGGCCTTATTGCTTTGATTTGCTACCCAGGTTGCTAACTCCTTTGCCGTATTCTGGGCTGGATAAGTGCCTTATCTGTTAACTTCTCTGATCTGGCTGAGAACCATTTTTGTACTACAGGTTTTGGCGGAAACATGTATTGGTAATTAGTTTTATATTCAGTTTCTGTGGAAGCTTAACATGTGTGTTCTGCTGTAAACCTAATTGTGTAAATGATTGTGAAACTGAATGCGCAGCGGCTCAGACATCAAGTGAATTAAAAATATCTTGAACTGCAGAAATATTGTATACTATATTTGGTTGGATTCAGGTTATTACTCTCTTTTGCAAGATTAATAGGAGTTTTGGAAGAAAAGTGAACTGTCTCCAAAAGCATTACTGGAAGAAAATTGGCTTTCAATGCACATCTAGTGTAAAGAAATATGTAATAAAATTATTTCCAAGATTTATAAACACTTGTACTAGAGGAGTTAAAGCTCTGTAGGTCACGCTGTTTATTACAGAACTGTTGATTGCTGAACCAGCCCTCTTTAGAAGGTGCCCTGCATGTGTAGTATGTTTTGACCAGATTTAAAAACAAAACAAGCACTATGAAGTATTCTGGTGTTCTGTGCTGCAGTGAAAATGAAGTTCGGAGTCCGTGGAAGGGGGAGCCATACTGGGATGGGGGGCTGTCTTTTACTGGAAGTGTTGCTGAGATCTGAAGAAATAATCCTGAGGTGTATATGGAGTTGGTGAGCATCATCGCTGCTCTACTTCATGGGCTGCTGCTGTATTTTAAGCTCCTGTGCTCCTGCTGCTGGCTTGCCCCATGCCCTGCAGTAATCTAGTGTGCAGGAAGACTCTTGACATTTTATGAATTTGTTTTGTGCTTATTTTTCTCTTTGTCTGTCATCTTCTGACATTTGCACACGATTTAAAATTGTGATAGCACTGTCCTTACATCTTACTACAACATCTGCTTTTTGAAGGCTACCAGTTCTGTTTCTGTTGGAAGAGATTTTGTTGTGTCTTTCTTTTTCCCTGCCCTCTAGCAGTCAGTTAAATTGGGAAGGTTGTTACTAAGGTCTGAAGAGAGATTTTTCCTTAAGAAGTGTGAAAGAGAGAGGCACATAAGGAGCTCACGTATGGACTTGGACAGAGGCAGGAGAAAAAGGGCGTTGGTATT
Source organism: Limnodromus scolopaceus (assembly GCA_028565335.1). NCBI lineage: Eukaryota > Metazoa > Chordata > Aves > Charadriiformes > Scolopacidae > Limnodromus > Limnodromus scolopaceus. Next base: position 4,060 of record JAOXNO010006053.1, read on the forward strand.
CATTGCTGGACCTCTGCTGGGAGCAGTTGTGGGACCGGGGTCAAAATATTTCAAGTCCAAATGTGATTTGCTTAGTCCCCGAATGCAGATTGTTTGGCTTACCTGGTCTGTCACAGACAATAGCCTTTTACTGGTCTTTAAAATCAATTGGTGCAATAATGTTTATGGCACACTGGCATTTACTGAGAGTCTCTGTCCTGTAGGAAACCAAGACCCAGGCCCTGAACATATGTGCTTTGAGCAGTAGTCAATTATTTGATAGCTGGCTTTTTTCCTGCTGTTTCCATGACGTTGTATGTGGTGTTACCCACAGGCATATTGGGATGCTGAAGTGGAACTTTTTTTAATTACTACTTTTTATTGATTTGAGAGGGTATTGGGGTGTCATGAGGATCTACCAGTGGAGATTAAAGAAAAATAAAACAAAAAAAACCCCCAAGCATCTGAACAGTGTTATTCAGTTGTATTTATTCTCCCTTTGCAAAATATAATAATTACTTTTTGATTCTTATTTCCTGTCTGAATAATTGCATTTTGTACAATTGCAATTGTACTTGAATGTGTGTTTTTCCGAATTAATCTCCTCTTAATGGACTTTCTGCTTAACTGCATTTCTTCTTCTGTGTCCTTCTGTATTTATCTCCTGTTCCCTACTTTTTGTATGTTCTCCTACAGTTCATATATTTCAGCAGCGCTTTGAGCTCCCACTTTGTTTTGCCTGAGTTCACTGTAGGTACCAGAGGCTGTTGATTTTCTGTCAGTTGGCAGTTTCACCTATTTTAAGGAAGACCAGGCAAATTCTACGTTACTGTATAATACTGTAGCGGTGAGGGCAGGAGGAGAACTAATATTGCTCAGGGACTTCCAGAGGGTCTGTAGCCTCAAGGAAAATGTGGATTAAATAAAAGAAATATTTATTTTTTAACATTTCTAGCAGTGCTGTGACTCACCAGGAGGCAAGAAAAGAAGTTGATTTTCCTTCAGCCTCTTGCAGAGGCTGAGGATACGCTTTGCTTAGGTTGTTGAATGGTAAGTAGAAGATTAAAGGTTGGCTGGTGTGGGGTTTCATCCTAACTGGAGGAAGCTGCTCTCAGCTCAAAAAAAAAAACAGAGAGCCGGCTGTCTTTTCAGGCAGAAATACTTGGCTAGATTTTGCGCTCAAAAGGGAGCAAAGCTGGTTGCCCAGAACTGAGGTAGTCTGAACATCAAAAAATGCTTCACTTGACAGAGTGGTCTTCTCTCCTTCTCTGACAAAAAGATAATCTTATCAATTTAAATTTGCACCGTTTTAGCATCAGAAAAGGAAAGGAGTTCACACTTCGTTTTGGAACTTGTAAATAGAAGTGCAAAACTATTTTCTTAGCATCAGGCACAGTTTTGCATACTGTGTGGAGAGTTAGATTTGTGCTGGTCTGCCACCAGCCCCTTTCTCATCTGTGTGTTGCTATTGACAGGCCAATTGTAGGAGTCTCCACTTCTTTATTTTTTGAGAGTTAGGCTTGTCTGGTATACCTGTTAAGGATTTTAATCTTGAAAACCAAAATCTTTTCAGCAGGAGAGCTTGGATGTACTTTGAACTGTGCATGCCTAAATGAAGATCTGTGGCTTGGGTGGATGGATGCGTTTTGGCCATTCATGATGGATTTAGCTGCCAGCCTGGAGTTACTAAATGAATGGAAGCTCTCTAAAAGAGAGACAGTGCCAACAGGCAGGCGCCTATTCTGAACTCGCTCATTATGCCAGACAACAAAAATGTCGTGAAGCTGCATAACGCTTGCATTGTGATTAGTTGCATCACTTATTCATGTTCTGCTAAATAAACACATTTAGATGGCTGACCATGATAAGCATTTCAAGAAGTAATGGTTTTTAAGTGTCAGCAAAGACATAATTAAGCTGAATGTTGAAAAGATCTTCACAGCTGTGAGTACAGTTAATCAGTGAAGTGGGTTCTGGGAAAAGCCAGTCATGTTCCACATCAGCTTTCAGTCGTATATTTTTGGGTCCATGAAAAATGTAATTAATACCCTACTGAAGGTGGTGAAGACTGGCCTTCTGAACCTCGATGAGGACAGCAACCATCCATTAACCCGCTGCCTCTGAGGCCTTTTGGGGAGCTGCTGTGCTGTAACCCTGCTGGCGACGGGGCAGGTTAATTCACAAGGTGAGATGATTTTGTCATATATAGGAAGAAGGATTGCTAACAGGAAATTGGTGACGTTGCGTTCAGCAGTGACATAGTGCACAGTGGCACGGCAGTCATGATACAAATCCTTGACTCTTCCTTAATAAGAAGAAATATAATTTTCCACCAGAAAAAATTTTATGCTACTGTGTTTTAGCTATGAATGCCTTGATCTTCAGAGCATTCATTGTGAGCCTGCAATGTTATAGCCATAGTTACATACCTTAATTGCTTGATCTCCTGGTTTTACAAATGCTGGTGGTGTGGCAGTAAATTGATCAAACTCTGAAGTTTCTCTTTCTGCATGGTGAATAAGCTTATGGAGTGAGCCATGGACAGGCTGCTGTCATCTAAGCAGGGCTGCTAATTTGGAGTTGTTGGAAAGGGACAAGAGACATCCAATGGACATCCAATTGTGCTCACTTTGGCAGCACATCCACTAAAATTGGAATGATACAGAGAAGTGTACAGCATGGCCACTGCACAAGAATGACATGCAAGTTTGTGAAGCGTTCCATATTTTTGGGAAGTGGTCATGGCACCAAGCCTGTCAGGGTTCAAGAAGTGTCTCTAGATGACACTCTTACTGTTTAGTGTTAGGTAATCCTGTGAGGAGCAGGAAGTTAGACTCAATGATCCTTATGGGTCCCTTCCAACTCAAGATATTCTGTGATTCTTATGAACAGCAAGAAAAGGAAAAAGAGAAAAATGTCAAGTTGGCAGAGAGTAAAGTACAAGAAAACCACAAAATAAAATGGAAAAAAAGAAACCACATAGCAAAAGGAGAGGTTAGAAAGACTAACAGAAGTGATGGAGAAAGATACTATATAAAGAAGGAAATTAAAGGTGAAGAGGAATGCAAATAAGTGAAAATCGGGGAACCAAGTTGGGAGACAAGGAGGGGAAGAAGGCAGTGATTTAACAGCGGTACACTTTATTTATTTATTTATTTAAAAATTATAGTAGCATTGATAGCATCTATCTGTAACAGCTATGCAAACATGCAAAATGTGCTATTGAAAAATTTTCTAATATGCATATCAGCAGATGCTTTACTTTGAGCGCTTTATGTAAGCCATAGGCTTCCTGTATCTTATTTACTGGCCCTTTCTTTTTAAAGATAGCTTGGGGACAGTGGTTTGGCAAGGTGAAGATGATAGACTTGGAAATCCTCTCTCCCATTCTATATTACTACTGATGTACAGGTAAGCTGGTAGTCTGGAGTGGTACTGAACCTTTAACATTAGATGCAAGACTGATGCTAAATAAGTTTCTGTGCTTAAATGCTTTTGAGTGGCTTCACTCCCCCACTCTTCCCAAGTGGGTCTTTTATAACCACTTTTGTTTTGATAGAAATTTTGGCTATTGTTTTTCAGACTCCAAAGCCTATCATTGTTAGGCTTTTCTCCAGAAAGATGAAGACCAGAAAAATTTGAGTTACAAATAAAGAAAGGTTACATTTTTCTATGTAAACTCTATATGCAATTTAAAAAAAAAAAAAAAAAGTGGCCAGAGAGAGCAGAGCCATGTTTCTGGATACTCATGGTAAAGTGGAAAATCCTGTCTTATGTGAGTTATCGTAGTTCCACTGCTGGCATCTTTATGAATCAGGGCCATAGGAAACAAGTCTGTCATATCTTTTACTTTTCAGTTTATTTGTAACTAACTACTTATACCAAATGTCTCATCTGTATTGGACTCTTACTTTGGGTAAGTGAAGAAATAGAGTGAATGCATTATCATCTTGAGGAATGAGATGCCTCCAAACAAGTGTGTGATTTGGATAAGTAGACAGTAGCATAGTAACTTTCTGCCTGGCCAGTCCTATTTATTGCTAGGAAAATGCACTTGAAAATTAAAATCTGTGGTTTTTCAGAGAGTAACATGTCTAAGTGCTGTTGAAATTCAGTGTGATTTTTGAAGAGTAAGTTAGGTTTTGAAATTTTTGGTCCTTAGACTCAAAACCAGCTGTAAATGTCCCCTTGAAATCCTTTGTTTTGCTTTGGTATGTGCTGTCACCTGGTCTCCGTGTTTTTGAACAATCATCCTATAGTAAATTAGTCTTGAAATAGACGTATGCCCCTAGATAGAGAACCTCTATCAGCTGTATGAGAATTAATATAGATTAAAAAAATGGTAATCTTAGTTTTCACTGCTGGTTTAGGTTATACTTTGTATTGCCTTTTGAAGAAGGGCTTTTCAACACCACCTTTTTGGAGAAGTCTTTGTGCAATCCTTTCTGTTCACATTTGGTAGAGCGCTTGGTTAAGTGCTGATTTGGTCATCTTCTAGTAAAAAATTTCTGTGTGTACAATTGATATTTGAGGGTATTTCTCTGCAGCATGTTGGTTATTCCCCTCTCCCCCCTGCCTTCTGCTCCTATATATTTTGGTAAGGTTTTGTATGAACCATCAGTATGTATATTCTTGAAGTTGAGTTTGTTTTCTTGTTCAGTGGGTGGCGACTATTGGCAGTCAACATAATCTTTTGAGTTTTTGCATGCGGCTGCTGCTACACTGTGTGGAATCCTTGGTTGGTACAAATAGGAAATGGCAATCTTATTCAGTTATTTGTTGGTACACAGGATGGTACATGACCCAGAATGAAACTGGGTCATGGCTGGCGCCTTTGCAGAGAACAAGCAAGGCTGTGTGACAGAGATTGAAAGTCCTGAAGGAGTTTAGTCCCTGTTCTACTTCCATTTGAGAATTAATAGCAGAAAAGAGGACTGACTTAGAGGTTTTAACTCAGTTGGTTCAAGTGGGGTAAACAGAGCTTGGGGTAATAGAACAACTGTTGTATTGTCACATGAGTGGTTCTTCCAGTTCAAGGCCTCTGAATACTGCCTCTTTAATGCGCCTCTCTGCTTGTTATGACTAAAGGTAAAGCAGTTGAAAAGAGGAGTTTCCTCAGTAGGCAAAATAGAAAAGTCTTGATCTGAGTACAAAACTCCTGTTACTTTTCTTGCAATTATTCAGCGAGGGACATACTAGAGAGTAACTACTTAGCTTAGAATAAAAATGAACAAATCAAATATTGAACTACCAGGTATTTGACATCTTTCAGCTCTTAGATTTCTCCCTCCTACACGTGTCTTATCTCATATCTATAATGTTCGTTAAGTTGTATTGCAGTAAGTAGTCTTCAGCAGGTCTAGTTTCCATCAAATGAAATGTGTGCTTCAGTCTATCTGTTTTCTACTTCAGATAGGGAAGAAGGGACTGCTTTTATTGTCTGGGGATTCTTTTTCTTTTTTTTTTTGTTTTGTTTTGTTTTATTGGTGGGGTTTTTGGGTGTGTTGTTCTGGTTTTTATTTCCTTCCTGTTGATTTGAGGGGAAGAGGGTGTTTGATAAATGGATGTCTTAAGCTTTCACCCAACTTCTGTGTTGAAAAACCACAAACCCTCGTATTTGACAAGGCAATAATTAACTGTTTTCAACAGGAACAAATAAGGAACTGGCTGATACTGAAAATCACTAATAGGTGATTAAATGTTGAATGAGCAAAAATCTGAAAGTTGCTGTGCTTCCTAGAAAGCCCCTGATGCCCTGTTTCCCCACCAGGTAGGCATTTAAGGAATAAAAGAGTATGGAGGTACAGTGCACATGGAATCAGCAACTCTGCCTATATACAAGGAAGATATTTTAATTCCTCATTGGAAGTGTGAACCGCAAACGATAAAACAGGGGAAAAAATATATCAAATGAAAGTGCTGGAGGACTGGTTCAGCAAACACTTATGCACATGACTATCTTAGGTGTAACTAATTAACCATATGAGCCTTTGCCTTAAAATTACAACTTTTCTGTACTTCAGTTGCCAAGTCTTTGTCTTCCTCTGGAGATACTCTTATTGCAGATTTCACTGGAGACTGAACAGAAAGAAATGAGGTTCCTTGTCTTTATTCCCCAAAAAGGTGGATTGCCGTCTTTACGTAATGTTATCTTCTATTCTCCACTAAAAAGTTAAGTAGATAATGGAATGGCATCAACAATAGCAGATAGAATAGAAAGACTCTGAAAAAAACTTCCATATGTTTTTCTTTTTAGAATCTTACTCTACTGCTGAATGTTTTAAAAAACAAAGTTGGTTGGAGTTGTGTGTCTTCCTACTCTTTGTAAGTTACCAACAGTCTTGCGTGATAAACTTTAAGGATCGCCAAAACCTTAAGCAGAATAATTTTGTCTCACTGGGGATACTGTCGGTTTGACATATCAGCCCATAAAGCCCCTGGTGACTTCCATGGTAACTCCTCAATGCAACATGCCCTGTTGTGTTGCAGCTATTAAGAAAATCTTGTTTCCAGCAGTGCGAGACCTTTCTGAAACTCCTGCCGTGCTTCATGGAGTTATGCCAAGTGGGATCCCTTCTCTGAGGCACAGAATGATCAGGGAGATCAATCCAGTACAGTCAGTGGAGATGTGTGGTGTATACCCACCCCCTTGACCAAATGATCAGAAACTCCAGAAAAATCCTGGGGTCAGTCCTGGAGCATAAGTGGTAATAGAGAGATGATGTTTTAGTAAGGATTTAGTGATAGAATGGGAAATACAGTGTTAAGAGGAGTGAATATTAGTTCACTATATTGTGGAAAGAATAAAAAGAAACAAATAAATGGAAAAAGCAGGGAAGATACAGAATCCATCAAGATGACTTATATTTTTAAGGCTTCATTTTATTCAACTTTTATGGTTTTAACAAAGATGATAGTGATAGTAAAAGGTACTGCCATAGCGCTTTTCTCAAACTCAATATTTCCAAGACATTTTCATTTAGAATGGCAGCATCTCTGTCCCATTACTTGTAATGTGGTTTTTTATTATGACTAGGTAGAATAACTTTTTTCTTCCTTGCTGTTTTGGAATGGAAGATCTTTGCAACACAGAATTCTTTCCTACTGGTGTACAATGCTATTACTGTGTGGAGAATGCTCCCGAAATATAAATAATGTATCGATAGGAACTGTAGACCCATGTAGGTGGAGGACTAGAAAAACTGAATGTTTGCCAGGCTCTTTTATTATTTATCAAAGCTGGTGAAATCTAGTTGTCACAGCCCAAGATACTCAAAGATCTCAGTAAAAGCCATTCTTTTTGTAAGTCATGTTTCTTTAACCAGGTATTACAGTTGCACTAGTAATGTTCTTTAAAGGATTGCAGGCTCTAGGAAGTTGGTTATGGTTTTGTAGTTTGTTTTTTGTTTTTTGTGTGTTTGGGTTTTTTTAAATAGATTTTAACCCTTTTTTTTTTTTGCTGACTAGTTCAGAAATTACAGATCGTTCTCATACGGAGCTTTGATACAATAGCCAGCATAACTATTTTTAGGTATAAACTTGTTTGTATTTTTGATTAAACTACCAGGTTTTCCTCTGGGAATTATAGAGCTAGTTTATAAAATAGACTTACCCTTAGGCACATTTGAAAATCCAAGCCCTCAATGCTTTTGGAGGCCAAAATAGTTTTTAAATCTGGTTACTAATAACCAGGAAGTTAGCTGTATGCAGTATTAGCAGAATATCTTTTTTATGTCAATATTGCATATGAGCGCTTAGAGTGTCAGGGCTGATTATTTTTAAATACCCCTAATTGGGTTATAATGCATCTGTGATATATAATGTTCCCATAGAATAACGAATGTAAATACAAGTGTACAGATAGCATGTGGCCGTAAAAGAAGTAGAATGGTTGCAGGCGTGTTGAGACACGGCAGCAAGACGAAAGAGAGCCCTGTAATAAAATCTCATTGAGGATGCAGAGAGTATCTTTCAGCATTAGGCATTCTCCTCATGTTTCACATAAATGCATCCTCCTCTCACGAGAGGATGAAGAGTGCATTTGCACCGGCTCATTCAAATTGAATGTTGGTAAAAGAGTCTTGAGAAAACACTGAACAGTCTGGCATTTTTTAAAGACGGGAGAAAGGTTAAGTTGTCTGCTGTTTAAACTGCTGTTTATTGGATATTTATTTGCTGACCGTGTGTATTCAAGGTGGTGAAAGCATCATTGGCAAGATTTCGGATGGCTGCATAGCACAGGTCAGGATTATATTAAACTAAGGCTGTTTTTACAATAAAGTTTAGATCTTCATAAGTGACTCAGTATGTTGTTTTTATATCTGAGGATAGTTAGATTGTATTTTGCTGGCAGATAAAAGAGGATAGGATGTGCCTTCTCTGTATCCTTTCCCTTTCTGTCTCTGTTTGACAGCACTGCAGCTTTAACTTTGCTGAGAGCTATAGTAAATGAGAAACTAGATATGGCATTGACTAACCAGAACATTTATTAAAAATAATTAAAGATAGACTTCACTATCGGTGTTTTGTTTTTATTGTTTTGTTTGCTGTTTCAAAAATAAGATAGAGCTCACTGAACCCAAACTTGCTAATTTTCTCCTAAATGCGCTGAGTGGCTGCGTGGAGAAGAGTCAGAGTCACTGTTTTGGGTGAAGCACAGCATCATCTTGCAGTGCCTTAGGCATATTTTAAAAGCATCACTAGTTAATTATAGAAACAAAAGGTAAGGCTATACGTGCACACTAGATTTAATCTTGCATTACTCTCACAGTGAAGAGATTTGTAAGAACCAAGGAATTTTTATGTTATTGTAAATTATTTGCCTAACTCTCAACCCTGCAATAGACACGCACATGACCACCACCATCTACGTATATAGCTGAATATCAGAAATAAATGCCTTCACTATTTCAGCAGGGCATCTGTTTAACGGTATCTTAAACATTAAGGAAAGTCTTGTGTTATAAACGCTGTGAAGTGGTTTTTTTTTTTCCTTTTCTCTGCATGCATGCTTTCTCTCTATTTTTATTTTCTTTATTTTGAAGTCACTCTTTCCAGGGCTTTACAGCTGATTTGTTATTTTTATTATTTCTTTATTTATTTTTCCCGGTCTTTTCCAGAGATAAGATAAAATGTCTTGCGAGACAACTGCTGCAATGAAACCTTGTGTTTCCTGTATGTGAAGTCTTGCTTGTTTAGTGCAAGTAGTCTGCAATATTTCCTCAAGGGAGCTGTTGCCCCGAGAAGATGTTCAAAATAAGAGCGAATTACTTAAAAAATCAGTGTGTGTATGCATTTCTTTTATGTATATAGATATATGCTATAGACGTGGTGTCAAGAGCTGGTTTTGATTTGTCTATGTAAAACAGACATGTATAGTAGTCGTGTGAGTGGCACCGGATTCAGCTGGCTGAGGCGTTCTTCCATGGGCATTCTGGATCAGAGGTTCCTATAGGAATAACACGCACTCACATGCAGCTAATCTTGGGGTTGACTGGGCTCTGTTTGGATGATTTACTGTAGAGATGTTGATATTGGTGAGGTGTTCTGTATGCGCTTGGGCAATTCGATTGCGTTAGTGGTCTTGGGTGAATGGCAGAAACCAAGCGGTCCTACCGTCATTACTGGTAGTAAACTATGCATTGGTAGGTAAACTTACGAAGGCTATATAGCATTTCAGTACTTGAATGTGGTTTTGGTTTGGGGTTTGGTTTTTTTTGTAATGGGAAAAACAGTCTTGCATGGAGTTCTCTATGTGTACTCTATGGACTGCAGTGATGCCGGACATCCGAGTATGCCTGGAATCATAAGACCGTAAAATGTGCTCCAAAGCTGGATAAATGCTTTCTGTGAGTTTCCCAGGTATCTATTAAATAGGTTTCCAGAAAGCATGGTTTGACTGTATGTTTGCATGAAAGTGTTAAGTGAGCAGCACAGCCCATAGCTTATTCAGTCCCGCAAAGATTTATTCAAACGCTCTCCCCTACCACCTCTGTTGCGGCAGCTCATTGTGAAAACCCTAGTTGTTACGTTCAGCTTCCAGTGAAAGAGGCTGCTATGCAAAAAGGCATAACACGAAGCCTACCAAATTATTACGGTCCAGGGGATTGCTTTGTTGCCCCCATAATTGTCAGACGCTCTGGATTTGACTGTGTTTGTTGCTTGGTACAGTGGAGAATGACAGGCAGCTCTGTGATGTGCCAGTGTTTGAGTGGGCTAAAAACAGTGATGCCAGTTGAGACTTGCACCACTTCCAATACTGGTTGAAAGGCTGAAAGACACCGGTTTCCAAGGCTGGACAGCCCTATTCCTATCCCATAGGTACAGTGGGTTTTGACTGCCTTCAATCTTATGCTGTTAAGTTCATGTCAGTTTGGAGGGTGCGCATGCTTTTGTTTGGTTGTTGTGGTTCTTTTGGTTGGTTGGTTGTTGATTATTTTTTTTTTCTTATATCAACCCATTTTGTACTCTTCTTTGAAAACTGGGGGTAGAATCCCAGTATTATCTTAATTAACTTTCAGTACCAGAAGATAGCTTCTTGCTCTTCTGAAATCTGATGATTAATGCTTTTGTTTACTTCTGAGTGATATGTTGTTTGTCATGTCACCACTGAAGTCCTGTTCCTTTACTAAAATGGGTGTTCTTGGCTCTGCACAAGCAGACGTTTCTTTTTGCTTGCAGAACTGCCTTCTCTTCTTGTCCACAATCCAAATAGAGAATGGAGTTTAAAATTTGAATTTATCTTAGAACAATATTTAACAATTAAATCTTAACACCATGTTTCAGAAAGTTAAAGTTATTCCTTTTTTCTGACTACTATAAGAAAGATGAAGGTGATGACAGACCATTTTCTGGCATGTCAACAGGGTGCTTTCAATAGTGTTAATTAACTGATTCTTCTGATAAACTCAGAGGCCTCTAATTTTGAAATAATAGAAAACTGACCAGTCAGTCAGCAGCTATGCATATCCATCTTTCACTGTTGAACACTTTGAACATTTGTATTCTAGGGGAGCTGTCAGCCAGTTCTCAATCGATATTTACAGTATTCAGCTTTCTCAGAGAACATACAGGATATCTCTGGGTATATTATAATGTACACGCCACCTGTGAGCGAGTACAGCATTTCACTCAGTGGTAGAGAAATGTCTAAGGGACTGCATGGTTTTACCTGCATAGTTTCAGGATGGCAATAAAAGAGGTAGCCATTTATAGAGGGTATGTCTGAGCTGTCCCAGAGAAGACCTAAACTGGTACATTAGAAGACATGGAAAGAAAATCAGAGTTAACCTTGGTTTGGGAAGGATTCTTCATTATCTTTCAGAAAGTAGAACCTTGCTGCTGATGCCTGATAAATTGTCCATTTATAGTATTCTGCTTTCACAGCAGTTTTATACATTGGTGCTTGTGTGCTTACATTGTAAATGCAAGTGCCATGTCTGCTTCTGGACATTTTCTCTGCTCATGCTCTGGAGATTTTCAAGACCCGCCTGGATGCAGTCCTGAGTAATGTGCTCTAGGCAATCCTGCTTTAGCAAGGGAGTTGGACTAGATGATCTCTAGAGGTCCCTTCCAACTCTAACAACTCCGTGGTTCTGGTGGATGCCCACTGAATGAAAAGGCAGACTCCGAGGAAAAGAGTGCTTTTATGATAAGCAGTGGGCTGCTTACTGATTTTGCAGCTGAGAAAAAAAACTCTCTTACTGGGATATCAAGGATAGCTAGCTACTCAGGAGTTTTCAGAAGCTCTAGTTCAGGGAAAATACAAATATCACTAGAAAAATAATATAATTTACAGAATATTCTTAACATACACTTTTTTTCCTAGTTATAATTTAGTTCAAGAAGGAAAATACTCCAAATTGAGGTAATAATAATAATTGAGGTGGTATTTGAAGTTGCTTTTTCTGTTTAAGTTGTAATAATTTGGGAAGGTTTTGGCCAATTTTTCCACCCATCTGGGAGGGAACTAGAGGTCTTATTACACTTTTAGATCTTGTGAAAGTCTACAGCTGCATTGAGAGAAAAGGCTCAAAGTTGTGCTCATGCTCCGAAAAAGAGTAGGCTCAGCCCTCACTCTTTCTGGTGACTGGCCAGGTGGCTTGGAGGTGGCCACAAGTTGCCTTTTTGTCCAGCTGTTTTCAAGGGAACAGTCTTTTTTCAGGTGAAGAGAGGTTTTTTTAGGAGAGGTAACTCCATGTCTGAGGACAGCTGCTTCTGCAGAAGAACCTTGGTCTTTGGTGAAGTCTTCCTTTGAGATACTGAAGAACTATTCAGGATTGTAATTTCCTTTGGATTTAGAGTGTTACTGCTACTTTCTGAAGAAGGAACAAAGTCCTTGAATTGATGCATTCATACTACTGGATTGTGTGTTTAGTTGAGTATATGCAATATACATCAGTCAAATTTCACTGAAGAGGACGCTGCAGCTGTTGGAAAATGATGGGAATTAAATTAAAGGGTAATTATAACTCAATCTCTTTTTACACAGAGCTTCTAATAAATTGAAAAGTTATTTGCCAGTGAAAACAGTTCATTGAAGTTCATGCTTTATGTGTATCAAAGCAATAAGACTATAGATGTGGAAAGCATTAACAGTACAATGAAGTCCTTGTTGCAGATCAGGTTGTCTTGCATTAAATTTTTCTTGGTCTTTGAAAATTCTTCTGCAGTCATGGTTTTTGTCATTTTTTTGTTAGACTTTTCCCCACTCAACATTTAAGATGCAGAAAATGTAAATGTCAGTTCCATAATAAGGATTAGCTTTGGGCTTGGAGAAGAAAGCATAAAGTTAATTGAAAGGTCATAAACAAATGAATGCTTTTCTTGTGTGTGTTTGTGCATATACTTCTAAAAATTTGTTTGTAGAGAAATAAATTTTTTGTTCCTAGAAAAGATCTGGATAGTTTATTGCGCTTGTTGAGCATCTTAGTTGCAGTCTCTAGGATTCTCCAGTTGTCAATTACTTGAGAAAACTGTTACACAGTTTTAGGAGCTGGCAGCATTGCTTCAGAAACAAAAAAGAGATGCCTTATTCAGTGCTAAAAGAAAATAAATTTCAAATAATTTTAACACCTGATATCAAATACTTAACAAAAGGAAAAGAAGAACAGATAAAACCATGTTTATTACAAAAGAGGTAGCGTTTCATGAAAAGTTTGTGGCTGTTTATGGTGCTGTGTCTTGGAACAAGTTTGATTTTTTTCAGTGAGGCTATATAAAGTGAAATGCCTATCTTGTGAAAAGAGGAGTTTGCTCAAGCCCAGTAATGTGTTATAAGATAGTATTATTTTTCTGTTGCCATTTTCGGTCCCTTGGCCCTACAATGTGTTAATTTCAAACAAACAAACAAGCCAAAAATCCCAAGCACGTGAGAGGGAAAGGTATTGAACAATCCCAAAGTTGTAGCTTGAACATGCATCAAAAGCTTGAAGACAGTTGACGGCATTATAAGTTTGGCATTGGCTGCTCTTTTAAATATGTGTAAAAGCCGCTAGACCATGTAGAAGCGATAGGTCTGCACAAAGGCAAGGCTTGGAGGAGTCCCAGCTGAGTTGCCTGGGGCACTGGAGGTATGGTGCCAGACCCCTGTGAAAAGAAAGGTCTGCAGGAACCCTCTGTGTTCAAACAGTTGCTATTCGAACCCATTGAAGGGCAGGAACTTAAAGTAGCAACCTGTAACATGCTTATGTACTGTGGTGTCATAAACACCATTGTGCTTTTGGTTGAAGATTTTTAAACATAGAAATTGGCCAAGTGACGATTTTTAAGCTATAAAATCTATATGCTGTTTTTAGGGAAGTAGTGAGCTAATAGAAAAGCATGTTTTTAACATTCAAGGGGACTTTTTTATTCAAAAATGTAGGAGAAAAGATGAAAACAGGTCATAGCATTTACTGTAAATGTGAATTTCATAAATATTTCAATTTTTGCATAACATGATCATGTGAATGAATACAATCTTAGGAGCACAATAATTAATACATGTCTGTCATTTTAGAAAGAAGATTTCCAACAGGTGTTTTTAGAATGTATTTGATGTTAATTAAATATAAAATAAACAGAATAAATAGAAGGGCAGCGAAGCTGGTGAGGGGTCTGGAGCACAAGTCTTATGAGGAGAGGCTGAGGGAGCTGGGGTTGTTCAG
>JAOXNO010006054.1:0-18159 GCA_028565335.1 Limnodromus scolopaceus
GAGGGGTTCAAGGCCAGGTTGGAGGGGGCTTGGAGCAACCTGGTCTGGCGGGAGGTGTCCCTGCCCAGGGCAGGGGGGTTGGAATTCGGTGATCTTCAAGGCCACTTCCAACCCAAAACATTCTATAATTCTATGTGCTAGTCTGCTGTTAGCAACTCAAAACCATCCGTGGCAGGAGAGGACTGATGCTGTGTGCAGCTCAGTGCACTGTGTGGGACTCGATGATCTTTAAGGTCCCTTCCACCTCTAAGTATTTTATGAGTCTAGGAGACCTTGCATTAGGTTTGAGCATCTGACAAGTTGGAGGAAGCTCTTTGTGGCTTCTTTTCTTTTTTTCTTCCTTTTAAGCTTCATGCGTCTGCCCAGTGTCTGAACAATGGTGGGACATTGGTCGGAACAATGGGTTCCGTGGTTGTCACACAGCTGATCAGTAATTGTTTCATCTGAAGATTATTTCCTACTTTCCCACCACCACTGTTTCCTCCGAGACACTGGTGGAATTGGATGCTGCTATTAGCAGCTTGTGTTAATTTTCCCCAAAGATTGCCGGAGCTGTGCAGACTGCAATTGTTGGACTCGCAACAACTTCTCGTTTTGGTTTTAATTAAATGTGTTGCTTTAAATTGTTTGCTTTTGACATCTCCTGCTCAATCTTCTGCAGCCCTCAGAGGTGACCAGGCATTAGTTTGTGTCCTCAGGCGCTCAGCACGTGCTGCGCATGCGGCCGCAGAGAAATGAGCGTTGGGAGGTGGGGGACCGGCTGCCTCCCCGTTCCCTTTTATGGGAGGGAAAAGCTGTAGATGCTCTTTGATTTACACATGAAGCACCTCAGGTTTATACCAGAAGGTTGGAGAAAGGGATCTGATCTCAAGGGCATCTCTCTGAGTTTTCCGAGGGATGCTGCCATTGGGGTCCTCCACGTTCTCCAGCTGGTCCCGGCCCCACCAGCTCCATCTGAAATCAGTAAGAGGGAATTTTTTGGTTTGAAAAGAGATTTTTCTTGGGCTGCTTTCTCCCCCTGGAGTCATTTTGCTGCAGAGGTGCCCGTTTTGCTGTACGGAGACCTGAGTCAGGGCTTTGGCAGAAGCAATGCTTTCCCCTTGCAGACTTTGCAGACTTTCCCCTTTGCAGACTCCCCTTGCGCTGCCCCGGACCCCGCGTGTTTCTGGTAAGGTGGCTGTTTTTTTGGGGGCAGCTTTATGGATTGCATTTAATTCCATGAGCTCTTAATCACCGGGTCACCTCGGTGTCTGCATTACAGCTCACTCCTGTTCCCGTGCCTCTTTGGCTGGCAAGAAAATGCGAGCAAATGGCTGCGGCGTTACCAGACATGAACTCTAAGTATTAACATCAATTTATAAACTGTATCAGCGTGGATCAAAGGGATTCCAAGACGGTTTTACAGCGCGAACGCTCTTTGCATGAAGAACTAATAAGATTCGGGAGGCTGAAGTACATCATGTTTTTATCGTGCCGTTGACAGGCTTGTGATCCCGCACTCGGCTCTTCCCCGTGCCGGCCCTGTGCCTGCCGGGGCAGCGCGGTTTGCAGGGGAAGGCAAATCCCTCTTCCTTTCTCCTTTGCAGGATTCATCGGAGCAAAGCAGAGGGGAGTGGCGGTGATGTTTGGATGGTGTCAGCAGGGACCCGTTCAGAGCTGGGAGCTTTGGCATCCTGAGAGAGGCAGGATGCGCCCATCACCGGGGAGGTGGCATCTCCCAGCGCCTGCTGAGCTTCTACGAACACTGTTTGCCCTCTAATTTGGGAGGGATGGTGAGGGAAGGCTGCAGTAAGGCATAACTAACCAGCTAACCTGCTCCCTTCCTAGATGAAGGGATGCAAACATTGGCTTCTGCATCTGCAGGATGAGACCGTGCCCGCTTGCTTCACGATCGGTCTGGCTTAGGCCACACTTGCTTTCGAACAAGAATTCCTGGGATACCTGCAGCAGCAATGACACAGCAATGCTGCGAGGATTTTTGGCGGCTGCATAGCTGCAAACGTGCTTCTTCACTTCATCATTCTGCCCACAAGCAGCGTTGCTGATTTGCAATCTCCGGGTGAGTGGGCGGCAGCTCCCCTCGGTCCCGTGGCGTACTAACTCGGCACGTGCTGCCTCTTGGTTGTGTTTTCTGCTGCCCTGGGAGGACATTTGGTCTTGTTGTTGGCTGGAAAAAAAATCTCCGTTCACACCCCCTTTCTGTTTTGGAAAGCTTATCAGAGCTCATCCTTCATATACTTGGTGATGTGATTAGATTTAGGCTGGATTTCCCTGAACCCTTGCCCAACATCTAGAGAGCATCCCTGAGAAAGAGCTCCAGGCTGAAGCGTGGGAGTTGGGAGATACGGAGCATTAAGGAGCAGCTTCTCTTTAGGATCCTAATTTCTGTCTCAGCTGCTGCTGGCCCAGGTGCCTACCGAGGATGGAGATGTGCTGTTACTAACGTCTGTGCAATTATATTGTCTAATAACGCCGTGGGAGATCTCGTTGCAGCGTGAGCTTGACCACAAGGCAGGGGTGGGAAGATGCCATCCCGCTTGGGGTTGGGAAAAGGTGGCCAAGTCATCACCTGCTGAATAAAGTTAAATCCGTGCGCTGCTTGTCAGGAGTTCCGCCCTGGCGAAATCAAGACTGACTGCCAAGAAAACCCAAAGAAAGAGTCTGTCAGAATTATCAAGAAAGTGCAATTTAACAATTAAAATGTAACCCTGCTCCTCCCACGGGAAAGATGCTTCTAGTCTGAGCTGTAATTACATACAGATTTGTATCACTAATTTGCTTCTGCTTTGCCAGAGCGAAGGAGCTCTGGCGGGATTGACAGCGTTTCCAAGGGCTGGGGGTCCCCGGGTTTGATCCTCGGCGGGTTGGGGAGCGCTGGCGTCCCCACGCGTGGGCTGTAGTTCGTCTGCTGAAAATACATCCCTGATTCAAGCACTGTCTGCGATATAAACTACGCGCTTCGCCCGATGGAAGAGTAAATGAAAGGCGTCTCTCTAAGCTTTTGTTGTTTAAAAAACTTGCCATCCTAACTTAGGCATTTCATCTTGTTCGAGAGAGAAACCATTTGATAAACAAGATGACGTGGATACCCTGAATTCTGTCCTGGTGGGATGCTATCCCTGGTTTCAATTTAGAAAGAAAGAATTAAGAGTTCAACTTTGAAGAATTTAAATTATTGTAAAATTTCCAAGTTTTGTGCTGAGCGGGCGCCGGGTGGTAAAGCTGAGCACCGCCTGAGTCTGGGGACACGATCCTGCACCAAGCCTGGTTTCCTGGCTTAGGTCAGTGTGTGTGTGTCCCCTGGGAATCCAACGGGTATCCTGGGAATCTAACATCTGGCTGGGTCTTCTGCATTTTCTCCAAGAAAGTTAAGAATAGAATCATAGAATCATTCAGGTTGGAAAAGACCCTTGGGATCATCGAGTCCAACCATCAGCACTACTCTACAAAGTTCTCCCCTACACCATGTCCCCCAACGACTCTTAGCAGAGTTTATCATTCCCTGGGAGCAGGACAGGAGGGTGAGAGGTGATCAACGGAAAGAGCCAATAGGGGAGGAGTTGTTTCTTTGGGAAATGTTTTTTTAAGTTTAACAAGGGGGAAAAAAAAAAATACTTCTCTAAAGAAATCAAATAGTTTTATTCTTTGTACCTATAGAATGGAACAAGAGACATAATCCGTCCTCTAGTATTTTAAAAAAATTCTATAACAGGATTATAATTGTATGATAGTATAGGGAAGGATACATTAATAGCAACCTGTAGTATGACCTCCCATGGCTTTCCAACAGAAAATTCTAATTTTAGATGAAAGGGAGTTTCGTTGGGCACGATACAGCGAATGGACCAAAGAGGACAAAAAGAGCAGAGGGAGGAAGAAATAGAAATTCTTCAAAAAATTTATATTTTGATCTCTTCCCTTGAAAACAAGAGAGAGAAAGGAAAAGCCAAACCCTTTTGGCTGCCTTTTGGGTGCTTTGTTCTTTTCTCTTGTTAGATATCTCTTCTGAGCTGTTTTATCCTGTTGTGTTCTGGAAAATGATATTTGAAATGTCAAAACTTCAAGCCTCTTTTGTCAAGGCTTAAGCAGTTCCACTGAACTTTGAAGGAGACCCCAGCATGAGAGACGTGAACTTTTGATGCTGCCTTAACTGATTGGGCTTTGATCAGCGTTGGATAAGGACGGAGGGGGGGGAAACACACGCATGCAAAAGCCCAAACAAATCAGTCCCCTGATGTGCTGGTGGACCTTGTGGAGTCGGGAGGTGGTTGTGTAGCTGTGTACTGGTGTTCTCCATGGCACTGTGATGCTACTTGTAAAGCCGAAAGTGCTTGAGGGACACGTCCTACAACAGGGGTTCCTGGGAGGTGGCAGTGGTGGGTGGAGAGCTGCTGTTTTGTTATTGTATTCTCTTGTTTGGTTGATGGTTGTTTTGCCCTGAGACCTAAATGTCTCTGTTTAAGGGGGATTTCACCAAGCTTTTGAGTGGGAAGCTCAAAACTTGGGTTGAGGACCCCTGGGAGGGGCCGGGGTTGGTTGGCAGTAGAGAACAGCAGGGTGGAGGGTCTCTGCTGGGATCTGCTCCCTGCGGTCCACAGGTAGGGCTGTAGTTGGGCTTCAGGCTGGGTGTGGGGGGGACTCAGGGGGTGTCTGAGGGCCTCAAAGCAGGTTTTCAGATGGTGATTGGGAGTGGGGTCTACTCGTGGTGTGAGCCCCTCGGGTTCCCTGTCACCTCCTGTCCATCCTCCTTGATTTCCCTCCATTGAGAGACTGAGCATTGGCGAAAACAAGCCTGGCTGATGTTCCCAGCAAGCTAAAGACGTTTGGAACTGCTCCTGCTTAGAAAATGTTTGTTCTCAGTAGTTTCTAAAAGGATTTGATACTCAACCTGCCCTTTTGGGGCTTTTCAAGATGGTTTTGATAAATGTGTGCTGGTGACTTTTGAAAACTGTTTTCTCTGTGTGGATTATTTGAAAATAAAGAGGAAAAATGTGTGAAAGGGCTTTGAAATCTTCAGAATTTTAGCTTTCAAAATATTTGTAAAATGCCTTTTCCTGTTATTTTTTTGCCAGGCAAGCTATAAAGGGATCAAGGTTGGGATGTTTGTTTGTTTGTTTGTATTTTCAATGGGAGTGAAGGTGACAAGAGTGGCTGTGAACATCTCTAAAAATCTTACCCAGCTGAGCTGCAAGACACTCAGCTTCAAAGGTGTGAGAAGTTTCCTTGCTGGAAGTTGTCCTCTCTCTCCTAGGAAGGAAGGAAAGTGTTTACAATTAACTGAAAGCTTTAATTTCCCCAAGTTTGGTGGTTTTTTTTTTTCTTGGACTGGAGTAGAAAAACCTTGATTTTACACTGAACTTGAATTTGGGGATTTTGGATTCAAATGTTTTTTCTTCTTTTATATTTTTTTTTAAACTTGATATTGGGGATGATTTCTCAGACTTACTGAAATCAAAAGAAGTAATTCATCTTGAAAATATCAGGACTTTTCTATTTTATTTAAGTAACTGTTGCATTATATTTGGGAAGGTGTTTCTATGTACAGAATATGGCGAAGCTTGATCAATTTGCAAATGCTTTCAAGCTGCCCAAATTTGTGGTTTTATATGGACACCAGACTTCTGCTGAAAGCGGTGCCGTTGGCTCCTGGCCAGGTGTCACCTTTTGGTGTTGATTTAGGAGGTGCTTTCCGTAAATAGATAGTTCTGGGGGTTTTATACTTCCAAAAGCAGACAGGCTGGGTTATCCAAAGAAGAA
Organism: Limnodromus scolopaceus; assembly: GCA_028565335.1. Taxonomy (NCBI): domain Eukaryota; kingdom Metazoa; phylum Chordata; class Aves; order Charadriiformes; family Scolopacidae; genus Limnodromus; species Limnodromus scolopaceus. Next base: position 5,758 of record JAOXNO010006054.1, read on the forward strand.
GAAAATTTAGCAGCAAGGCCATGAATGTGCTTCCTCCTCCAAGAGGAGCTCAGCAGGAGGGGCTGGTGGGGAGCTCCAGAGGTCACCCCTCCATCACATCACCCACCACGACCATGGGGTCCCCTCCGTGTAGCAGCTCCTGGAGCAGGATGCTCTGCCTGCTCAAGTCACCTTCTTCTTTATGAATACTAATTGTATGACTGTTTTACGTCTGATTTGCTTCTGTTACTTCCAGGCTGGCTGTATTTTAAGTAGAAGTGGGGTTCATTAAATAGGGATTTAATCGAGAGCTGGTGGTTTTGCTCTTCAGTCTTTGGGTGCGGAGGGAGTTGCCTGTAGCGGAGCCTCCAAATGTGCTTACGTGCTTCCCAAGGCTTGTTCTTTATTAGGGAACTACAAAAGTAAGGAAGAAGGCAAGATTGACAGGTTACTACATAGACTCCTACACGTAAACAATAAACACTCCCCCTGGGTTCACGATGCATTTCTGTTTGGTAAAATAAACCAGCAATAGTTGTCCTTGGTATTTAAAGCTATCTTTAAATATTCATGGAAAAGAATGGTAATTAGAAATAAAATTACGTGGCTCTAAGGTACTTCTTTGTGCTCAGCTTTTCCATGCTTTCTGCTGGTGCGGCGGAGTTTAGCCGGCAATTTACTGCTGCCGTGTGTCTGATTGAGATGTATCCCGCAGCCCCGGTGATGCGGGCTCCTGCCTTGCCGTGTCTCCAGAGCAGCTGGATCCTGGATGTCTAATTTTCATTTGCTTGAACAGTCAGTAGCTTGGCAGCCTCCGTTGGCTTTGAGTGTGGAGACGCGCCTGTGAATATGTTTCTGGTGTATAAACTGTAGAAGTGTAGGAGATTTGAATTCATGTGAAATTAGGGCCCAGATTTTGTACGGTGCTGAGATCTCAGGATGCCTGAAAATGGGGTTGCTCACTGGAATACTTGAGTTCAAGCCTTGCTTTTTTTTCACCTCTACATGGATAATGCGGCAGGGGATGAGGTTTAGAAGGGCTCCTACTTGCTAAAGTGCCAGGGCTTCTCTTCAAAAGGAAATCAGGAGTCTGTATTCAAGCAGGTTGATGTGAGGTGGTTCCTACTATGGCTTTTTTTGTCCTGCTTTTTTAATCTCTTGGCTTTCCTTGAGGTAAGATCTTGTGCAGTGCTTAGAAAAAGAATGTCCCAGCACTTTACTAAGTGATAAAAGCCCTAAAGTTTCATGAAAAACACACCCTGGATCTATAGCCTTGCCATCATCCTTGGGTGATGGCTAAGGAGGATTTGAATCTTCAGGTAGTGGTTGCAAACTTTGCTCGTGTTGGCAAGTCCTAGTGCTTGGTGGAAAGATGGCTGTGAGTTCCTGGGCTACCTGGCAGTTCCCCTTTGAAGGTTTCTTCTCCCCTCTTTTTAGAGGCTTTTGCCCTGGTAACTTTTGCAAAACACCACTTAATGGCAGAGGTTTTTTGGCTCCCCTCTGATCTGTGCGGCGCTATTATGGAGGCAGCCTTATAATCAATGTAATTGAAGATCAGAGTTAATGAGGACCTCTGTGCCTGCAAAATCCCCCAAGCGATGCTGGGCCTCAGATGTTAGATAAGGAAATGATTGGGCTGAACTGAAAATCTATTTGGCTAATTAGATGATGCATATTCCCAGGTGCCAGTGGGGAAAAAATACATTTCACAAAATAAAGAAACGTAATGTTTTGTAAGAAAAGATTTTTGGCAGGAATTCACTTCTGACTCTCAGGAGGGAGAGGGTGAGGGAGTGTCTCTGATACGAGGCTGCTCCGATGAGGAGTTGTGTCTTGGGCCAGTTCTCTCACCTTCAACTAAAGAGGTGAAGTGGGAACATGCTGCCGCTGCCCCTCCATGCCCTGACCTGGCATCCAGGTGTCTGAAGGACACCACCCACATCAGCTGGGACGGCGATGCTCCATATGGCCCATATTTCTGCAGGGATCTGGGAATTAAATCCAGCATCTCATGATGGATAGGGTAGGGGAGTGTCTGGGCGGAGGAGTGTCCCAGCTGGTGGGCCACTTGTTGGGGCACATTTCTGTGGAGAGGAATGGTCAAATGAAGTTCTTTAGGTCCGAGTGTTGGTGAACTCAGTATTGTTTTACTGATCTCAGCCTTGCAGCAGCTCCTGAAGAGTAGGATGTTCTGGTGTTGGGCAAAAATGCATGTGGTTTTTTTTCCTTTTTCCACCCTCCTAACACACTCTTTTCCCACCCCACAGGCAGCAGCTTCGTTGTGAGCGAAGGGAGCTACTTGGACATCTCCGACTGGCTTAACCCAGCCAAGCTGTCCCTCTACTATCAGATCAATGCCACGTCCCCCTGGGTGAGAGACCTCTGTGGACAGAGGACCACTGATGCCTGTGAACAGCTATGTGACCAAGAGACAGGTAAGGAAGGCCGGGGAAGTGTGAAGACCTTGGAAAGCTTGGAGATGCAAGGGGGAAGGTTTGTCTTTGGGTATTTTGATGCCTGCTGAGCTCACCTCTGCTTTAGCCTGGTGTTAGGCATGGAAGACCAAGAGGTTTCGGCAGGGTCACACAGTGCTGATCCCCACCAGCAAAGTAGAAAGAAGTTGGGCACAAGGATGGGGAGTTGAAATGGTGGACCTATCAGTTCTTTAGCGTAGCAGCTGCAGGCACGTGGACTTTATCTGCTTCTGAGTTGTGCTATTTTGCTGTCCAGTCTGGAAGACCTACCTGTGAGCTTGGCCCATCTCCATCCCTTTTATTTTTTGACCATCCCACCATGGTGCACCACATTTCCCTTTCGTGCTCCTGCCTAATGGTCACCGCGGTCACATCTCCTACCCTTCCTCGTGGAGTTGCAGAATCTGCCATCTGTCCTCATCTGTAAATGACCTTTTTGCTGAGCATGTCCTGCTGGCACGCAAAGGCTGCCCCTGTGGGGCAGCAGCCAGCCCTGCTGGGACTCTGAAATGTGGGGCTGGGCAAAGGAGAAGTGTCACCTTTCTTTCTGGCCTGCATCCTTCTGGGTGACAAAGGGGGATCTGGAGTGTGTGGTGAGCCAGGAACACAGAAACAGCAAATGTGCAACAAATGAAGGAAGGCACGGGGTCTGCAGGGGTGGGAAATAAGTATGTGACCCCAGCCAACGGCTGGCCCTCAGGAGGTGACATCTCCTCAGCTGGTGTGGGTGACAGGACCTTGCACAGGAAGGTGGTTTGGGGACGGTGCTGTTTTTTTGTGATGTGGGATGTGTGCCCTCTGCAGCGGTGAGCATCGCTGCTGCCAGTGCCTCTCCTCGGGTGGGATGCCTTCTTGGTGGGATGGAGGCAAGTGGCCCTATTGCTCCTGACATGGTCTTCAGCTAAAGAGCGTGCAAACCCCCCTGTCTCCTCGCAGAGAGGCACCGTTCCCAGTTACCCTGGCTCTCCTGTGAGCTGCTTCCCTCCTCTTCTGGCAGTGAGCTTCTTCACCATGTGCTTGTGTGTGAGGCTTGTGGCTGGGAGGAGGGATGTTGGTTTCTGGTTTTGCTGGGGGTTTTGAAGAAGGATGGCTCACAGAGGAGAAGGCTTTTTCTAAGCTTCCCACTGCCGTGGACTGTGCTGTTAATATGTTAATAATAAGAAATTCCCCAGGCATGAATGCACCATGTGGGGGTGACCCTGTTTTCATCCCTCCCTGCTCAGCTGAGATCCATATCATGAACTTGGGTCTCGAAAGTTCAGTTTCCTGGTCAAGACAATGTTCTCTTCTTAGCATTCCTCTTCCTCAAAGCTTGTCTACATGGCAGCTCTGGCAGGCATCGCTGCGGCAGAATAATTACTCTGGATGAATTCCCCGCGTAGACAAGCCCTGGGCATAACCTACAGTCCCAAGGAGGACTGGGAGGTGGCAGCAGCCACCTCGGCAGATGGAGATGGGGCAGGAGGAGGCTCTTCTCATCCAGATGTCACGGAGCAGAAGGATGGTTTCAGGCATTTTCATGCAGCCACCTCAGCAGGAGAGATCTGATGTGTTCAGCTGTCCCCTGGTTCAGGGGAGCAGGAGGGAGAAAGCCCTGCCTCCAGCAGAAACCGTGGGGGGACCGTATGGAGGCAGATCGTGGCTTCCCCGATGGAAGAGCCCTGTGGCTCCGCGCGCCAGCCCCACGCCGTCCTTGGCACCGAGCAGGGCTGGTTTCATTCTCCCATGGCTTCCGCTGCGAGGAGCGGCTGTTTTCCCGCACCGGCCCAGCTGCTGCCCCCCCTGTGTCCCCAGCTCACCGGAGCAGCTTGTCGCTCTCGTTGGATGCCCCACGCTTGAGCAGGATGTGTCAGATCTCGTTTGCAGGGAAGGGAGCGATGCTCGTTAGCCCAGGAGGTGCTCTGCTCCGGCACCACGCTGGATCCTAACCTTGCCAGCTGCTCTGCTGGGCCACGGAGATGCTGGGAGGGCTGGAGCCCCTCTGCCGTGAGGGCAGGCTGAGAGAGTTGGGGGGGTTCAGCCTGGAGAAGAGAAGGCTCTGGAGACACCCTATAGCAGCCTTCCAGTACCTGAGGGGGGCCTACAGGAGAGATGGAAAGGGACTCTTTATCAGTGACCGTAGTGATAGGACAAGGTGGAACAGTTTTATATTGAAAGAGGGGAGATTTAGATGAGATCTCAGGAAGAAATTCTTTACTGTGAGGGTGGTGAGACCCTGGCCCTGGTTTCCCAGAGAAGCTGTGGCTGCCCCATCCCTGGAGGGGTTCAAGGCCAGGTTGGATGGGGCTTGGAGCAAGCTGGTCTGGTGGGAGGTGTCTCTGCCCAGGGCAGGGGGTGGGAACTGGATGATCTTTAAGGTTCCTTCCAACCCAAACCATTCTATGATTCTGCAGCTCCCAGCCCCAGTTCCCATCCTCCCTCCTGTGTCCATGATGGGAGGTGAGGGCAGAGCAGCCTTTATCTCAACCTTCAGGTTCCTCACCCAAAATGTTGATCAGCTTCTTCCCTCTCTCTCCAGCCTGGGAGTTTCCACATGAATAAAGAAAAAGCTTTCTCCTGTCCATACCAGTTGGATCCTCAAGAGTAGAGTGGGACTGGCCAGTAGGGCTGCTGATTTTCAGAGCCTAAATCTAAGACCCCCTTAAGAGGTCCAAACTTCACAAGAGCTGAGCAACCACCCACTGAAAATTAGGCCTTTGGAATTAACTTCTTGACCCTCTGCCCCAGGACATAGCCCCGAGCACCAGTTGTGGTCACCACCATTGACCAGCCTTCAGCTGGTGGGAAGTTAGCATGCCGGGCTGGGAGCAGACCGTAACTCCACGATACACTGCATGTATTTTTAGATTTATTTTTATTAATGTCATTCTATTTTTAAGGGTGATTTATTTTTATCACCACGAGAGAGGCAAGCTGGTGGTTTTACTGTGGGACATAAATTCTGCCTAGATTTCAACCTTTTCAGGTCAGGGATTTTATCATCTCTGTGAGCATCCCAAGGGACGGGTGCTGGGGGTTTCCCCTCCCTTCTGTCCTCTCGGACTGGGTGAAGCATCCATGAGGAGGATGGACTGAGATTTGTCCTGTCTGGAGGATGAACGCCTTGAAGGTTTCTCCTGTGAAGAGCAGCAGGGACAGCTTTGAGGTCCTCCAGCACATTCACAGCTAATCTGACTTCAGCCTTCCCCCTTGGAGCCACTCTCTGTGGTTGTGTGGACACAGCCTTGTCCCCAAGTGTCCTTGTTCCACGGTGTAGGCAGACGTGTGCGGCAGTGCCACGGGGTCCTGGCACATTAAGACAGAGGTCCCCAGGTCACGTATGCTCTGTCTGGTGAGACTCAAGCTCTTCCCCCTTCCCAGCACTGAAGACCTCTTGTGGGCTGGAGTTCTATGTAAGATCTGTCCATAGGACGTGCTGACTCATGACTCCAGCCACCAAGTGCTACTTCAGTGTGAATAATAATCCACACTGAAAAGTGAGGCTCTGAAACACTAGGAAATGCCAAAATACATTTTGCTTGCCTGACCTTAATTTGCCCTCCCTTGTGTCTTTGCCATGTGACTCACTCTTTAATTAAATGATTGCTGCCCTCCTGACAAATTTCAAATCTGCGTTGCAAAGCACCGGCACATCAGAGCTTTTCAGAGGGAGCACCAACATCTGCACATGAGCAAAATACCATCTTTCTCCTTCCCCTCTGCCTTGGAAACGGCTGAGCTCTTTGGTCTGACACGACTGCAAGTACGTTAAATAAATGGATGCTGCTGAGCATCTTCCCCCTGCAGATATTACACGGTGGCCGTGCCCCAGATGCCACGTCGGATGGGACAGGAACCTCTCCGGGGTCAGGATGCGGTCCTCGGCTGAAGAGGCTCAGCCAAAACGCTGCATCCTCTTGGCAGGTGCTGACTGTGCAGGAACAGGGACGGTTTGTCGTCCTCTGGGACTTGCAGGCAGCTCTCCTCTCCCTCGGTGTTCCGCACAGATGTGGAGCACGTCGCCGAGGCTGCCCCTCGTACCGCTCGCTGCCGTGCCTCTGCAGAACCGCGCTGCTTTTCCCGCTGGCCTCCCTTCCCAGCCCCCGGTAACGGTTATGAGAGCATCCGTTTTTCGGCGGCATATGCAAATTCTGATTTGTGAGCACAATTACCTGCTTTGTATGCACAAAACTGATTCACTCGCACATTCGGCGGGCATCGTTTAAGAGACCTGCTGGAGAATCGGTCCCTTAGGGCCAAATGCTGGAAAAAACAGCCTCTGATTTTGTGCCGTCAGGCTTGCCGGAGCGGTGGCATAAAGGAGATGGATGGCTACCTTGATTAGCAGGTGCAAATGCGTTGAATTTTTTTTCCCCCCCCCCCCATCTATAAATCAGGCACTTCTCCATTGAAATTCTCTCCTTTGCATCCACAATTGATGGCAACCCCCCCCCCCCCAAGCAATAGGCCCGGGCGCGGGAGGACCAAATGAGATGTGGTAGCCAAGGGTCCTTTCTGGAAATTGGCAGGAGTTAAAAAAAAAAAATAAAATAAAAAGGTTTCCATCATTTTCCAAATGGGCTAGAATGTCACCAGAGCCGCAGATGGTGTTCCTGTCCGGGTAGGACAGGGGTCTTGCGGGCAGGAGACAGATGAAAGTCATTTTTAAACAAAGCCCATTTTTTAAAGGCAACCTGTTAAGGGGATTTGGAGGTTGCAGAGCAGAGCATGTAAATCAGGAGATGACCCACCTTGGTGAGAGTGTCTTTGTATTTATGAAAACAGCCGTTTTCTCTGCTCGTTCAATTTAATATCATGCAGCTTTTGTGCGCATCAAGTAATATTTGTTTGTTCTCGTGCACTTGTGCTATTTTCGCTGTTGGAGGATCCCAGTGTCTTTATTGACTTAGACTTTTATAAGATGAGGTTCTGTCTCTCTAAGGTATGTAGTTTAATAACTTGGTCAAAAACCATGTAATATACGATTTCTTTTCCTGTGGCGGCACAGCTTGCCTGGTGCACCAAGCAGGGCAGGAGGCAGTTAACTCCCAAGCTAATTTAGCTTCGGGCTGAAGTGTTATACATAAACAGCAATCAAAATGCATGCCTGCAAGGGGGCTGAGTTAAGGTTATCTGTGCTGTCTTTACACTCTCATTTTCTGCCATTAGAGTGTTTAATCCTGCAGCTGCTAATGTTCTTGTAATGGCATTTCTGTGCTTGTCTAAAGACCACGGAGAAGGAGTGGGGGGAAGAGGAATGAGGTTTGCGGTTTTCTCCCTGGCTTGACCCGTCCCACCATTGCTGCAGGAGGTGGCTTCTCACCCCACCGTGGTCACTCTGGGTCAGTTGTCACCCCAGGAGATGACAGCCATGGGAAGGCAGGCCACCCTTGGTCCACCCACGAGACCTCTTGGTGTTTCCTTGCGTCAGCCATGCACGTGTTCCCGGGGAGAGCTTCCTCGGTGGCTGAGCAGATGATAATGAGCATAAAATCCATGCAGAGCGCAAACCCAGATGGAATCCTTGGAAGTTAAGCTTAAGCTTAAATGCTGTGATGGATCTGGGTGAAGAGGGTGACTTGCAGCGGGGGGAAAGGAGGGATAACTGTCGAGTTAATCCAGGTTTTCCCTCCGTACTCCGTGCCAGGTTGGTCAGGCAGGAGCCACCTTCCCCGTCTCATTCCTCGAGAGCTAAACTGCTTTAAGTGGAATCACGTTGCTCATCAGGATGCAGCAGAGACTCGGGTTTAGAAGGTGCCATTCCTGAAGACCAGGGACAGCAGACAGCAAGGGCGAGAAGAGAAGGTTTTCAGAGAGCTCCACCAGGAGCTGGTGCTGCCACCGTGGTTGGTGGAGGAGCCTCAGCTGGGGCCAAGCCCGGCTCGAGGAGCAGCTCTCAGAAGATGCTTCACTTGTTCATCAAAGCTGAGAATGTAATGAACTATTAAGATCCCTGTTCATCTCTTCCCTGAGTTTAATTTTCTCCAAATCTCTTTCTCAAAAGAGGCCCTGGCTCTGCCGTCCCACAGGGGCGCAGCAAGCTTTAAGAAAGTGTTTTATTGCAGGTTTTTTTTGACTTTCATCTGTACCTCGACCAACAGGAAACCCTGGCTCCAAACCTTGTCCAGATGTGTGTCTTGCCCTGTCCTTGGCGAGCTCGCCCTTGTCATCACATTGCTGGGAACCGCTCCCCCCAGGGGACCAGCAGCGTGGCACCCAAGTGGCCACCATATGCTGCCTCCTCTGGCAGCCGGTTTGAGGCCAGCATGAGGAACTGCCAGCAGATCATTTAGTGCTTTATTTTTATTTTATTTTATTTTATTTTGGCCATACTGCTGGCAGAGAAACTCCTGTCTGGGGGAGGACATGGTGACTGAGATCTCTGGTGTGGTTCCTAGGGTTTGTGTTTCCCTGGTAGGGTAATGGGAGGAGGGCTGGAAGCAAGGAGGGGTGTTGCTGTGGGGGGCCACTGGCACCTCCTGATGGGTTGTCACAGCTCTGGGGTAGGGTACAGAGGTGCAGCCAGGTCTGCCTGCACGGGGGTTGCAGGAGGCAGGGGAAGAGATGAGCCAAGGCAGCAAGCATCACACCTGTTTCGGAGATGGTGGACAGGACCACTGGACCACGCTGTGCCCCAGAGTTAGCCCCGCAGCATCCTCTGCCACCAAGGATCCGCGATGGGGAGGAAGAACAGGTTGTGAGGCCCTTGGGGTCACATCATGCACTTCAGGTGGCTGAAGGGCACAGGGTTTGGTTCACCCTCATCAAACTTTCTGCGGATGCTGGATGAAGAGGTGGTTTCTCTGCCAGGAGCTCAGAAACCTTTCACAAAGGATAAATCAATGTGGGGCTTTCTCTGAACGTGGACGGGACTCTGAGGCCTCAATACCTTCATTATGGGAGGTTGGTGGCCATGGCCGTTGGAGGGATGAGGTGTTGATGTGTTGGTGGCTTGTGCCATGCGGCTGGTGCTCAGGGCTGCTGCTGCTGGTCCTGGGCATTGCCACCACCTTGCAAGGGACATACTGGGGGACAGCAGAGCTGGGGGCAGCATGGGGTGTCCCATATGGTGGCAGGAGGCAGCCCATGAGCCCATATGGGAGCACCCAAGTCCTCTCTGCCCCCATGTGGTCTCCTGGGCAGCAGCTCTTGCTGTGGGTAGTGGTGACAAGGGGACATGGCCCTTGCTGAGCACCAAGCTGGTGGCAGGGACAGCAGCACCCGAGCAGGAGATGCCATTTGCATCTGCTTTTGCTCCTGGCCAGAGGAGTCAGGCCACGCAGCTCGAGCTGCTGATGGGGGCCAAGGCTTTGCATCCCTGCGGCAGGGAAGGAGGGGGGACCCTCCAGTCCTCCCTCCCCGGAGCAGGCTGGTAACCCTGGAGATGGCTCCATGCGCGGCCAGAAGAGAGGGGCTTTGTGCCGCGGCCCCGCAGGGAACACTGGAGCAGTCAGGGCTGCCGGGGCATCAGCCGCCGTATTCAACGGGCGCCTCTGTTCGCCAAAAAATGCTTGGCCTCGGCTTGCCCACCCTGTGCCCACCTCCCTCTGCAGACCCTTTCTCCTTCCGTCCCGCCGTGGATGGAAGGAGGAGAAGCAAGAGGTGGTGTTAGAGGGACAGCTGCGGGGACACCGGCTGGGATGGGGATGGAGGACAACCCGGCTGGGCTGGAGAAGAGGAGCTGCCGCTTCCCGGCTGGAAAAGGGGAGAGGGGAGCAGGGGAGGGTGGAGAGCTGTGGATGCTGCCATGTTCCCATGGCCTCAGCCCTCCTACATAGCTGTTTGTGTCACAAGAATAATACACATGTTTTCTGAGCCTCTTGCTGGAGCTGTGGTGTTGCATTTTCTGGTTTATGCATCTTCCCTCTGCAGTGGCAGAGGTGTTGTGTTAAATAGCACGCTGGACATATAACACGGGACCTCCAGAGCTGAGCATCGGGATGTGCTCTCGCTAAATCTGAGCGAGCAGCGATCCTTCCTTTTGTTATAACAGCTCAAAATCTGCCACGGATTATCCTACCGGATTTGTGGGTTATGAATCTGAAGGAAGAGGAAGGTCCCTGTGTTTTTTACCTGGGGCAGGGTGCGGGTTGGTGGAGGTGGAAACAGGATGCTCGTGGATCCTGATTCCTTTGTCCTCCCGCGGCAGCCCCAAGGCAGGACCTGGGGACCTTGTGTCCGGCTTCAGGTGTGGTTATTTGTCAAACTTGGTGATTTTAGTCGACTCTGGCTTTAAGCTCAGCTTGAATCTTAACTTAGCCCAAGTGGTGCTGAGCAGGTAACGTCACTCGTCTCAGAGGCACGTGGGATTTAGCAGCTCTGAACAAGGGCCTCGTTTGGCTTTTGATGGTTTGGGTTTTTTTTTAACAACATGTTGAAATCCCTTTAGAAAGTGCACTTAACCTAGAGAGGAATCAGAGGTACAGGAACACTGATTCCTGCCACTTTACCAGGTGTTCCTTGGTGTGTGATTTTAGCCCTGCTCCCCTGGCTGGGGCTGCCTCAGCGTTGCACCCAGGGAGGTTGGGGACAGACTGAAAATACCGGAGTAGCTCAGGGGGCTGAAAAAGGAGAGTGGATGCTGTCAGGGAGAGAGCAAAAGATGAAAAACCTGTAGGAGCACAGCAGGTTCTGCTGAGGTTTTTTTTTGGAAACCCCAACTAATTGCCTGTTCGTGGTTCTAGATGCAGAAATAGCTCCTAAACCATCTGGAGATGGAGTCCCCGCTCCTCCAGCAGAATGCAGCGCTCAGCCCATCCCGTGCTGGGAGAATTCCTGTCCCATTTCTAAAACTCTGCCCAAAGTGTGCAAATCTCCCTGGGGAAAGCAGGTCCTGAGTGGTCCTGGTGAGGGGCAGGTACCTGCAGTCTCCGTGCCCTTGGGTGGCTTTCCCCGGTGTCCCACCAGATCTCCTCCCCAGCCGGCACCGCCGCTTGCCCTCTCGCTTACTGAAATAAACCTCCCAATAAAGCTCCCAATAAAGCCTCAAGCACCGGCTGTAGCTGTTGAAACTCCGGGATTGGAGTCGATAAAATCAATATTTCTGCAGGTTGATGGAGTTTCTCCGCCCGACGCCAAACTGGTGGAGCAGTAAACAAACCGGCGGACAAAATAAAACCCTCCCGGGCCGTGGGGAAGGGGTTCACCACCCAGCACCTCCAACCCTGGATAAGGAAGGAGGCGTTCGGGCTGTTCGATGCCAACCTCTGGGGGTGGTTTTTCCTTCCTTGCTCTAATTTCTGTGGCAGGAGCTGAGCGCGAGCCGGTGCCCCAAGACTCCCAGCTCTGCTTCGCAAGCACTTTGAGCCGTCTCTCATTTGCAGAGCATATATTTGTTGTGTAATAAGCACCAGGAATTAATGATCCACGGCAGGGCTGGGGAAACTTGCGTACTAAGCACCCAAGGAAAAAAAAATAACTTTTCTTTTTTTAAAATCACTGATGGAGCCATTAGGACCCGTGTTTTCTTGCAAGGAAACCACCCCAGCCCCCGGGCACGGCTGAGCCAGAGCAGGGGCTAGAGCCGCCGTCTCTTTCCCAACTCTTTCCCTTTGGAGAAGCAATGTTCCTGCCGCTCCCGTTATGAATCATGAGGTTAGCAGCTTTTGACAGATCATAAATCAGTGCTTCGAAGTCGCTAGGACAAATCCCAGGACATTTAATCTTTAATATTAGACGTGTTTAAGGCAGTGAATATTTCATGAAGGTGCTGTTGCATTTTAGCACATCATTAGCCGTCTCTTTCTTTTTTCCCCCCCCCTTTTTTCTTTTTTTTCGCCGCTGCCTCCCCCTTTCCAGGCGGCTCTTCCATAAAAAACTCAGCGGCTGAACCCCCGTCTCTCTCCTTCCTGACAATAAAGCTCTTTACTGTAATCCCTGCGAGGCATTTTAAGGACTTGCTTAAGATCCCCGTGAGCACGCAGGTACCTGCCAGTCTGCATTACCCCCGTGATGGGGGTACCCCCCCCCC
>JAOXNO010006055.1:0-10507 GCA_028565335.1 Limnodromus scolopaceus
CTGACAAGATTATGGAGCAGATCCTCCTGGAATCTCTGCTAAGGCACATGGAAAATAAGGAGGTGATTGGAGACAGCTAACATGGCTTCACGGAGGGCAAATCATGCCTGACAAATTTGGTGGCCTTCTATGATATTGCCACACACTTGGCGGACAAGGGCAGAGCAACAGATGTCATCTACCTGGACTTGTGCAAAGTATTTGACACTGTCCCGCACGACATACTGGTCTCAAAATTGGAAAGTCACGGATTCAATGGCTGGACCACTTGGTGGATAACGAGCTGGCTGGCCGCACTCAAAGGGCTGTGGTCAATGGCTCAATACCCAAGTGGCGGCCAGTGATGAGTGGTGTTCCTCAGGGGTCTGTACTGGGATCAGTGCTGTTCAAAGTCTTTGCTGGAGACATGGACAGTGGGATAGAGTGCACCCTCAGCAAGTTTGCTGACAACACCAAGCTGTGTGGTGCGGTCGACACACTGGAGGAAAGGGATGCCATCCAGAGGGACCTGGACAGGCTGGAGAGGTGGGCTTGTGCAAATCGCATGAAGTTCAACCAAGCCAAGTGCAGGGTCCTGCACCTGGGACGTGGCAATCCCAGGCACAAATACAGGTTGGGCGGAGAATGGCTAGAGAGTAGCCCTGAGGAGAAGGGCTTGGGGGTGTTGGTGGATGAGAAGCTTAACATGAGCTGGCAATGTGCACTGTCAGCCCAGAAAGCCAACCAGATCCTGGGCTGCATCAAGAGAAGTGTGGCCAGCAGTTCCCGGGAGGTGATTCTACCCCTCTACTCTGCACTCATGACACCCCAGCTGGAGTACTGTGTCCAGCTTTGGAGTCCTCAACACAGGAAGGACATGGATCTGTTGGAACAGGTCCAGTGGAGGGCCACAAAGATGATCCAAGTGATGGAGCACCTCCCCTATGCGGACAGGCTGAGAGAGCTGGGGTTGTTCAGCCTTGAGAAGAGAAGGCTCCGGGGAGACCTTATAACAGCCTTCCAATACCTGAAGGGATCCTATAGGAGAGCTGGAGAGGGACCATTTGTCAGGAAGTGTAGTGAAAGGACAAGGGGCAACAGATTTAAATTGGAAGAGGGGAGATTTAGATTAGACACTAGAAATAAATTCTTTACAGTGAGGGTAGTGAGGCACTGAAACAGGTTGCCCAGGGATGTCATGGATGCCCCATCCCTGGAAGTGTTCAAGGCCAGGCTACATGGGACTTTGAGCAACCTGCTCTAGTGGGAGGTGTCCCTGCCCATGGCAGGGGGCTTGGAACTAGATGATCTTTAAGGTCCCTTCCAACCCAAATCATTCGATGATTCTATGATTCTATGATCAACCTGCCAGGCCTCCCAATGTTTATATTTCAGCCATCGTCCTCCACACCAGAGAGGCTTTAACAGCTTGGCTTGCTGGATTGCAGCTTATGTCTCACATTCATGAATAAGCTGGCGATAGTGTCTATGGTCAAATCCACCACTTGATCATGAGCCCATCTATACGTGGCATCTCTTCCTCACCACCTCTTTGAGCCCATTGGGCCCATTGAGCTATGAATAATTCACCCTTATGTTGCCAGTCCAGATCCACCTGAGCCACTTCAATCTTAGCAGCCTGATCCACCTGCTCGTTGTTGTGGTGTTCCTCAGTGGCCTGACTCTTGGGTACATGGGCATTTATGTGACGTACTTTCACAACCAGATTCTCTGTCCAGGCAGCAATATCTTGCTGCAGTTTGGCTGCCCAGATGGGTTTGCCTCTGCACTGCCAGTTGCTCTGCTTCCACTGCTGTAACCTCCCCCACAGAGCATTTGACACCATCCATGAGTCAGTACAAAGATAAAGTACTGGTCATTTCTCTCTTCCGGCAATGTCTCAGGTCAACTGGATGGCTTTCACCTCTGCAAACTGGCCTGATTCATATTGTCCTTCAGTGGCTTCTGCAACTTGTTGTATAGGACTCCACACAGCAGCCTTCCCCTTTCCATGTTTCCCACAATCCATCAGGACCCATCAGTGAAGAGAGACCATCTCACTTTCTGGTAGTTTATTATACAACTGAGCTTCTTCTGCATGTCTTGCCTCCTCCTTCGCTGACATTAGGAATCCTTGCCTTCTGGCCAGTCTATGATCACTTCCAGAATTCCTGGGTGACTGGCGTTTCTCATCCAAGTTCGCTGTGTGCAATCCACTTTCTTCATGGGGCATCAGTTGCATGATGTGTCGCAGGGACCCTTTCTTTGGACATCCAGCCCAGCACCGGCAATCGAGGTGGTAAGAGGAGCTCTGCTTCCATACCAACCACTTCCGAAGCTGCTCAAAACCCTTCATACGCTGCCAATATCTCTTTCTCAGTTGGAGTATAGTGGGCTTCAGATCCTCCGTATCCCCAACTCCAAAACCTCACGGGTCGACCTCAAGTGTCCTCTGGTGCTTTCTGCCATAGGCTCCAGCTGGGTCTGTTCTCCCCGGCTGCGATGTAGAGCACATTTTTAACATCTTGTCCCACCCGGACTGACCCAAGGGCTACTGCATGGACTATTTCCAGTTTAATTTTTTCAAATGTTGGTCGTTGTTCAGAGCCCCATTTAAAATGGTTGTTCTTCCAGGTCACTCGATAGAGAGGACTCACAATCAGACTGGGATAATCACAATCACAATGTAATCTGGGATATGTATCCTCCAAATACCCACAATGCCAAAGAAAGCTTGTGTTTCCTTTTTTCTAGTCAGTGGAGACATAGCTGCTATTTTATTGATCACATCCATTGGGATCTGATGGCATCCATGTTGCCATTTTATTCCTAAAAACTGGATCTCCTGCACAGGTCTCTTGGCCTTACTTTGTTTTATGGAAAAATCCCTTTCCATAAGGATTTGGATTATTTTCTTCCCTTTCTCAAAAATGTCATCTACTGAGTTGCCCCATACTACAATGTCATCAATGTATTGATGGTGTTCCAGAACTTCACCCTGTTCCAGTTCAGTCTGGATCAGCACATGGCCAATGGTGGGGCTTTGCTTCTGGATTGGAAGCCTGTCCAGGTGAAAGCAAACTGTGGCCTGCCCCCTGCTGCCAGAGGGATTGAGAAGAGCACATTAGCAATTCTCCACACCTGAGTTGAGAGGGCAAGAAAGAGTTTCTTTGTATTGCCAGGGTCGGGCAGCCACCTCATCCACCATTGGTCCCTCTTTGCTTTTCCATTCCATCACTGACAATGAGTTGGCTTATGATGATGGTGTGCTCCATAAAAACTTCCCCCATGTGGGCCTTGTGCATTGGACCTTTTCAGGATCTGTGGGTAACTTTGCATTGTCCAGGTCATAATGAATCATCTTCTGCATGGCTAATTCTCTCAGGTACTGGGTACCTCTCTCCATGGTGGTCCACTTGCTTGGATGACATACAACGTCTTCACTGAAGGGGTACCTTTACCTTATGCTTACAGAAGTCGCCTCCAGAGGCTGAGGGCTTGTGTCCTTTTACCAACCGCTGTCTCAATGCCCCCTTCGCAGTGTCTGTCTGTCTGGTTTCCATCTCGTTCCCCTGAGGGTGCTGCATAATATTGAGCAGTGTTTGGTAGATACTGGCCAGGGCCCATCACAGTGCGCTGAGTTGTGCCTCTCTGGAACAGCCACAGCCATTTCTTTCAACCATTCTGTCCCTTCATCAGGGTCTAGAGGGGACAAGCTCTCTAGATACCTGCCCATATTTTCCCACATGCCATGCCACCCATTACTATTCAGCCTCAGGGCAGATCTCTGAGTGGCAGTCTTAAGTAGTTGTTTAACCCTGAGCAAGACCTAGAACACAGTCAGGAGACCCAGCAATAGGATCACTAGGACCAGGCTAGTTTCAGCATCCCAAGGACATGCAAAACTCTCAAAAGCTGTTGAACGTGGCCCAAAGGAGAAAAGGGAGGCAAAAGAACTGGGGAAAGTATCCCTCCCTGTTTCGACCATAGATTGGGTGTAATTCTTCAAAAATTCCAAGAGATGGCACCCAAGGTACGGGCAGGACAACAAATACCATATAAACACCCCAGCTTAACTGTCTGAAGACTGATGTCATCATATCATAAGTTGAATCCTGATCCCTCTCTCAGAGGTGATCAATGAACATCATTGAGGGGAGTACGTAGAGTATATAAGAATTTACATAACACAGCCATGAGAACAACCAAACAACATGGTGACCAGCGACTATTTAACTAATATAATAAATGCATATAACAAATTCATTTTAGCACGCTCTGGTCAGATCTGTCGTTATCTCAACCCTTCGTGCCTCATGTTGGGCACCAAAAAAGACTTCACTAGCTTAGCCTCAGACAGCAACAAAGAACCACGCAGGCACTCTCTCAACCCCCCACCGCTGTGGGGAGAATCAGAAGAAAAAGGAAAAACTTGTGGGTTCAGACAAAGGCAGTTTAACAGAACAAAAGCAATACCACTGACAGAGGGATGTACAAACACCATTATGGTACCACCGCTCACCCACCAGATGAAGGATGCCCCATCCCAGTCCCAAGCAGTGACTTTCTGCCCCCTCCCCTGGCCAGCTCCTGGCTACAGACTGGCCATGGCTCACCTGGGATGGAATAACTTTGTCCCTGCCAGAGCCTGGGGAGATTTAACCTGATTCCTGCTGGAACCAGGACAGGTGGACATCAGAGCAATGCTCCTCCCAGTCCATTTTATTTTTCTTAATGCTCTGCCTAAAGCTCTCAAGAGGCACTTTGTGGCTGTTGCCTCTGTTATACCCATGGCCACTGCAGAAGAGAGCTTGGCTCTGTCACCTCTCCAGGTAGGTGCAGGCTTTTACAAGGATCACCCCATGCCTCCCCTTCAGCAGGCTAGGGAGGCCCAGTTCCCCCAGACTCTCCTCCCAGCTCAAGCTTTATGGACATCACCATCTTGTCAGACCTCCTCTGGACTCTCTCCAGTCTGTCCATTTTCCTTTTGAAATGCAAAGCCCACTGGCTCATAGGGCAGCAATTATGACTCAAAGCCCATTCTCCTCAGGGTCCTCCTTAGCTGGTGTGGTCACTGCACACACTGCTGCATGGAGTTGTTGTGCACCTCTTTCTTCTAAACCTTCGGGTTCCTGTTGGCCAAATCCCCAGGTCTGTCAAGGTCCCTCTGGACATAAGCTCCAGCAGTCAAGCATTGAAAGTACATGTGCTGATGTTCATCCTGAGTCATGGTGCCTCTAGCAAGAGCATCATTTTAGAAGCTGCAGGACACTACAGGTAACAAAAGAGTACTAGTGTAATGGAGTTGCTAGTCGAGGTAGAAAGCACTGTAATACCATCTCAGAAACACCAAAGGTGGGTGCAAACTATGGAAATGCAGCACCAGTGGGGAAATGATGAAAAGAGGTTGACTTTTTGCGAGGGAAAAGATAAAGTTGGTTAAAGAGTAGGACTTGAGAAGTGGGGAAATAGTGAAATGGGAATGAAAGTTTAAGCAAAAAAAATGATCACAGCTGTTTGGTTATACCTGTCACGTAGCCCTGCACCTGAGCAACCCTGCCTGAAGCAGGAAAAGAAAGCTGCAGCTGGTCTAACTGTACTAACATCTGACCGGCTTCCATTCACACCAGAAATGTGAGAGCTTTCCCTACTGTTACCACTTCCTTACTGAGGCATGATTTACCCTTGGCAAGTCCATGCTGACTGCTTTTGGAAACATTCTACTCTTTCAGGTGCCCAGAAATGTCACCCAAGAGGAGTCTAATTGATGTCACACTAATCTCCCCAGGGAGCTTGTACAGCCTGTGGGTCCCTGGGCTGGGCCTCTTCCAAGGGTGGGGGCAACATTGCCTTGTCCTCACTCACAAGAGAGCTCTGTCAATCCTGTGAGCATTCAAAGGTGACATTCCAAAGAAATCTCCGTCTTCCCTTGAAACTTCACTACAACTATTTTCTCTGTTACATGGTGTATTTAGTTTCTCTAATCTTTCATATAAATATACTTGTCCTGATACATGACCACTTGCAAAGTCATCTTTTCAGATGCAGACTGTGTAGGAAAAGGCCCTTGTCGTGACGGAGGGAAGTCGAGCGCACTCAATGTGAGTGATCAGCAAGCTTCTGTTTATTGATTCACACAGTCGCCTTTTATGCTTTGTCATAATTAGCTCATACATATTACAAAGTACACACTTCTAATTAGCTTATTCTATAAATGTCAGCTCTGCCCTTAGTTTCTCTTCTGCGGTTAACTCCTTTTCCTTTTCCCATGCAACAATTACAATCAAGGACAGAATGGCCTTGCCAGCTCAGTAATCACCAGAGCTGAGTACGATGTTTCTCGCGTTCCTGTTCAGCCAGCCGGCTCATATCAACATGACCCTTCTCAGCTAGCCAGTCTCCCACAGGCCCTTTCCATTATTCTCCAGTTTTCTTCTCCCTTTACTCTTTGTTCATTCAGACACCTCTCACCTCTGCTGCTGCTTTCACCTTCAGGGACCAAAAAGCTCACGTCTCTTTACACAGTATAATTGTCTCCTTAGCCAATTCTC
Organism: Limnodromus scolopaceus; assembly: GCA_028565335.1. Classification (NCBI taxonomy): domain Eukaryota; kingdom Metazoa; phylum Chordata; class Aves; order Charadriiformes; family Scolopacidae; genus Limnodromus; species Limnodromus scolopaceus. The sequence goes on from JAOXNO010006055.1 coordinate 6,531, forward strand.
TAATTATGTTTATATATATATTTTTAAATCTACCTCTCTAAAATTTTTCTCCTAGGATTATCACTAGTAGAAAGGCAACCTCATTAGTGGAAATTTTTACTGAGCATATGACAACAGAACTGTTTATAAAAACTGATTATATATTATTTTTCTTTTCTTAGAAAAAGGCAGAATCCCATTGTGCCTTTGAACAGCCAGGTCTCTGAGGAGAGCAGGAGGGATATGGTGCAATGGAGCTGTGACATCCAGACTTCAGTGGACAAGTCTGATGCAAGGGGCAGTGATGGAAGTCCCAGGAGGGCAGTGTCAGACACGGTGTGGCTGGGGAGGTGAGGAGCAAAGCTGTCCCTACAGTGATGGACATCAAGGAACTGCTTTTCCTTCCTGTCCACACCTCCTGAGGAGACATTCTGCCTCAATATCACTTGGAGAATGCTTCTAGTACCTCTTCTTTAAACTGAACAGTAATAAAATGCATCCTTTAAAGCCAATAAATCATTTTCATTAAATGCACTTTGAAATCTTCCTCCTTAACTACATTGCAAAACCTCACTCATTAGCTGTACAAGTCTTGAAGACCTGAATGACAAAGAGATAAATACCTTGTGAAGGTTTTCTGTCTTTTAACGAGCCCCATGGGGTATTTGCTGCTGAGTCCATGGAGCTCAGATACTGAGAGCAGATTGAAGAAAGCACTCAAGAAATCAGAAGTCAAACTCCAAGTACCTGGAAGCATTAATGAGCCCCACTGAGGACAGTTACTGACAAAGGCTCCCCAGGGACTCCTTAGAGCAGAGAGTTGGAGGCTGTGATTGCAGTAGGCAAAGGCAGAGTGCAGGTGGCTGTAATGCTGAGGAACCTCTAGCTTTTTCCTATGAAGCAGAAAGGCCAAGCCTTCACCCCCAGGCCCTGCCAAGGCAGATCCTGTTCCTCACTTGTGGTTCAGGGCTCTTCCTGGAGGCAGTGGGATGTGAAGGGGAGCAGTGCCCAGGGAGGGAAAATTCTGTGACACCTCCTGGCCTCCCAAAGAAGGGGCAAGGATGAAACAAAGTCCTGAGCCTCAAAAGAATCATGGACTCATAGAAGTATTTAGGTGTGAAAGGACCTTGAAGATCATTTGAGTCCAACTTTAAACCTCACACTGCCAAGCCCACCACTAAACCACATCATGATGTGCCACGCCTTCAAGAATTTTAAACACCTGCAGTGATGGTGAGTCCACCACTTCCTTGGGCAGCCTATTCCAGTGCTTGAGAAACCTTTCAGTGAGGACATTTTTCCTAATATCCAATCTCCACCTCCCTTGATGTAACTTGCAGCCATTTCCTCTTGTCCTATCACTCCTTACTTGGGAGAGGAGACTCACACAAACCCTGCTATAACCTCCTTTCATAGAACTATAGAATCATCTGCGTTGAAAGGGACCTTTAAGATCATCTAGTCCAACCATCAACCTAACTCTGTTAAAAAAAAAAACAAACCATGGGTTTTGGAAAAATGGGCAGGCCACTCAGTAGTTGTAGAGAGTGACAAGTCCTCAGCCTCCTTTTCCCCAGGCTTAACAACACCAGTTCCCTCAGCTGCTCCTCACAAGGCTTGTTCTCTAGACCCTTCACCAGCTTTGTTGATCTCTTTGGACACGCTGCAGGACCACAAGGTCTTTCTTGTAGTGAGGGCCCCAAAACTGGACACAGCACTCGAGGTGGGGCCTCACCAGTGCCGAGTACAGGGGGAAGATCACTGCCCCAGTCCTGCTGGCCACATTGTGCCTGACAAAGGCCAGGATGCTGTTGACCTTCTTGGCCACCTGGAGACACTGTTGGCTCCTATTCAGGTGGCTGTTGACCCCCAGGTCATTTTCTGCCTGGCAGCTCCAGCCACTCTTCCCACAGCCTGTAGCATTCATGGGGTTGGTGTGACTCAAAGGCAGGACCTGGCACTTGGCCTTGTTGAACACCATCCCATTGGCCTCGGCCCATTGATCCAGCCTGTCCAGATCCCTCTGTAGAGAATTCCTACCCTCAAGCAGGTCAACGCTCCCACCCTACTTGATGTCGTCTGTGAACTTACTGAGGGTGCACTCAATCCCCTCATCCAGGTCATTGATAAAGATATTAAAATGAACCAGCCCTAGTACAAAGCCCTGCGGAACACCACTTGTGACGGGCTGACAACTGGATGTAACTCTATTCACCACTACACTCTGGGCCCAGCCTCCAGTCAGTTTTGTGCCCAGCAATGAGTACACCTATCCAAGCCATGTACAGCCAGTTTCTCCGAGAGTGCTGTAGGAAATGGTGTCAAAGGCTTTACTAAATTCCAAGTAAACAACATCCACGGCCTTTCCCTCATCCACTAAACAAGTCACCTTGCCACAGAAGGAGATCAAGTTTGTGAAGCAGGACCTGCCTTTCATGAACCCATGCTGGATGGGTCTGATCACCTGGTTGTCCTGTATTTGTGGCGTGATGCCACAGGATCACTCAGGATGATCAGTTCCCTAAACTTCCCTGGCTCCGAGGTCAGACTGACTGCCCTGTAGTTCCCTGAATCTTCCTTCTGGCTCTTCTTGCAGATGAGCGTCACATTTGCTAAACTGCAGTTCACTTGAGAAACTCTGGGATTTTGCCAGTGGAAGTCACTTGAAGTTTTTCAAGGAGAAGTGACTAGTCCTGCATTGGTGGGTGGCGGGGGGGAAGGGGGAGAATAACCCTTCTGCTCCATCAGGGCAGGCTGGGACCTGACCAGAGCAGTGACTCTGAGGAGAAGGCCTGGGCACTACAAGGGATGCCCTATGAGCCAGCAGAGTATGGACACTAGGAACAAGGCCAGCTGCATATGGGGCTGCATGAGGAGGAACTTGGGACACCCAGACAGCCTGAGTTCTCACCCGCCTCAAAACTGATGAGGCCCTCCACACGTTGATGTGTAACAGTGTGTTGTTCCCACTTCAGAGAAGAAGTGATGGACTAGAGAGTGTCCAGTGGAGGTGTGGACCTCCAGACCTCCACTGGACAGGGTTTGGGACCCAGTGCACATGAGCTGTGTGGGGTGGCTGAGGGACCTGGAGTTCTTTGGCCCAGCAGTGTGTGGACTCCAGTCAGTACAGGAGTAGCCTGAGAGTGCTTGAAGGGTGATTTCAGAGATGATGGAGCTTTTCATTAGAGTAAGATCCAGCATGAGAAAGAACTAAAGCCACAAAGTGCAGCTGAGAAGGCCCAGACTGGACACAAAGAAATGTCACTCACAGGGCAGTGCTGTGGGAGAGAGATGGGATCAGCCCAAGGCTTTGTGTTTCAAGGAACTGCCCTGGAGGAAGGAGAGATGTCAGTAAAGGAAGGAAGATGCTCAAGTGAGAGCAAGGTGTGGTAGCCGGGGGGATGTCTACAGCCTGCAGAGAAGGAGGTGCAAGTGTGGGACACAGCAGGACAGCCTGTGGTGGAACTGACAGAGGGATGAAGAAAGCCTGAAAAACAATAACAGAGATGAGCTCTGTCTCCCCTCGGCTCTGGCTGTTGTCTCTGCCACTGATGCCTATGAGGAAGTACCTTATCCTTACAGCGCCAGTGTCTCATTGCCTCCCCTTCCCCACCCGAGAGCCTGGGAGGTATCGGACCATAGTCCTGCCATTTTACATTGCAATCCCCACATCACACTGCCCCAGGAAGACCCCTGAGCAACGTGGGAGGGACAGGATCTCCCTTCCCAGGGGCTGGGGGTCACAGCTTGACCCTTTGGCCGAATGCAACACATCCAGGTTTCCTCAGATCTGTTCCACCTTTACATTCCCTTTGTCTACCTGTCATCTCTTTTTCCAGTTTTCTTCTCTAACGAGCCCCTGTGTAGGCTTTCTTGGGAACGGTCCTCACTGGGACCCATTAACACTCCAAGAAAGTGTTTCTTTTGGAGATGATGTCACAGTTTGACTTCTTGAGAAGTTTCTTCAACTTCCTCTCTGAGGTTCATGGCCTGGGGGG
>JAOXNO010006056.1:0-17703 GCA_028565335.1 Limnodromus scolopaceus
GACCTTAAAGACCATCCAGTCCCACCCCCTGCCCTGGGCAGGGACACCTTCCACCAGACCAGGTTGCTCAAAGCCCCCGTTCAACGTGGTCCCCCTCCAGGGATGGGGCAGCCACAGCTTCTCTGGGCAACCTGTGCCAGGCTCTCACCACCCTCACAGCAAAGAATTTCTTCCTAACATCTAGTCTAAATCCCCCCTCTTTCAGTTTAAAACCATTCCCCCTCATCTTATCACTACACTCCCTGATAGTGAGTCCTTCTCCATCTCTCCTGGAGCCCCTTTAGGGACTGGAAGGGGGTCCGAAGTCTCCCCAGAGCCTTCTCTTCTCCAGGCTGAACCCCCACAACTCTCTCAGCCTGTCCTCACAGCAGAGGGGCTCCAGCACTCGGACCATCTTTGTGGCCTTCTCTGGACTTGCTCCAACCGTTCCATGTCCTTCTGATGTTGGTGGTCCCAGAGCTGGAGGCAGCACTGCAGGGGGGTCTCACCAGAGCACAGTAGAGGGGCAGAATCTTCCCCTCGCCCTTTCCCTGCTGGCCACGCTGCTGGGGATGCAGCCCAGGATGCAGGGGGCTTTCTGGGCTGCCAGTGCACGTTGCCGGGGCACGTTGAGCTTCTCATCAACTAACACCAAGTCCTGGGGAGGACTTGCTGTTCAGACTGATGGCTGGTGTTCAGTCTACCATAGTCATTTCTAATTATGTATTAGGTTATATAACCTTCAGTAATTTTCCACAGGTCTGATTGTTAATTTAAGACATATGAAAGACAGCATTCAGTGGCTGAGAGTTTTCGGTATTTTTTCCCCTTTGCTTTCTGTTCAATCAGTATTATTCAAATCAAGCTTGAAGATGGAAATACTAAATTCTTCTTAGGCTTTCCAAGGTTATAAGATATTTGTGTGAAACATTTCATATTAATGTATTTACTGAATGCAATTTATGCATATATATATGTCTATGTGTGTATAAACACATACACATACATATATACATGTATATATGTATACATACACACACACATATATGTAGTTTCCAAAGCTGTATTTTTCAGCAGCAATCCAGTAATGTGAAGACGTATGTTACTGTTTCATCACTGGTATGTAATCAAGGTCAAAAGTAATCCCTATATTTAGCATTCAAGGTCAAGGCTTTGATAAGCATTTTACAGCTTTACAGGACAGCTTCCCCTGACTGCAGTCCTAGTTGTGTGTCACCAGATCTCCAAACCCATTACCAAGTCACATGTCAGACACCTGAGAAATAAAATCTGTGGGATTGATTGCCACCTGTGAACAGTATTGCTACCAAGTTCCTTTCAGAGGAAGAAAAACGATGACAAATCAGCATGCAGCCTTTATACTACATAGATAACCCTCTTTTCATGTATGCCAAACAAAAGCAGTAGAAAGCACCCTTGCTCAGAAACCCCCTTATGTGCCAAATAACTGCTTGGGGTTTTGGGGGGCCCCACTCCCTACTTTCCATGACATCTTTTTTTGTGCCTCTGACTCAAGCAGATTATCTTTCTCTTTCAGGGAGTGTGTGGACTTGTAACTAGATTGCAGTCCTTTTACTCAGGCCCTTTCCTAACTACTTATAATATATGCACAGGATGAAACCCTGGATTACAAAATGTGGCCTGCAAAATCCCTCCAAATTCTGGGATCTGTATCAGTTCATTACAGAAACTGTCTCTGACAGGTCCACTTTATCAACCTAATAGGGTAGCTCAGCCATGAGGAGGAGTTTGTAGGCCCCCCGGGAGCAGCAGATAACATTATTCCTGTGGAACAGACAACACCTCATCACCCATAGACATCAGCTGGTGTGGTCACAGGACTGTGCAATGGTGTGGCAAGTACAGCACTGTGGAGTGCTACAGGTCATACATACACTTGAGCTGTGTCTAACAGGCTGACTGAGTAGTCAAACCCTAAAGAAGATGCTGGGCAACAGCTTCTCCTTCTCTTTGTTAGCCTGTCACACCTTGCAAGCACTGCGCAATGACACTGGTGAGCTATGCCAACAAATCTGTTGATAAAAACTTGTCTTCACACCCACAATAGAACACAGAGAGACAATTCCAGGATGAGATGTCGGTACCGTCTGTGTTTGTGTATGTATTCTGAGTGTCTGTTTGTGATCTGTAGGACCAGTCACATAGATATGTATATATATATATGTATAGATGTATTTATGTATGTAAACACATATGTGGGGCATATATTTTTGCTCTGTGTGTGTTTGTGACTCCTGGGAATACATCTTCAGCCTTGCTACAGGGGGCATGGACCAGGGGGCATGGATCTGGAGGCACAGAGCTGCAGCAGCCTTGCCTCGCTCAGGCCGTCGGATCCAGTACGGTGGATTTTCCTTTAACATCTGGCATAGTCAGCAGAGCCAACTGGGCTGTATTCCCAAAACAGCAGATTCAATATTTCCAAGATGGGAAAGGAACTGATCCTTTTGCAAATGTGTTCTATCTGTTAGAACTATTTATCAAACTTTTGGAATATTGTGAGGGAAACTCTGGGATGAACCATGGTGATAGACAGAGAAATACATGCACAATATTGTGTATGTGAAGACTGGTGTGTAAATTGGTTTTGCAAGTAGAGTTGGTTTATTTTGAAAAACTGTTAACCATTGTAAACTGAGTCCTAACTATATTGACCACAAAGCAGGAAGAGACCAGAAAGTGAAGGTTCTCTGCAAACCACTTATTGGAAGTTGAGTTACAAAGAGATATTGCAAATTGCAAATAAGTGTCCTCAACTTACAAAAGTTTCTTTACAAAGCCTGGTAATAGGGCTCCAGTTTATACAGGAACACTGTGGGCCTTTGGGAGGAATGAAAGGTGAAAATTTCAGCCTCACCTTCCTATTACAGATTTTGTGATTTTTGCCCTTTCCCAACCTGCTTTGTCTCTACACCGTGCCTTTTTAATTCCTTCCTTGAAGTGAAACTTGTAGCTCTAAGTACTGCAAATATGGGGATAGTGCATAAGTGAACACTGACAATAAAGTGCAGAGTGTAGCTGTGTGATCCCCCGCGAGGTGCATACACATGCTCTGTGTGCATGTGCCTGCTGGCAATACATCTGCAGCCTGGTTGGACCTGAGGGCACAGAGCTGTGGCAATTTTCCTTCATTTTCCTCTAAAATCCTGGGCTTGCTGAATTGCTGTCACAAAAGTATCCAGGAGTTCTTTCAAATGACTTCAGCCGGGAAGAAGGGGAAGGGAGCTAAAGAGAGTTGGTGCAGGGTCTTCCCTGTTAAATATGGAAGAAAAGGACAATACAGAGTTTTGTTTGTCTGTTTTAAAAACTAGGGAATTACAGTACATTTCATAAATGCCACTACTTCTTATATCCATCCTTCTATCAGGGAGGATGGACATAAGAAATAGCAAGGAGAGTAATAGGGCTTGAGAGAGCTGAATTTAGCTTGAATCCACAAAGATGCCTTGGAGACCAGCTTTGGTCTGGATGACTGGCCAGGCAGTGCTGGGTGGCCACCAGAAGAGCAGAGCCCTGGGGTCAGCCCAGTGACCTGTGCAGCTCTGCAGCTGACTGCTGCCAAGGCTGCAGGAGAAAGGGCAAATAGAAAAGCAAACCTGACTGTGTCAGAAGGTCACTTCTCCATTGTCTTTGCTGCCTACTTTGAATAGGGAAAAGCTCAAGCAAAGCACAATGTTGATGTTCCCAATGTAGAAGCTAGTTTACGAAAAGCAGTGGACTCCTTAGCAATAGGCAAGATCCTTCTGACATCCTGGTAGTCATTACTCAGTCCACTAATGACTTAAAATAATGATACCCATTTCATAACCTGCTAGCAGGCTCTACAGAGAAGGGTACATCGGACATTACTTAGGAGGGGTGTGAGGTTACATGAGGACTGTGAGGACACAAGGCCTGTTGAGGCTATACTGGAGGGCTGTGCTGGGCTCTAATGAAATATATATATAAATAGAGCTGCCGGAGTGAGCTTTCCCCCAAGCTGCTCCTGGGATTTGCTTTAGATCATGCCACTTTGCACACTCAGAGACCATCCCCAGGGACACTCATATGTCTACAGCAATGATTATCAGCCTGTCCTTGTCCAGGATCACTTCTCAGATCTATCTCATGTAACAGCACAGACACACACTTAGCTTCTTTAAGAAAAGTGATATACCTTCTCACATGGCTTTTAGATATTCATTAAGGCAATACCAGCTGGTTCTCCCACCTATCCACCTATTTTTGATTCTCCACTAGGTTTGTGGAGTAAGACTTGCCTTTACAAATGCTATTTTTCTCAGTATATTATATTACCGGTGTGTCCTCAAATTCTACTCATTATTAGCTTCTGCTCTTTTCCCAGTACAGGTACTAGTTTTGCTGGGCCACAGTTCCCTGAAACACTTTTTAAAAATTAGTATTCTACTAGACTACTTCCAGATCTCCAAAAGCAAGGCAGTTCACCCACCACAGCCAATATTTCAGCTGTTTTATCCCCACACCTTCTAGGAAATCTTGTGTAAATCCTATCTGGTCTTGGCCACTTGTTACTGTTCATTTTGTCTATTTGGGAACAGGCAGAATGTACAGTCATCACCATTCTGAGCAATTCTGGCATGGAAATCAAGTCATCTTTTTTACAACACCATTTTTTTGCTCTGCTACTTCTAGGTAACATCCCAAATAAGCAATATCATTTGCTCTTATATAAGGAGACAGTACAGGTACCAGCTCTAAGTTGGGGCAAACAATCTGTATTGTTTCAATTGTGCCTTCCTCTACTGCTTTTGCTGTCAGAATTGCTGGGTAAAAAAAAAAAAAGGGATTGTTGCCTTCACAATGCCAAGTTTAAAACGATGGCCTGGTAACAAATTGCTTTCTAGGATTTTTTGCCTTCCTGCCTTGCTGAAGGAAGTAGAAGATCTGTCATTTAAGGCAAAAAATCCTCACAGTCAAAAAGGTAATAAATAGTTCTTATCAATAACCTGCACAGAATACATATTGCTGCCAACTTTACAACTGTTGAGACAACCAGAAGATATGGTCATATCACTAATTTACACTGGAAAAATAAAAGATGGAACAATAAATTTATGATAGACATCACCTTTCCCCCAAAATACAAAGTATGTATTTCATTGACCATTTTGCAGCGTTCAGCAGTTAGCTGAAAGACATCTTCAGTATTAAAACAGAAGCTTTTCTAGAATGGGGGTAGTTGATAGCTGTGAAAAAAGGTTGCAAATGTATTTTTAGAAAGTAATCCTGCAAAGATTATCATTAATTCTACTTGGCCTTGGTGCAGTGTCAAACTCATGCTCAGTGATGTAGAAAATCAGCATGCAGTATCATGCACTTTTGACAAGTTTAGATTAACTTTCTTTTCCCTTTCCATAAATTATCTCTCAACTTTCATTACAAAAAAGTGCTATTTGAAGTCAGGCTGAGAAGATAAACTTTTAGTACATATTTTCAAAGCTCAATACATTTGTGTCAATTAAATGCAGGAACCTTTGCTGAGTTCAAAAACAAATTTGAATATACATCTTTCCATGAATATGTATTTATTCTGCCATCACTGATCATTTGAGCCTAAAAATCATTGTCTAATGTAAGAAGAGCTATGGAGGAAACCTTATTCTTCTGGCCATGGAGTAGGAGACTGTATGCAAAAAGCTTTCAATAAAAAGGACACTACTAAATGAAACTATGGGGTTAGAATCATAGAATTATAGAATGGTTTGGGTTGGAAGGGACCCTTAAAGGCCTTGAAGTCCCACCCCTATGCCATGAGCAGGGACATATTCAACTAGATCAGGTTTCTCAGAGCCCCATCTAACCTGGCCTGGAATATTTCCAGGGATGGGGCATCGACCACCTCTCCAGGTGACCTGGGCCAGTGTTTCACCACCCTCATTGTAAAACATTTCTTCCTTATATCTGGTCTGAAACCATTAACCCTCGTGCTGTTGCAACAGACCATGCAAAAAGTTTGTCCCCATCATTGTTATAAACCCTTTAAGTACTGAAAGGCCGCAATAAGGTCACCCCGAGCCTTCTCTTCTCCAGGCTGAACACCCCCAACTCTCTCAGCCTGTCCTTACAACAGAGGAGCTCCAGTGCTTGGAGCATCTCCGTGGCCTCCACTGGCCCCGCTCCAACAGGTCCATGTCTCTCCTGTGCTGAGGTGCAACAACTGGAGGCAGCACTTAAATACCTCCAGGAATGGAGACTCCACCACCTCCCTGGGCAGGCTGTTCCAGTGCCTGACCACTCTCTCAGTAAAGTAATTCTTCCTAATATGTACTCTAAACCTCCCCTGCTGCAACTTCAGAGCATTTCCTCTGGTCCTGTCATTATTCCCTTGGGAGAAGAGGCCAACACCCACCTCTCTACAGCCTCCTCTCAGGGAGTTGTAGAGGGCAATGAGGTCTTCCCTCAGCCTCCTCTTCTCCAAACTAAACATGCCCAGTTCCCTCAGCCTCTCCTTGTGTGACTTGTTCTCCAGACCCCTCACCAGCTTGGTGGCTCTCCTCTGGACACACTCCAGCACTTCAATGTCCTTCTTGTAGAACTGAACACAGTACTCAAGGTGAGGCCTCACCAGTGCCGAGTACAGAGGCATGATCACTTCCCTGCTCCTGCTGGCCACGCTATTCCTGATACAGGCCAGGATGCCATTAGCCTTCTTGGCCACCTGTGCACACTGCTGGCTCATGGTAAGCCAGCTGTCCCCCAGCATCCCCAGGTCCTTTTCTGCTGGGCAGCTTTCCAGACACTCTTCCCCAAGCCTGTAGCGCTGCCTGGGGTTGTTGTGACTGAAATGCAGGAACTGGCACTTGGCCTTATTAAACCTCATCCCATTGGCTTGGCCCATTGATCCAACCTGTCCAGATCCTTCTGTAAAGCCTTCCAACCCTCAAGCAGATCAACACTCCCACTTAGTTTGGTGCCATCTGCAAACTTACTGAAGGTGCACTCAACCCCCTCATCCAGATCATCAATAAAGATATTAAACAAGACTGGGCCCAAAACTGAGCCCTGAGGGACACCACTGGTGACTGGCCGCCAACGAGATTTCACCCCATGAATCACAACTCTCTGGACATGGACGTCCAGCCAGTTTTTTACCCAGTGAAGAGTACACTTGTCTATGCCATGATTTGCCAGCTTCTCCTGTAGAACACTGTAGATAGATCAAATAGATCAAAGTCTATTTAGTCATTCCTCAGGTGGAGGTTATTCCATACCAGTCATTTTCTTCTTTCCTTCTGCACGCCTCTTCTGATGTAACTTGTTCTGAACATCTGGCAAGCAAACACTATATTTCAAAAGCATCATTAATACTGATTTTCAATAGTTCTTGAAATGTTGGGGAACCCCTAGAGAGCAAGTAGTAATTTAAAATTCTATAAATACTATAAATGTTTGTAACTCAATTATGTTCTAAATAGTAAACTAATGGTATTGACATTGACTTGAGGCAAACACTGGAATACTTGATATGCCAAACCAAATGCATTAATTTGCATTGTCTATTTAAGGTAGCTTAAACTGTATTGATATTTATGAATTTATATACTTTCTTATTAAAAGTAATAATACTAATAGCACATAGATCTGTTACTGGTTTTCATTTGTATGTATTTTGGTAAGCTAGAAAACCAGGGCGGTACACACTACACAGATTAAAAATTGTGGAATTTTGAAAATCATTCTGTATTTGTAGGGCCCCCAGTGGGTGAGTTTGCCTTTGAAAAGGATTGGTTCTTCACCGTATACTTTAATAACAAAATATGACCAAGGAGAAAATGCAAAATCATTCTTATTATGAAAGAATTAGATGAGTCAGATATAAAAGACAAGATAGTCTCTGACAAAAAGTAATCTTGGTTCCATTATCCCTATGGTTAAACTAAGGATGCATATAATTCAAATGCAAATGTAAGGGCATACAGCAAATAATGGAGACTGCAGCCTGTAAGACAGATGGGGAAAGGTGATTGCACCAAAACCAGGTCCTGAGACTGCTAAAATGTAAAAAGTGCATGCAAGCTTGGTGCTGCAACTGTGACAGCTAATTTGAATCTTTGATACATAGCAATTGGTCAAAGAAAAATACAGTAATAATATTATCTCCACAGCTGAGTAGTTATCACTGTCGTTTCATGCAGTTGTCTCACTTCAGGCCAGACTGTGTCAGGCTGGCAAGAACTCTGATTTAAAAAATAATAATAATGAAAAAAAAACCAAACCAAAACCAACCAACCAACCAAAATCCCAAAACCAACTAAACAAAAAAAGCCAACCCAAAACAAAAAACAGTCAAACAAACGAAAAAAATCAACAATGCAACAAAAGCACTGAAAAATATACTGGAAAATACTCAAGAAGCAAGAGAAAAGGCCTAAATAAGACACATCTCAACACTGCATGTTGCAATGTCAGACTTGAAAGGGTCTATTTTTTGAAACAGAATCCAGTATATCCTCTCAGATGCCTTTACTTCCTATACAGTGTATCTAAATAGTAGGCATTATGAACATAATCCAAAACAAACAACCAATGAGAACTGTGTAAATGCACCAAGGACATTCCCTAGATTGAGCCAACATGAAGTGATGACAACAATGCATATGAAAATCCATCTCTTTCCGGATAGGGACCTGGGTCAATTCTATAAAGAGATGTTAAGATTTCATGGCCTCTAAAGTTTAAATCATTTTCTGACAAATGTTTCTTCTGCCTTTAAAATAAAGAAAAGATGAGGTAATGATGACAAATCTACTTTGCCACCTCATCTCCTGTACAAAGTAATGTAATGGTAAGAATATTTACCCAAATTGTGAGAGACCTGAAATCCATTGTCACTTGAGGAATTCAGATCCCAAGTTCACATTCCTGTAGTTGTGTGGCTCTCAGCATGTGGATAGGCCAACGTGTGGATGGATTAACATTCTCAACATTCCTTCTGAAGTTCTACCCTCCAAGACAGAAAAAAAAAAAAAAAAGTGTATGGGAGTGCTTAGGACATGGGCAGAAAAGCATAGATGATTTCCTAACTTACTAGTTAGGAATGCTACATGCTAAACCTTATTCAAAGACCTTGGTATATTTTATAACAAGCAAACACTGATTCAGCAGCATGAAGAGACACCTCCTTGCTGGTGATCGTACAGAGATGTAGTTATTGCTAGCTCTCATATTTGTTCTAACTCAGAACACTTTGAATTTTTTCTTCATATCAGAGCAACTTCAAGAGAAAGGATGGAGAGTTTTATTCCTTCCTTCCTTCATTGTAACTATCTTGTAACTGAGTGGTAAATTTGCATACTAAATTATAATAATAAATGTGAAATGGTGCCCATGAGAAATGTGGAACATTTTTACACGCAGAAATGGATTCTAAGAACATTACTTAGAAGACATCACACAGATACAATAGCTATTCCTCTGAAAACATTAGCTTCTATGCTTGTTAATGGTTCAAAAAGGGAAACCAATTGTTTTACGTTATTAGGAAAAGAACAGAGAACAAAGAGAAACTATTACATGAGTGTATAAATACATGACGTAGTCACAGCTTGAATACTGCAAGCAGTTCTAGATACACGTACCCCAAAATGAAATGAATGAACTGGGGCAGGATTAGGGAAGGACAACAAGAGTGAACAAAGCAATGTGATCCATCTGAATTAGGAACTGTTGAGGAGTATAAAAGCATGGATGGAAAAAGTAGAAAGGAAATAATGTTTCACTGTAGATGACACCAATTATTTTTTCAGACAGATGGCTTACTACAAATAGAATTAATTGCTCTTCATACATGTAATTAACCTACTGACACAGAATGTTGTAAATGCTAAATGTTTACAGGAGTACAAAAATGAGTGAATAGTTTCATAGAAGAATGCCATTAAGAACTACTTAATCTAAATGCATAGAACCAGGATCAGGGATTTCTTGAACCACTAGCTTTTGCAGGGTGGAAGAGCACATTGGGTAAGCAGCACTAAATGTGAACCCTGTTCTTATATTCTTTCCTGTACATTTGTCTTGGCAATGGATGGGAACAGAAAAATGGGTTTGAGGGATAAAATACATCTGTTCTTCTGTTTTCGTCTAAAGGTTATATGGACTGAAGCGGCCCATGGCAGAGGAAGGAGTTATATCTAGGTCTCTCACTGAGGAGAGGAAGGTGAGAGGAAGAAAGCAGCTAATTTTAGCAGTTTTCAGTCCCACATACTTAGGTTTGAAAAGCAATTTTGTGCTTTCTCTGATTAATAGCTCATATACTGTAACAAAGGAATAGTGAACAGAAATATGGAATACAACTCATGTGGCTAAAAGTAGCCAACTGACACCATTTTAGACAGCCCTGTATTTGACAATTACTCTGAACTACATCCCATCCCCGAGTCAAAGCTCTTAGAAAATGCTGATCTTTATCTCCATTTATCAACATTTATGTGCCCAACATATCACCACTTGGGCATCTACTCTTCCACTCACCACTACCTTCATAACTAATATTCAGTAACTACCACCATCGCTAGTCCTGCCAGATTAAAGATGAGTCCAATGAGCACCTCCAGCAAGAGATCTTGAGAGAGTGATTAGGCTGCTGCACAGATGACAAGTGCACACAGACTTGAGAATTGATAGTTTAAATGGACAGAATAGGAGATAAAAAGCAAGCAAACTTTATGACTGATTCCCAGGCTAATCTACAGCAATAAACAGACTAGATTTAGTAGGGACTCCAGAATGGAAATTACATAGTGCCCAGCACTAAGACCCTGAGGGACATCAGGGGCAGCTCATAGACATGGATAGTTTAGATTAGAAATATGTTAGGGTCAAGGACCCAAAGACAATTAGGGACAGACTTAGCCTAGGGAGCATGGAAGGACTCCAGGTGAACATGGGGAGGGATGTGAACTAGGACTAAGATGGGAGATAGTTATGTATGGAAAAATCCCAACATGATTGGAGAAGTGCACATCCATGACTAGAGAGTATGAAAAGAGGTATGGAGCAGAACAACATTCTATCATAACGTTCAATCCTTACATAGTTTCTTTAAACAAATCAGTGTTGCATTTATGATCAGCTACTGCCTTTGCATCTGCCATGTACTGCCTCTGCATCTGTGACAGCCTCAGTTCATAGTACACAGTGTCACCATTTCCCTCAAATATGAGTTGGCTCTGCTACCATCACACTGGTAACCACTTGTTTACCACATGGCTTATTAATGACTTATAATGACACTGCCATCAAACAGGGAGTTCAACGGCAGACTGGCTTTGGAAGATGTGATACAGATAGGTAGTCTGTGCAAAAGATGAAACAGGGCCTTTATTCAATATAGGAACCAATTATCAGAGACAACACATAAAACCAAGCATTCACACAGCCTTCTACCTCAGTGAGACATCCTCAGTGAGTGAGATGGCAGTGGTGGTAACACTGTGTGAAAAACAGTTATAGTGGTTCAAGAGGTCAAGGATGCATTGGAAGGATGATGGTGAGCTCCAACTGATGGTACCTTACTGGTATAGATGGTGAAGTGGGAAGTTCCCCCAGCAGTGACATTGTCATTTGTGGACAGGCACCTCTGAGGGGCACACAGTGCTTATTTGGGGACATTCCTCCGTTCCTGAGAAAGGAATTTCCTCCTCTATACTCATGACATGGCAGGCAGCACATCCTTAACTCAAAAGCTGTCACCACATCCAACTAGAGCTTTTTTGTGAATTAGGTCTCCACCTACACGCTCCTAACACAAAGAGCTGGTATCCAGCAGGTCTCCAGTAAGTGATTGTGAAAAAACTTGTCTCCCACACCTGCAAACTATTGCACTTCTGTGACGGAGCATGTTAAGTTCTCTTAGAACGCATGGCCACCTCCTCCAGCCACTCCAGCCCAGTAATACTGCCTGGTCACTGGAGTCCAGCCCGGTGCCCAGGGACCTGGGGTCTCTGCCCAGAGGGACAAAGCTGTCACTTTCCTGTTTGTGGGTTCAACCAATAGCAAAGTTGAGCACACGTCCCAGAGACACATGCACAGACACACACACACACACATAGAGGATACTGACACAGGTGGTCACAGAGACTGGCACAGCCAAGGTGCCGCCATCATCAGCACCAACACAGGGTGCCATCAACAGGACCTCCATTACACAAGCACAGATAGACACGTTCCCTCCTCCACTGGCACAGGAGGTCACTAGTACAGGCACACACACACACTCATCAGCTTCACAAGCACATACACATTTGCAGCTTCCTTGAGTCCAGCACAGCCCATATGCCTCCCCTGCTTGGACCCCAGTCCTCTGACCTACCCCACAGTTACCTATTTGCCAGCTGTGAGCTTCATGCTCACAAACCTGCAGCACTCACACATATCCCACAGGCAACTCACATTGACAAGTCCCCATGGACTTACCAGCACAGACCCCCTGCCTACCTGATACCCCAGCCTGGACCTGAAGCCCCCTTACTGACCGTCCAGTCCAGCTTCAAGTTTGCTCGTGAATGCACACACCATGCACACTGGGACTGGTGGAGACACAGATGCTCAGCTCCCCCCAGCAGCTGGCACCAGGCACATGGGTTGTTAATTCTGGTCTCACTCCAGCTGCTGACACTGAGCCACTCACTCTCCCAGTAGCTGGTTTTGGGAATACACACCATTCCCACCCAAGTGGATGGAAGCCACTCGCTCCAGTAGCTGATGCTGACAACCAACTGATTCCAGCACCTGACACCAGAGGCTGGGGGTGCCCCCAGCTTGACTCCAGTAGCCAATTTTCACTCACACACACGAAGGCTTCACCAGTAGCTGGCACTTAGTCCACGCATGCACACACATACACAGGACAGAGAGTGAGATTACATGAAGAGCTAGTCAAGAAAAGATTTAATAAGAAGATGTAAGAAGAGAGGAGACACTAAGTTGATTAGATGCAGGGCTTAGCCAGACAAGTACATTGACTGACCCTGTTTTACATATGACTAGCCCCTTATACCCTTTTCTGTTTATGCCGCTATGTTCCTCCCTGCTCTCCCTTCCCCTGCATCTCCCCCCATGGGTCTGTACAGCTCTGTCAGTTCCTGCATCCATCCCAACCCTGCCTGGGACCTCCCCTGGCTCACAATCTTATCAGTCTTGAAGTCCAGCTTGATCTTCCTGGAAGTGGCTTGTATTTTCTTGGTAGCCCATCAATAGGTTTGTTTCTTCTCATTGTCTCCACGTTTGTTTAGCCAGGTCTATGTCTCTGTAAGTATTGTTTCTGGTTCCCCCTTTTACCTTAGTTTCCCAACTGATAAGGTTCCCTCATTGGAAACCGTGCTGGAATACACGTCATCACACTCTCACATGCCTACATCAAGCAGTGTGACTGACCTGACTGACCGGATTTGGTTCCCATCACCTTCTCCCTTAACATTTGTCAGTCAGATTTGTGTCCTGGTGTGTTCTTGTTTATGGCTTCCTCCTTTTCTTACTGTCCTTTGTCGTGTAAAAAAGGGTTCTTAACCAGATATTCTTAAATGAGCAGACACTCTCCTTCCACATACCCTTACAGAACAAGTCAAAGTTATTCTGCTTTGATCATCAGCCTATCCATAAACTCCTCTGCAGGATAATCAAGTGGCACAGAAGCCAGGCTCCTTGCTGCAGGCTGCTGCACTTTGAAGATGCCTGCAGGTCTCAGGTATTGTAAACCTACAGGCCAGGGCTGCAAATCTGCCTTGCGGGCCAACTGGCAGTTGTCTTATTCTGTCCCATGTTTGAGGCTGGCTTCAGACTTGCCAGCACTCCATAAAGTGGTATAGAGAAATTTAATGAGAGAAAAATTCTGCCTCAATAAGTCTTCTTCCTTCTCTATCAGCATGTGTAGATAGAGAGGACAGGATGGGATCTATTAAAATCATAGTCAGTAAAGAAATAATTGTGCACAGTTAGAAAGAAAAACCACATCCTGTTGGTCAAAGCCAGGAGCCAAGTGTTGCCTTATTTGGCATTATCAGAGCTGTCTTTGGGTTCCTCCATCCTCCATCCTGGCACAGAGCAATGTGAAAAGAAGAGGTCAGTGCAGCTGACTCTATACAACCTTAAAGCAATCCTGTCTCTGAGTAATTAGCAGAGAGATCAGAGCTTCAACACGTTTACAACTAAAGAGTAAATTATTATTGACCAAAAATAGAGTGCTTGAATGCTGTGTGGGCAGGAGGTTACATATAAAGAGCCACAGCTGAAGGCAACCTTATTCTTTGTTACCTCAGCATCTCGCGGTAAGTCCCATCTGCTTCCTTCATACTCTGACCATGGCATCTCCACAGCTCTGCAAAAAGGTGAAATACGTATGGGCATTTTCCTCTCTTTCCTCACTTCTTAACATTCCAGGTCATGCCTTACATGCAATGTCAAGTTTAAACGACCCAAACCGTAGCAGTATAGTGGCACAAACAAAAGCAGAAGAGCCATGTCATGCCCCTCCTTGGAGGGACCTTCTACAAACTTTGCTACCTTCGAGCCCTGTGAAAGACACAGGAAAACTGACTGTGAAGGCAGTTGAAACTGACTGGAAAAATATATGGAATGTTGCTGATCTTTTCCTAGACATTACATTTATTTTCTGCAGATTGTGATAACGTGGAAGGAACACAAGATTTTCTGTGGGTTTGGCTCTAGCTCAAGAGTTGTAAGGCTCTGTGTACAGTTCAGTTGTTGAAGAGACTACACAAGGTGTATAAATGTTTGAGAGAGCATATGCTCAAGACAAAGGACTGGTTCTGATTTAACTCTGTCTTTTCTTTAACCATTCCACACAGATACTGAAAGCAGATTTCCTCCTGGGCTCTCTGAAGGTAAGGGTTTAACAAATAACGTGGTTTTGCTAATTGATCCTGAGCAATGTGAAGTTCACCCAGACAATGGCAAGGCCAAGCGGCAAAAGATCATGTCGTAGAACCAGGTTCACTGGAAAGGATATATGCTATTCTAATCAAGATGAGCATATTCACAGTTCTTGGTAGGAAATGCTCCATTTATTGGGAAAGAAAAGTGGCAGATACTCAAGCTTAGGCAAGAGGACATGAGAGACAATGATGGTAATGGTTTTTAGTGCTATAACCTGGGATTCTGGTATTTATAGATGTTTAAAATTCACCCCCTGCCATCTGCACAACTTCTGGAAGCCTGAAACTGAGGTTGTGTTCAGAGAGGAGGCTCAAAGTACAATTTAAGAAGGGTCTAAACTTATCCTGCCTTAAGTTAGTTTCCTTTGGGGTAAAGACCAGAACATTATATGCTGACTTTAGCTTATGACACAGGTCCTGAAACAAGAACAAAGTTCAGGGTGATCTTGTCTCCTGTGTGATAGACAGATCTGTTTATGTTCAAAGAGTCACCTTCACACAGAACTTAATATGCACCGTTCCCTTGTAGGCTTTCTGGGGAAGGTTAGTGATTGAGTTCACCAGAGCAACAGAAGGAACCCTCCACACATATGCCTTCCATCCTAATACCAAAAAATGCCTACTGAAATTGGAGATGAAAGAGATGGAAATATAGGTTATTCCCCCAGAGAATGCCTTCTTCTCTGCTCACGAATGCACAAAGATCCAAATTTTACATTCAGTAGTTTAACAGACTCTGCCTCTTGAGAAATTTTCTGATAACCTATTGGCATTTTCTGATGCTCTGCTTAATCTTTTCATGGACACTGTGAAATAATTTCTCTCTTTCATGATGTTTCCCTTGAGCTGCTCAGAGGCAGGATTACATAGGCAAAAATGCTGGGCTCTCTGTATATGGAATAATACTTTCAAAGTAAGTTAAACGTTCTGGATTGTGTGCTTTGAAATTTCTGGGTATTAAAGGCTCTTGAGAGATGCAGTCCCTCAAAGTCCTGCAAGGTGCATATCCCATAGCAGAAAGGTTTTGCTGAGAGAGATCAGCACTTCTACAGCAACGTGTTCAAAAACAGCATTACAAATGCCTTCAGACTCCTTTCATCATTTTCTTGCACATAAAATTACTCCAAGTTGACTGTTTCAGTATTGTGATGCCTTGAAAGCATACATCTGAGTTGCTCATTTCTGTCCCTTTATCTCTTTTGGTACCACAGTGCATCAGATAGCCCATTAAGCAGCAGGAATTTAGAATGGTGGGGTTTTCTTGAATAGCCTGTATATCAGCTTCCCTGCAGAAGAATATTCTGTTTATGCTAGTTCCTGCCTAGATTATTTCTGCCTCTATTATTTCCAAATTCTCTTGAATTATTCACATCAGTCCTTCTGACTATAGCAACCAATAACATCTATTTGTGTTGAATAATTTTTACTAGGTATTACTGAAAATGTGAAATAAAACTGAGCATAAATCAGTTTTCTGAAATATTTCTACTAGACAAATCCCTTACTGAATGACTGGTACATATTGGTACACATTCATTGTCTTCTAATGATTCATAACCACCATTTATCTGTATAATACATTAAAGCTAAAAGGTACTTTGTAATTGAAATTGTTTGAAATGTTATATCAAATACTCATTTACCTAGATAATACTATGCTATTAATTATTACCTTCAATATACATTATATTCCTTTATTAGCAAATTTTGCCACAGATCTAAAAAGATGTTTTATATTTGGTTCATATGATAAACAGGTTTGCCTTTAGATACGTGATGATTGACCCTATTTGTTCCAGTGCTTGGTACAGAGAGGAACTAGTTGAACTTTCCCTGATTGGTATTAAAACATCGAAAATAGAAGTGTGCCAAGAATACTCCCAATCAGAAATTATATGTGCAAGCCAGTCTGCTTATCTTACGGATCTTACTTGTATCTAAATTTTTAGATTTCTAATGGCACAATGTATCTAAGTGGCTAGGTGTGTGTGGCTTTGAGAAGTATGTGGCTGTACAACTGTGTGAATAGCAAGTGAAGAAACAGCAGGAGAGACTTGCAAAGACTTCTAGCTTGATATTCTCTCTGCCCTCACTTGGACACACAGACATCCCGTTTAAGGGGGATGTCTTCAAAGACAATACCTCTCTGTGTAGAAGAGGAACTTTCTTTATTAGGGCTTCTTCAGTGGATACTTAAAATTGAGGCAGAAGTTAAGTGCCTGATGTTGATTAGTCCTCTTTTTCCTTTTAGTCATTGAGCGTGACCATTTTCTGTATAAATATAAATTACAAATGCACAGGCTCTCTGAAACTTTTCTGAATTCTCCAGAGCAACTCCAGCCATGAGTTCAGATGCAGAGATGGCAATCTTTGGAGAAGCTGCTCCCTATTTACGGAAGTCTGAGAAGGAGAGAATTGAAGCCCAGAATCGCCCATTTGATGCAAAGGCAGCCTGCTTTGTAGTAGATGAAAAGCAAATGTATGTGAAAGGCAGCATACAGAGTAGAGAAGGTGGCAAAGTCACAGTTAAAACACATGATGATACAGTAAGTGATACCAAATGTTACTCATAAATGATCACCCAGTCCAGGCAGTTCCGTGGCTTAGATTCCTTTTCCTGTTCCCTTCTGGTTTTGTCAGACTGTAACTGTAAAGGACGATGAGGTCTTTCCCATGAACCCTCCCAAATTTGATAAAATTGAGGACATGGCCATGATGACCCACCTCCACGAACCCGCTGTGCTGTACAACCTCAAAGAGCGTTACG
>JAOXNO010006057.1:0-17213 GCA_028565335.1 Limnodromus scolopaceus
CTAGATGATCTCCAGAGGTCCCTTCCAACCCCATGTGATTCTGTGATTCTGTAATTATGCTAGGAAACCTTCCAGTGTTGTGGTACAAATTTTGTGGCCCTGTATGTGGACGGTGAGGAAAAGCCAGCAAAACCACTGCCGCCTGATCTTAAGAACGGCTGCCGTGTGAAGAGAATACACACAGATCATTCAGATGATTTGTGACCATATGGAAGACTGCTCTCTGCCAGGTGACGAGGAACAGTTTGCCCCTGGCTGTATCCTGTTGGCCTTTGCCCTGTCTCCAGGCCAAGAATGTGCTGATGGCTATTCCCTGATGAAAACATGAAACTCGAGAATAGAGGTATGTTTTGCTGAGGTAAAAGGTTCTCCATAGGTACAGACCATGTGTACTTTAAAACCAGAATGTGGTCATCATGACAGCTCTAGTAATCCTGCTGAAAATGAACATGCAAGATGGAAAGATGATTTGATAGAAGGGGCAATGGAAGCATAGTAACATGAGACAGGTTCAACCTTAAATCCTATAAATGCAATAAAAGACAGTCCTGGGATATCTCTAGTCATAAATCTAATCTTCAGAAAAATATTCATAGAATAATCTCTCATCTGCATGCAAGACCTACTGAGAGCTGCAAATATTGGTGGCATCTCTATGGTGTTTAGAAGAAATTGCTCTTTAACTGAAGCGTAAAATAACCCATTACTAACACTCAAGTATGTTCACATAATGCACATTGTACAAAATCTGTCTTCTTAATTTCATCATGTGATTATGGTAGAATGACCAGCAAAACATAGACTATCTAATTTAAAATATGCCAGCTTTCTTGACTCATAGGTTGGTTACTAACGTGGAGTTCATTGATAAAGTGTTAGGGAGGATCAGAGCTCCTATTGCAGTGTAGTTTGTATGCAAGAATTCAGTATCTGTGAAATGTAGACAAATTTAGTCACAGAGAAATGAAATCTAATGCACTGAAATATGTTAAATGAGGAAGATTGGAATCAATTAGGAAGACTGAAATGATAGCTTTACGGAAGTTTGTAAAGAGCTTTGCCGTTGGTTTCAATAATGCCCAATATCCAGGTGAAATCCTCTTACACTGAACAAAATCAAAATTAATTCTGGATTTAGAAAGACTTAAAGTGGACTTACTATCCTCTGCTCACTTGGAAGTTTGAGCTGTTGCTATGTCTTTCTGTGACCTTTTTTTTATCATGTAAATTATAAAACAAAAGATAGTTTTTGCTATGACCTTTTCCATATTGTGTTTTCAGTAGAATACCCCATGAAAGTGCTTCAGGACACCATAAAATCTTCAATGTAATTATTCTGTCAAATTTTATTGCTGAAATAAAAAGATATTTTTATTGCTGGAAAATTAAGTGCACCACTCAATCAAAAAGATTTAATTTATATGACACTTTGGAAACTATTCTGCACCTATTAAATCAAGTTTCACTTAGCATTATAATTACGAATTCTTACAAGTCTAACTTTTTAATTGCCTGAATTTCTTAATTTATATAGATGAATGTATATGAACATTCCACAACACCAAGTCATTGCAAGAAACCATGAAATATTGTTTACTAGAGATACTGATAAATAAAAAAAAAAAAAAAGAAGAAGCTAGTACAAAGTAGCTCACTGATTTCTTGATGGTATAAATTTGAAAAATTTACAATGAAATTTAACAGATCATCCTCCTGAGAGGGACCAATTCAAATCAGTATACCTGCGACATAGGTACTCACAGTACTACCCTCAAAGGGAAAGTTAATTGTTTCTGTCTCTCAACATAAAAGACTACCATACTTCCCAGTCTGAGAAAGAGCAGATATACATACAATGGTCAGTAAAATGTATCAACTCGGTTTCTCAATCCAAATGCTAATTTTACTTATGTACCCTTTTGAGGCTTGGGGTTTACTCCAAAGCTCTGAAGAATATGTGGTAAAGCCTATATTCACCAGTCTTTTTCGCAACAGTTTCCAGTTACAAGACAAGAAATAATAGTTTTGTTTTATTTTGTTTGGATGTTAAAATTGTGTTTATTATTAGTTTTGTTTCAAAACAAACTATTGCAGATGGAAAAAAGAAAGTTTCTGTATAGTTAATCATTAAAATAATTACAATCTGACTTCTTAATTTAGCTTTAGCATGCCCAGCAGAATGTAATCTCTTCCCGGAATATAATACTTGTGCTTTGCATATCTAATGAAATATGTTATTAAGTAACTGACTGAAGAGTTGCACAAGTCCTTTTGTCTTAAGCCTTCAATCTTGGGCTAAGAAATCATTACTGCGAGATGACTGTGGCTATATCATATCTCTTTTTGATGTTTTATTAATTAAATATGCTCATTACACTTCAAAATGCTCAGCAGTATTTCCTGAAAAGTGAGCAAAGCATTCCCTGTATAATTCCAACTATTTCCCTTCATAATCTCACGGCAGATACAATAGGCAAGGTTGGAACCTGCAGAAGCATGAGCCTACTGAGAATTCTGAGAATAAAATTCCTGTCAAAAACAAGTATCAAAATTTCAATTATTAAAAAAAAATAGAAATCATACTTATTTAGGGATACAAAGATATATTAATGCATACTAGAAAGTTCATGCACTTTATAGTGGTCCGATTTTTTTTTTTTCCCTAAATTTCATGGTTTAGCAGCAAATCCTGTCTCAGGATGTCACTACACCTCTAAATTCACTGCCCATAGGTTGTTTCTTAGTCCTTTGCTTTAATTGCTTGTTTCTGATCACTTCTGAAGATGTAATACAGGACTACATACCCTCTGGTTGATTCACGCGGAAATTCTCACATTCTTATCTAGAAAAATAACTATGATAGTATAAGATCTAATGAAGAAAATCACTGCTAGAGGGAAACAATAATTACATCCTTATTTATAATACTGCACTTTAAAAATCATTTGTTCTGCCATTTATTTGCCAAATAACTTCTCATTCTACTAATCTCTCTAGTCAAACTTAGCAATAAAAACAGACACTAAATGCAAATTATCAACAGAAAGATATACCTAAGTAATGTCGGGCTTAATAATGGCATGCTGATAACAGAAAGGAGACAAAAAAGCAGAAATGTTTCAGCAATTTGCTTTAATTAGGTAATGTGCTGATCATAAAGACAATATTTGCTAGTATTTTTTTTTTAATTGAGAAACTTCACCACTTAAATACTTACTGCACCATTAGGAGTACATCATTCATTTCCTGAAATTAAGGTGCCTTCTGACATCTTTCATAGCTGTATATAAAACGAAAATAGCAGTGAATAGGAAATGTTAGATTGGAAACAACATAAAAAGTAATTTATAACCAACATTCCACAGGTCCCAATCAGAGGACAAGCATAGCTTGATCTCAAAAAAATTCAATAGCGTATTCCATCCCAAACTCTCTGACTTAAAATTAAGTGCTTAGTCTGTTCTTTATTTAGCAATCCTTGGAAGATGGCTGAATTTCATTATTTCACTGGCAAATAAAAAATTACAATAGCAAACCAATATGAAATACTATGCAAGAAGTACTTTGAGAAATATTCCCTCTATGTTTTAAAGACTTATAGAAACTGTAAGTCTAAATGAAATCAGTTATTTCTGTAAGGTTATATGGAAGAAGAGTGTTCCCTTACTGGTTCCTGCTCAAGAACCTTTTTCAATGCAAAAAAAGAAGACCATAAGAAAAGGAGGAAGCCATAAAAAAAACCATGCAGGGACCCAAACCTGACCGACAAATGATACCAGAACCAAGTTTGGTCAGTCATACTGATTGATGAGGGTGTGCAGGAGTGTGTGATTATTCCAGCAAGGTTATCTGATAGGACACATTGTCTGTTGGACACGACTGCCCACGAGTTTTGCCTTTTTCTTCTGATTCTCCCCTCACGGCCGTGGGGGTCCCGAGAGAGTGAGTGCCACATGGTTCTTTGTCACCATCTGAGGCTAAACCACGACACAGAAGAAAAGCACGATAAATATTTCTGTATTCATGTGTTATTCTTCCTATAATTTATTGGTTTCCTCTTTAAACTTTGCATTTCCAACTATAGAAATAGTTTTTCATTTGTTAATAGCTACTTATGAACAACTGTGAAGAGTTTTGAAAAATGGAAATATTACAATATTTAAATAACGTATTTCTAATCTTCCAGCCCCAGAACCTCATAACTGCATTGAAAAAAAATGCTTTTTCTGTAAAAACATTTATCTTCAGAAGACTATTTCATGCTTTGAAGCAACAGAATTCATTAATGTATAATTTATGGTGTATTTCTTGGTTTTAATGTAAAGCACAAAGAAGTAAGTTCAAATTAGGCAGTGTGAATTTTAATAAGTTTTCTTGCATGAGTGTGTGGATAAGTGGTTACATGTGTTGTTTTAAGTTCTGCGTTACATTTCTAATGCAGGCACAGGCCAAATCTCGGCCTGTCTTGGCAGATGCTAAACAGAACCTCAAAATACAATCATGAATTCTCAAGCTCGGTGGCACAGCCTGCTTTGTGACCTTTGGGAAATAACTTGGGCCCGGATCTTGCTCACATTTATATTAGCAGTTTATTATCATGCCTTTGTTGCTGACAAATCCTGCAGTGATTTCAAGATGGCCAGAATTTCATTTGCTAGGCATGTTTATTGTCTCCACAGAGATGATTTCATCCTTAAAGTCAAGCATCAAAGGATTTCGGCTTTGCAGAACTGGTTCCAAATTACTTTGATCCCTAGTCCAGTATCTCTGATTTTGGGGTGAGAGTACTTCATTTTCCCTCCCACCTGCCCAGCCTATAATTTAAACTTTATAGAGCAGAGATTAGTTTCTGCTAAGTCTACATCCAACACCACATACATTGATATACTTTGTTGTTTTCTCTGGGCATTGATACAATAAATGTAGTATTTTTGATTCGGTAGTTTGAAGAAATAGTATTTTTCACCTCCCATTCAAAGATATCCCAAAATCTCACGATATTCCTTTTCTAAAGAGCTGCATGTAGACAGTTAATTTTAACTCATCAGTAACATTAGCACTCAAGTCTTGTAGAGCCTCTTTGCATCCCAAAATTACTGTCAGTATGCAAATGTTGAGGTTGCATTGAGATCTGTGGAAGTCACAACGTAAAGCACATTAGGGCTGAGGAGCCAGAGATAACAGTCCTCAGAATTTACAGAATAAATTTTAGAAAGTACCAGATCAAGGCAGGGGGAAGTCAGACTCAAGATACCACAGAACAAGAGCCTCTTTGAAGAATCAGTGTTAGGAAGGAGTAAAAGTTATACAAAACTGAAAATGGGACCAAAACCTCCAGCTCTAGAATAAGATCCATGGCAGTTTAGAACTGCTGGAAGTCTCTGGTCTTCATTCTTTGCTTCTCTTAAACAAAGCTGGTGATGGGATTTGATTTGTATCTGAACACCTAGATCTTAGCCCAGTTATTAATCAGTTCAAAATTGTTTCTTGTGCTCTTTTGGTTTTTTTTTCTGGAAAGCTAAAAACAATAATAAGGAAAAATAACATAAGTTATATCAGCAGTAGACTAAACATTTTCTTTCCTACTGATGCCATCTACTGTCTTTGTGTCTAAACTTTTTGGACTTTAACTATTTTCCCTGCCTTTCAATAGACATTCTTTGTTATCTTTTACTATTAGAAAACAACATGATAAAATTCTGGCCTTATATGAGAAAGGAAAAAAAGAAGTATGTGCATGGATATGTATTTAAAAGCTGAAAATAAAATATACACACACGTGCACTGACTCAGTGCTTCCATAAATCTCAGCACTGTTTCCCTGAGAGTTTTAAATTAATGAAAAATACGGAAAAAAAAAAAAAAAAGAAACTAAGAAGGAAAAAAAAAAAAAGAAAATAAGAAGAAAAAAAAAACCCAACCCTGGCTGTTTGAAATTACTCCCAATGCAATGGGTGCATGACCTCACAACTAAAAAAACCACCCCAAACCTCCCAAAGCCCTGCAAACAAATCTAGGGCTTTGTATAAGGCTTCATAAGGTCTGCCCGGCGTGTTAAGCTGCACAGTGTTTTCAGGGTATCAGAGTGGCTACACTTGGCTCCAGACAAGTGCATTTGTGCCTCCACTTTCTGGCACCCTGCCACAGCTAGCTTGTTTCCCATTCATCAGGCTCTACAGTATGTCATTCTAACCAGGCAACTGCTCCTCATTTTTGCTTAGATCTCTTTATCATAGAATCAGTTTCCTTTCAACAAGTTTATTATGGTGGAAAATGGCCTGCAACACAAAAACAATGCTGTTTATCAGCCTAGGAAAAGAAACTGCTGGGAAATTATAAATTTCCTATATGCAAGTCTAGTTTATCACCAGTTTATTTTAAATTCATCTTGTACTTACTCTGTGCACTTGGTTGACATGCACAGTTTAATGTACTTCCTAATCTGTACATTCTTGTCTTTATTAAGGCATTCAGTAAATCCTCTTAATTATTAGAAGCACTATTAATCAAAAAATTTTGGCATATTCCCACAAGCAGGGATGTCACTGCAGTTTGGAGTTTCAGAGCTAAGGTTTTGGAACAGTTAAATATAATATTGTATACCCAGCTCAGCACTTTTCTAATAAAAGTGTCATACAAATAAGAAAAGTACATTCAATATCTTGCATGTTCTTTGGATACTTAGATATATCTATGCTAAGAAAAAAATCATCAACTATTAACTTTTCTCCTAAAGACTTAAGAAGGACTTTATTCTGGTTTACTTTATGCTAAAAATAACCAAATAAATAGTCTATAATGAGCAATTTGTTCAGGTTTTATACGACTTTCTAAGAAACAGACATGTTAATTTTGTATTCACTTTTTGTGGAATCCAATCACTTTTTGTTGGAAATCTTTCATTGCCTAAGAAGAAAATATGGTAAAACTACCCTAAATAGCCCAGATTTGAAAGGCAAGAACTTCTCTCTGTGTCAGAAAGTGGCTTAGAATGCCCATCGAAATACTGACTCTTGTATCCAGAAGCCAGCAGTCCAGCACCAATGGAGCTCTCACATTGATTTGTTTTTAGATTTCAAAAGTTGCATCATTCCTGAATTATTCTCAATATTATTTAATACTCTGTCTAATGAAAGAAGAGTTTTAAGGATCTTGTGGCGTAAAAGTGGCATGAAGGGAAGATTGTAGAAATCAATACCTTCAAATAACGAAAAGAGGTGTTTTCAATAGTTCTGTTGTTACTAGGCAAGATGTAAGGATAGTTACCTAATTCTTATATTGACTCACTTTTTCACTGCTGAGTTCCAACGACTTGACATTCAGTTTTTTGCTGCTTAATCTTAAGATGATAGCCCAGTCAGAAGCATTGGAAAATTCAGGACCTGTTGAAAGAAACTAATGAAGCAGAAGGAAATTATTTAACTTCTGCACAAAACTTAAAAATGGTCTTATGTTTTCCTCATTATGTACTCCTTCAGACGAGAGAAACATCAGTAGAAGAAAATTAAAGATAATATCAACTTCCTAAAATTCACTGTGAGAAAACAGTCTCCCCCTTCATGTTTTTAAAGGCACAAATTTTATTTTATTAAAAGTTATTGAACATTGGAATCCACATTTTAATCTGTTCTATTAAGAAATAAATGATGGAGCAACTGAAAATAGTCAAATAGTAAGATATACGTCATGACAATTATCTAAAGAATAAGTATAAAATTTTTGTAACGTTATCTAAAGGAGTGTTGGATGGATCTTCATGCAAGCGTATAAATCCCAGTAATACTAATCAGATTAGAATGTGACAGAAATTTGTCAAAAAGTTTGGTATTGGTCTGCCCTTCAGTGTCATGTGGACCTATTCAGTTTCCTCTGGATGACAGTCAATTTCGAGTTGAAAACCTGTGTATATGTGTACATGAAAACCTGTGTGTATATATTCTGTATATGTCTGTATCCATAAGCAACGTAAATATAAAAAAATGTAACCAAGTGCTTTTACAAAACAATGCAGAGGCTTTGCTCTTTTCTGATTTCCTCTTACTCTGTGGGTCTCCTTTATCCACCTCATGATGCCACTGATGACATGAATAAAAATATCTTTTGTTGGTTGCAGATTCCTATAACCTAACTTCTTCGGGCAATGACTTGTTATGAAATGAGACATAAGTTTTTAAAACTCTCTGGAGACGTAAGTTTTAAAAACTCTAGCTGAGATATCTTGCAGAACTATTTCACATTAAATTGATCATTGCATTCGGGATCAGGAGGAAGCGTTGCTTAGGAATTAGTTTTAGGGTTAGGGTGGGGTTTTTTCCTTCTTGCCTTTGCAATGTGAGACGTGGTGGACAACTTTGAATCGAGTCGGGGTTTCGTACGACAGGTAAATCTTCGCAACTGAAGGATCCTGAAACTGGTGGATTTTTGATGTCTTCTGTCTTCCCACCATCCAACATATTAGTGGATTTCTGAATTTAATAAGAGGCCTTAGGTTGATTATAGAGTGCTAGAAACTGCTTTGTGTCAAATGAAATGTTTGTTCCCCTCACCTTTCTGATTTAGATGAATCTCACGGGTGAATGCAGGACAGAGAACAAATTTGCTGTTAAAATTTACTTTCATTTTATCTATTTGTTAGCTTAGAGACATGCTCCAAATATGTGCAAAACACAGAGTAAGGATATGAAATTCAGAACATGGTCTTGTATCACGTAGAGTAGGCGAAGCGTCCTAGGGGAAGAGTGGGTGTTCACAATGCAGAGGGGTTCACAGGGGTGCCTTCACTCATTCACTCGTTTTTCAGCATATTGCAATGTATTGCAGTTTTTGTGTGCCCACTACAATGGATTTATGGAACGTTGCCTAGTTTTAACTAAACTAATCCTCACCAAAAGGACAAATATCCTGCAAATAAGCTGCGCAATGAAGATGATGATTATAATGGCTGCATAGGTGAACAACAAGAAAATGGCAGAGCTGACACTTCTACTCCTAGTAGAAGTCAGCCACGTTACAAGGTTAAAAGCAAAGCTGATCCAATCAGATCTGACAAGAAGTCAGCAATTATCAAAAAGACTATTAGAAGTATGAATTTGCACCTTGTATCATTAAAGATGAAGCTTTTTCAGCTATAATGGCCACTAAAACCAAGTATCAAAATAAACTGTGCTTAGAAACAGACATTTGAATCACTGTATCATAAAGTGTTAAACCAAGATTTTGAAAATTAATGAAGAATATTCAATCACATTACTCTCACAATATTTTTCATATAATTTTTTCAGTAGAGCAAAATGGGGGTTGTACCATTAATTAATAATTTTTTTAAATGTTTATCTCATTCGTTTTTAATTTATATTTTTTCTTTATGTTATAAAATGTACATAATATACAATGTACAATGGTATGTGTATTTAATTTATAACTAAGTAATTATACATCTATTGGGGGAGTAGAGCACACTAAAAATTTTTTGCTGATGGGCAGGACAATCACAAAATTTTGAGACCAGACATAAAGTAAAACATAATACAGTCTTTCTTAAGTCTTTAAGAGAAAAGTTAATAGTTGATGATTTTTTTCTTGCCATAGATATACCTAGATATCCAAAGGACATGCAGATATTGAATGTACTTTTCTTATTTGTATGATACTACCTTTTATGATCAAATCCTCTTTTAAAAACCTTTTCTAATTTTCTTTTCAGGTTATCAACACAATGGCGCTCTGCTTTTTTTCTTTGTATTTATTTACTTTTTTTCCATGCCACATTTGATGGGCATTCACATCATATCCCATGTGGACAACATTTGCATTTCCTTGTGTTAACTCATAAAAAGAAACAACAACAACAAAAAAACACAAAAAAACACAAACAAAAAATTAAAAAAAAGTGTTTCCATATGTGTCCAACTATCAAATTGACTAATTATCAAAATAAATCATGTTGGTCATTAGTCTTTGATAACATTTTCCAAGGCTTCTAAAGCAAAAGTCACAAATACCTGTACTGCCTTTCATATTATTTGAATGCTTTAATCTTTTATGCTTGGATCAGCCTTTTTCCCCTAATAAATTATTTATCCTATATTTCATATTTCACTTGCTATAAGCAATTTAATTTTCTTTCAAGCTTTTCTTTTTGGTGCTTTTTAATTCTGACTGATATGGTATTCCCTTCTTATTGCAGTATCCCATGTCTCTTATCAGCAAGCACATGAGAATGCTTATTAGTATTATATAGAAAAGAGGATGGAGGAAGTAATTCATACCCCTCAATAATTTGCTTTCAGGTTATGTAAATATACTGTTAGTGAAAATATTAGAATAAAGTATAAAAGAAGTGTGCTAATATACAGTTGAATGCCAATTTACTGCTCAATTTCGTTTAAGTTCATGCCCTTTCACACTGCAGGGTAAAAAGTATGGTTTAAAAGCTTTGTCATATTGGTGCATATCTTTAAAGAATAGCACAATTTTACATAGAATATTTAGAAACAGTTACAAAGGATAAAGAGCTTATCTCATCATGTCCATCTTTTATTTATAGCAACAACTATCTATAATGACATTTACAGGCATGCATTTTGGCTGTCCACCATTACATTGACTGTGTACAAGTATGTCTTATTTACCTAATGCTGTTTTATCTATGTAAATATAAAATTAATTTCCTAAACACTTTGATTCTTTTAAATGTGTCCTTAATACTGGCAATCCCGAAGATCACCATCAGCACTAAAGAATGACGAAGAATGTCGGGAAATGTTGTTTAGTTTAGTATGCAATCCATTTATGTAGTGCTGTATTTAATTCACATTACTGTATTTCAGATGATAATTTGTGATGTAATGATGATTATTTTGTGATGTGATGGAAATCC
Organism: Limnodromus scolopaceus; assembly: GCA_028565335.1. Taxonomy (NCBI): domain Eukaryota; kingdom Metazoa; phylum Chordata; class Aves; order Charadriiformes; family Scolopacidae; genus Limnodromus; species Limnodromus scolopaceus. The sequence goes on from JAOXNO010006057.1 coordinate 10,880, forward strand.
TGGCATGGGCATGTTTATTATGCCCAGGTATGCTCATGAAATGTCTTCTTAAAGAGACAATGTATCCATCATTGGAGGAGTTTGATTGAAATGAATGAGCCAGCAGATCTCATTTGATTAGGCATTTCATTATAGTAGGAGACATTTCTGACTCCGTAAGTGACTTAGGGTAGTTTACTGAATGATTTATTGGAAACAAGGAGTGATGTAATCCATGTTTCAGATTAAAACACTTGTGCTGTTCGAATTCTTAAAAGTACATTTTAGTTAATGTATTTGTGTTAGCACAAGTTTTCCCATTCTCTTTGTGTTCATGTTATGTGCATGTGCAGAATATGGTTTTAGAATATCAGTAGTCATAGACCCTCAAATTGCAATATGCAAAAGATACAGCGAAACAGAGCCCTTACAAATGAGATTTTAAAGCTCCCTACAATGAAAGTTCAGGGGAATTAAGTTGCCTGAAAGCCTTAAGAAATTTAGATAAGGTTTGAAATTACTATCTAGAGATGGAGGCTTATCCTGTGATTAGGTCTGAGTTCAAAAGCGTGATTGTTTAGCCAGACTCATTCTAGATATGCTCAAACTCAGACTACTTAGAAAACAGAAGACTTGAACAAAACTTTTAAAACAGTCTTTTTCTAAACATGTTTCTCCTTTGTACATTGTTTGTGTCAGTTCACATTTATAATCCTAAAAGAATAAAATTAACAAGATTAAAAAAATGGTCTCAATTTAGGGTAGGAAACATTTGAATTTAGTAACAAGAGAAATATTTAACCACAATAAAACCGCACAGCTTTCAGCAAAGGAGTTTTAGTAGAGCAAGAAGTGTCCTGTATTCAAGAGCTTTCCAGCTTTAGCACATTTAGATTAAAAACTAAGCAGGCAGTTTTTGACTATAGAATCATAGAATTGTCTGGGTTGGAAGGGACCTTTAAGATCATCTAGTCCAACCATCAACCTTACTCTGATAAAAAACCTTCACTAAACCACATCTCTAAGCACTATGTTAACCCGTCTTTTAAATACCTCCAGGGATGGTGCCTCAACCACTTCGCTGGGCAGCCCGTTCCAATAATAATAATAGTAACCCTTTCAGTGTAAAAATTTTTCCTTATATCCAATCTGAACCTTCCCTGATGCAACTTGAGGCCATTTCCTCTTGTCCTATCACCTGTGACTTGGGAGAAGAGACCGACCCCCATCTCTCTATACCCTCCTTTCAGGGAGTTGTAGAGAGCGAGGACTCCCCTCAGCCTCCTCTTCTCCAGGCTGAACACCCCCAGCTCCCTCAGCCTCTCCTCATAAGTCTTACTCTCCAGACCCCTCACCAGCTTTGTTGCCCTTCTCTGGACCCACTCCAGCACCTCAATGGTCTTTTTTGTGGTAAGGGGCCCATAACTGGACAAAGCACTTGAGGTGGAACCTCACCAGTGCCCAATACAGGGGGATGATCACCTCCCCAGTCCTACTCACCACGCTGTTCCTGATGGTGCTGGCCTTCTTGGCCACCTGGGCACACCGCTGGCTCATGTCCAGCCAACAGTCAACCAACACCCCCAGGTCCTTTTCTGCCAGGCAGCTCCAGCCACTCTGCCCCCAGCCTGTAGTGCTGCATGGGGTTGGTGTGACCCAAGTGCAGGACCCTGAACTTGGCCGTGTTGAACCCATGGAGCTGTTTCTAGCGAATTGTTGATCATTTTAGTGCTGAATGCATCTGGTCTGACATTTGTGCATCCCTGAATGGATGTCAGCGACTGACCACCTACATTGCTTTTTAATTCTAAACCGAGAGCCTTACTGTCACCCATTAACGCCGAGTTTTCAAAGTTCTACTCCATTGCTCTATACGTTTTGATTTCCTTTTCCTTTAGGGAGAGCCTACTTCAAACTTCTGCAACATCTGCTCTCTCAAGTGGCTCTGAAAATGTAGTGTCTTAGACCTGTTTTATCTAGGAATGAGAATTACCTTTCTCAAACTGTTTTGCAAATATGTTATTTGTTATTTCTGGCTTGGAAAGACAAGTTTTTTTGGGGGAAAGACCACGTTCACAGTACTTTTCTTGTCAAGGCAAAGCGGCGTTAAACTCATTCACCTAGTTCCACAGTGTCTTGACGCAGTTGTCTCATGGCAGGGCAGGTCTGAGTTCCCACCTGGTTCTGTCCCCAGCTCTTTGTGAAAGGAAGAACAAAAAAAATGAAGCTGTGAAAAATTTCAAGATCAGAACAAGTCTATTCAACAGGATGACAATCTAAATTTTTCCGTGTGCATCCGGCCTGTCAGATTTTTCACAGTGAAAAATGGAAGGCAGTGAAAGTGTTCCTGATATCTATTTTACATCAAGTAAAAGCGGGTAACGTAATGCATGGTAAAGACAAGGAGCATAGATTATGGAGGAGGCAAGGCATGGATTTATACCCACAAAATGCTTAGATGGCACTATTTTAGCAAACAGAACAAGCATTTTACGGGAAGAAGGCTAAAAAATAATTATCTGAGAGTGGAGGCAATTTAAAAAGTAAATCTATATAAAGTAATAAAGCTTGCATCAGGAATTAGGCTAGAGTAAACAAGAAAGACAGATGTATCATTTTTTAATAGAAATTCATGAGGCTACATTGGTAGAAACAAGCATTTTTGGTGCTACTGAGACCACAAACAAAGCTGCAGAAATCCAACTGAGCCTTTTTATTTTATTGGACAGCCCTGAAATATTGCTTCAAATGGATACTGAATTTTAAAGATATGAGCTGTAAAATTATCTCATCATACAATAGACAGCAGACGAGTATGTTATTTTTCACTCAGTGTATTTAAGGCAAGTGTATTAAACTTCCAGGGAAAAAAAAAATGAGACTGTAAAAGGAATGTACTGGTCATAAATCCATATATAGCAGAGAACCTTTCCTAAGTTCAATCATGCAGAATTCTTTTAGCAAGACAAAGAAGGATTTCTGATCTTCAGTCCATGACCACATTTCCTGGAAGGTCTTATTTGTCCCCTTCTTAGACCCTGACATAAAAGGCGAAATCTCCCTTTGAAGGATGAAAGGTGCACGGCAATCACATACGAGTATCAAACCCTCCTCCTTGACTCTACTTTGGCACTCAGAGTGGATTTTTATTTGACTTGGGTTACCAATGAACTGCGCATATGCTGGACTTGTTACACACACGTGCAATGCTTTGACTACGTGCACACCTCCTCTCTGGTATCATGGATGATCTGCAGGCTAAACTGACTCCTGACCACGGCTTTGTGCCCTGGTGTGCGATCTTAACATAGTCCAATGGGCCCGTAGTAATGCCAGCACTTTGAAAATCATGCCCGATAACCCCTCTGAACAGCTGAATTCCTGGAGATGCTATAAGAAATTTTAAGAAGCCAAGTTAAGTATAGAGTCTCATGAACATTTCAGAGCACACTTACTGATCTAGTAGATCAATTCAGAACTTAATCTGACAGGCAAATCACTCTTAGAAGTTAATGATAAAACAGTGTGATCCCAAGACGTATGTAGTTTCTCCAATGATTTACTGCAGCGAGCTGGAACTGAGAGCCCCAAAGAGCATTTCAGTGCTAAAGTTTACAAACTGCAAAGATTTTGCAAGTCTTTTGGTTATTTTATCATGATGTTATAAGTATGAGAATAATTTTTGTGCATTCTTTTGGCATCGCTCACGTTGTGGGCTTTAAGGAGCTCATGCTGAACAAACAAGGAAAGCAAAGGGCACTGGCGTTCATATGAAATAATAGTAAATTCTGTGAAACAATATTTAACACATTGCTTAACTTTGTTTGGCCTACTTCAGCTCACAACAATGCCTAAAATTTCTGAACTTCAGAAACAGCACACGGACAGTGACTTTAAAAGTTCTAAAAAATGCACTGCAACATTTCCTAAATGTTTCCTATTGTTAGGGAGGTCTGGCAAATGTTTACGTAGAGCGAGCAGAAGTTCATACCGTGCAGAACTGACAGCTCTTGTGAAACAGAGCTTAACTATAAAACAGGCCAGGAATCTAAGTTATATAAAAAGACATCCATCTGCTGTTCAAGTCGGAGATTTCTAAAAGTAGAACTGCAGTATATAGAAGTGGCCATAAAAGCAAGCATTTTTTATTTTGGATTTACAATGTCTTGGACATTTTGTCCACACTAAACTTTCGCTGCCTCAAGCGCCCGGGACTGGGGTAAAAAAACCCGCCAGGGGGAAAAAAAATTCCCTGGCTGGGTTTTTTTTTCATTCCGAGTTGTTTGTTGGTTTGTTTTTTTTTAATTTCCCTACCCGCCTGGAAAACAAAGCACAGTCACCTCCACCTACAACCCACAAGGCAACACCAAACCACACCAACATCACACAAGCTCACACACCTTCACAACACGCACTCTGCTACTACACAAACCTCCCTTCACCCTCGCCTACACCGTCCTCCCGTGGACCTGCCCCAAGGGGACATCGCCTCATCTCTGCAATGCTCCTCAGGAACACTGTTCCCGGGGGGCCTCCAAAATCATCCTTCCAGCCCGAGGACCACCTCTGCCTAGACTTTGGCAATGAACGTCACCTAGCAGAGCGGCTGGGACTGGGGAAAAAAACCACCCAGCCAGGGGGGACAAAAAAAAAATATCCCCCGGCTGGGGTTTTTATTCTAAGTTGGTTTTGTTGGTTTTTTAAAAAAAAAAATTCCCTATGGGCCTCCAAAACAAAGCACAGTTATCTCCACCTACAACCCACAAGGCAACAGCCAAACCACACCAACATCACACAAGCTCACACACCTTCACAACACACACTTAATTACCACACAAACCACCCCTCAACTGTGCCATCCTCACACCCTCCCGCTGCAAGGGGACATGACCCCGTCTCTGGGGCTCCCAGGAGCTCCCAAAATCTCCCTGCCTGCCCAAAACCCCAGCCTGAGACCCGCCTCCGACCAAACACTGGTGATGTGTATCACCTCACAAAGCAGCCAGGACTGGGGGAAAAACCACCCAGCCAGGGAAAGAAAAAAAACCAAAATGTTTGAACACGCTTGGTATCTGTCACCCACTGATGTCTGCCCCGGTACTTAGCTCTCACAGTGCCACGGGTCACGGTCTGCCCTCAATAGCGCCCACATCACTTAAATGCAAGGTTCTTATAGTCACCTCGTGCCGCTCGCTCGCCTGCAAAAACAAAACACAAAGCCGTTTACCACACGGTTCATCTGTGAGAGAGTGGTCCTACGCAGCTCCGCTTGCCTGCTCTGCTCCGATACCCAAAATAACACGTCCCCCTCACATTCCTCCCTGGCGCTTGAAAAACCAGAGTGTTGTAGTGACCCATCTGCGCCACAAAACCTGACCGCTCTGAGACCCGTCACGCTGCTCCTCTATAACTCCACTGTTTCTAGAGGCTTGCTGCAAGGTGCCTGCCAAAAAAAGAAATTAAAACCCTCAGCTGCATCACTGCGTTACCTCATGTTACCTCGCAAACCAGGGACTTGGGTCTTTTTAGTCTGGAGAAGAGAAGGCTGAGGGGGGATCTGATCAATGCTTATAAATACTTAAAGGGAGGGTGTCAGGAGGATGGGGCTGGTCTTTTCTCAGTGGTGCCCAGGAACAGGACAAGAGGAAACGGGCACAAACTTGAACGTAAGAAGTTCCACCTAAACATGAGGAGGAACTTCTTTGCTGTGAGGGTGGTAGAGCCCTGGAAGAGGCTGCCCATGGAGGTGGTGGAGTCTCCTTCTCTGGAGACATTCAAACCCGCCTGGACAAGTTCCTGTGCAACCTTGCTCTGGGTGGACCTGCTTTGGCAGGGGGTTGGACTAGATGATCTCCAGAGGTCCCTTCGAATCCCATGTGATTCTGCGACCTGCTCAACTCTCTCTCACATACAGAGACCTCAAAGACACTAACTCTCTACGCTAGCTCTGCAATGCACATGTAGAGCCATGCAATGCACGCCTATGTGCCACACAATACAACACACTTTTATATCACCACTAAGACAAAACACGCTACAATGCAAGATAAAACACAATACCGGCCAGACAATGCAAGACGGTCTCAGGTGGTGCTCAATAAAGTCACAGAGTGACACAATGCAAAACCAATGCAGCACCAGGCAGCGCAGTAGGAATTCGAATCCAAAACGATCCAATACAAAGACGTAATACCAGGGGCAGGCAATGCAAACCGGACTCAGGTGGCGGTTGATGCAATTACAGAGCGACGCAATGCTAATAGAGAAACAGGCTGAGGGAGCTGGGGTTGTTCAGCCTGGAGAAGAGAAGGCTCCAGGGAGACCTTAGAGCAGCCTTCCAATATCTGAAGGGAGC
>JAOXNO010006058.1:0-17191 GCA_028565335.1 Limnodromus scolopaceus
CTTTCCTTCTGTTTTTCTATTTTTCTTTCTTTTTCCTCTCCTCTCCTCTCCTCTCCTCTCCTCTCCTCTCCTCTCCTCTCCTCTCCTCTCCTCTCCTCTCCCATTTTTTCCTTCTTTCTCCTTTTTTCTTTCTTCTCTGCTATAGCTAATGGGAGTGCCTAACATTAGGCCAGTGTTCTTGTCATAATTTTCTAAATAAAAATTATTATTATTAGAGGGTGGTCCATTATTTCCTATGTTTTAAAATGTATTTTAAATTGCCTTTATGATATTGTACAATGCCCCAAGCACTTCAGTGGGGGAGCACTTTATAAATAAAATTATTATTATTATGCTTAGTGCACATGTCAGCAAATGTTCATAAGAAATAAGTGACTGGTACCCTTGCCCTCCAGAGACTGAGCGCCTTATTTCTTTAACTTGACTTTCACCGGCCTGAAGTCTGGGTAAGAATTAGAGTCACTTCTAATCTTGTTCTTCCTATTGGCACAAGAAAATGAGCTGTCATTGAATAGCACTGGCGATGAAGGGCCATTTTTTAATTCCTTCTACATCATATGCTATAACCACATTCCCCCTTTTTAATTTGAGGATGTAAAGTTGTCAAATGGGAAAAAAAAAAAAGCGCTCTTTAAAATTTCAATGGGACCTTCTGGAAGATTCATGTGTGTTGTGTGCATGGAAGCGTGAGTGGACTGGCAGAAAGGCAGGAATAATCTTAGATTGTGTTAATGTTAAAGCTTAATAAGTAGTTTGGTGCAGTATATGGAGAAGGTGTTGGTCCTAAGTTCTGATTGTGTAGTTTTTGAAATCTGCAATTCTTTAATAGATAATTTTTTTTTCCCCTTTAGATGAACTTTAAAGAAAAATGATAATGTAAGCACTGCTAGTTACTCTAGGTTGGGATTTAAGATTACAGCATTTAGTAAGATTATATATTTGATGAACAAGGCGAGGTGGTGTGTGTCAGCCTTTGAAGGGGTTACCTCGCTTAGGAAGTGAGTATTAACAGCATCTCAGCCCTACCAAGATTAATGTCAGTGGAATCAAAACTGGCATTAGCAGAGCACTGTTGTCAGGAAGCTCGCGACAGTTCAATAACTTTAACACACTGGGTAGATCTCAGTGTGTGTGTCAAAGACTAGTACTGCTTAAAAAGGCATGTGGCAAGTAGGAAGTTTTAATATAAAGATCATAAAAGATTTGAATACCAAATGTACAAGTGTTGAGTATTACTTGTGGGTACTTGGGGAAAAAAAACAACTTTTTTTTTTTTTCTCCTGCCTCCCCTTCTCCCCTCCTTTTTTATTTATTTTTTTTGAGGGGTTTTAGATGGGGATTCCCATCTATGAAGAATTAGTACAGGGGTCTAATACAACCTGTATATCTAATCTCATGTACATATATAGCTGTCAATGAACTTAACGAGGAAATGTGGTTTGTTAGCTAATGATAATAGGAAGGATATGCAAGAAAGGGATGGAAACTGCCTTTGATGGGTTTGTTAAACATCATGCTGTATGTCTTGGGTTTGATTTTCACTTACTTTTATGTTTCTTTACTTTTTCTGTGACAATATGAAGGAGTCCAATCACTGTAAAAAACTAACTGTACGTCCCCCTTTGCTAACTATAAAGGCCCTTCACTCATCTTTGAAGCCAGAGGAACACTGATGAAAGCCGGTGATAAGTGTATATCTAGATGTATAAAAATGTATTTTTCGGGGCGCTTAAAAGAATTGCATATGAGGGCTGCATATAAGGAGCTCTTTTGCAGCTCCTTCCCTGAAGGAAGAAACAAAACAAGCCCAGGCTTCCAGCCGACAGGCACACAAAGCCCGGTGGTTCCCCATCAGCCCGGCGGAGGAGCGGAGCGGAGCGGAGCGGGGCCGGGGGGGGAGCGGCCGGAGCGCGGCTGCGGCTGCCGGCCCTGCCCGCCCCCGCCTCGGGGGGTGTCGGGGGGAAAGAAGCTGGGACAGGGGGTTTGTTTTCCAACCGTCCGAGGAGCTGCTCAGCTCTCCTCCCTCCCGGCCCATCCGCCAGTGGGGATTGCCTGGTTTTAGCAGTGATGTAAACTAGGAAATATTTTATTTTTCGGCTGGCTTTGTCAGACCTTTGGAGCTGGAAGCTGTGCTCTGTGGAACGGCTCGTGGTTTTTATTTTTTTACGGACGCGTGTGCACGCTGTGCGATTCTTCTTCTGAATTGGGAGCTGCAGTTCGACACGAACACTAGTGCTTCTTGGGAGGAACTCGGGATTAATTTCTATTAAACAGATAGCAGTTTAGTTTACAGGTCAAGTAAAGATAATACGTTGTGCCACATAAATTTGTAGGAGTGATAACTTCGGGGATGTTGTCTGTGTTTTAGGGAGGGGAAGAAGACAGATACTCATTTGGGGAGGAGGGTTTATTGTTACTGTCCTGTTAATTTGTCTAACTGAAAATACGAAAACTAAAATGAAATGATAAAAGAGCATAGTGTGCTTATTTGCCTCTGGTACAGGATTTTTATAAATAAAGGAATTTGGCTGCAAGTGATCAGAAGTAGTATTTTAGCACAAGCCTTGAACCACACACTGTTATTACCCATTCCCATACTTCTTTCTCTATGTATCTACAGATATTTTTGCTGTCCTTGCTGTTGTGGAAACATAGTCCTTTTCACAGCTTTCTCTTTTATAAGTTACTAGGATTTGAAAACCTAAATCTGACTTCTGGTCCCTCCTGATTCTTTAATAGCTGCCTCTGCTCTGCAGTTTGCTGCTGAAAATCCAAAACTACTGGAAAGGAAAGATAAATAAATATATAAAAAAAAAATTATTTGCTTTAAATGTGTGAAGTGTTCCAATAATTTTAAACAGTTTAATTTAAATTTTAAACTGCAGATCTTCAACCTCTAATCACTTCTAAACTGAAGTGGTTTTAACCAAATGTGAAGTGCTGCAGAGTTTGAAATGATTATGCCTGGAGTAGATGACTGTAAACTTTGGAGAGGGTTGCAAACGATTTTTTTTTTTTAAATTTTTTTTTTATTTTTAAAGAAGCACTTGCACAAGCATCAAACTATTCCCGCTGAAAAAGGCAAGGGGCTGAGAGGGAAGCTCTGTTAATACTGCAAAACCAAAACAGTGAAAGGAGCGAAGCATTTTGAAAGTTTACGGGGGTACAGCCTTCAGTGCCAGGCTGAGGCAAACTTAGAAAGCCCTTTCCAGCCCCAGAGCCTCGGTAGGGCTGAGGGTGTGCTGGGCTGTGGGTGCAGGGCAGGGTGGGTGCCCGGGGGGGGGTGTCTGTGGCCCCCAGGCTCCCGCGCCGCGGGGAGGTGAGCCTCGGCAAGGCTCTATGGAGAGAGGAAGGTATGTGTTCAGCAGGGGGATGGTTAACACTTCCAAATTCGCAGCTATGTTTTTAGGACTCTTTCCAGCCTTAGTTTCTCTTCAACATTTTTATTTTAGGGCTTTCAGTCTTTGCATTATGTGTTTTTCCTGTTTGAGGGAGCGAGTAAGAAACTTAAACTAGAATTCAGAAGCTGGTCCAGGACTCGGCTCCAGCTGGAAAAACACATGTGCTGGCATTCGGCTCCTGTAAGCTCCTTTCTGACTATTTTGAATGCTGGCATTGTTACAATAGGCAGGGGAACAGCCATGATAGCCCAGGGTGACAAATTGCTCAGTCTTGTGCATATATGTTTTTGCCTGGCTGGATTTTATTAGCATGTAAGCATCGTCTGCGGACGGCGCATTCCTCCCCTTTCATTTTCATGACCCCGTCCAGTTCAGACGACTGACAGATTCACTATGTGATTTCCAGCTTTTGATGACTAACTTTTTGACAGCGGTCCTTATCTTTTTATTTAATATCATTATGGTGATTATAACAAAGGGCTGCATGTCGGGCAGTGTGGAAATCAGGCTGGGTGCCGCCCCCTTAACTCTGGTGATAACTTTATGTTGATTTAGCAACAAAACAGAACACTACTTTATGGATTAAATGGGGAAAAAAGGGGGGACAATGCTGAATCTGATTATTATGGTTACTGCAGTAGGTAGTTATTTTATGTCAATAGGTAGCTATTTTATGCCGTGCTTCTTCAAGGACTTTGGTACTTATTTAACTTTCCTCAGGCAAGTAATCCCATTGACTGAAGCGGTACTACACATATGTGTGTAAGGGCCAGGGCCTTATTATGCAGAGAGGATGTAAATAAACATCAACTTTTTCCCCTTTGGTTAAAAGGAGACTCTTGTAAATGAATGAAACCAAATGAACAAACAGAAAACAGATGAAAGAGAAAACATCCCTTCTTCCTGAAAGAAAAACGTTACATGCATCACTTCAGATTTGGCAGCCTCTTGTCTCTTGCAGACTCTGTTTTTGTTTGCTTAGAGATGGCTGAATTACTATTTTTGATACCACTTAGGACCATGTGCTAGAAACGGGTTCTCGGCAAAGCCTCCCAGTGGGGCTGGAGAAGATCTCTCAAGCACGCTCCGTGCTCTCCAGCGGGGACGACAGGGGAAAGCGGCCAGGGGTAATTTTTGCCGTGCAGCCCCTCTTTTGCATAGGAATTTGCATGAAAGATATAAACACACTTTGCGTGTGCAAATCAGAAATAGCTGCTTGTTGGGCATGTGCCAAGGAGAGAGGCTTTGACTTTACAGCTTGCTTTCACTGCTGGTCCAAGAGCTTAAATCTCTCATCCTCCAGGTGGTTATTAAATTATCCATGTCTATATTGCTCTATGTTATAGGTGATTTTTGTTCTGTTTTGCTGTCTTTCCTGAGGGTAAGACTGTGGTAGAAGGACACTAGAAGCACAAGACTGATTTCTTTTCTACTCCAGGAGCTGCTTGGTAGAATACCGACTCCCTGATTTCCCAGCAGTTCTTTCCCCATGTGAGTTAGATGCTGCTTTGTTGCTTTGATTTGAAACAGCTGCTAAGGGGATCTTTGCCACTGAGGTTTTGGTGACAAAATGGGGATTATATCCTCAAACACCCTCCCAGACATGTCTCCTTCCTTGCAGGGAAGGAGGTGAGGTTAGCAGGCTTTGGGAATTCAGTACTGGCAAACAACGGAGGCATGATATCCCCTTTTCACCATTGAAGTGGAGCGAAGGGGCTGCGTCAGGGCAGAATCCTGTATCCCTGTTTAGCAGATGTTCCTCTGAGATTTTCCAATCGGTACATCTCACGGTTGGACTCAAGCAATACAAGATAAAATCAGCCCTTTCAGTGGGTGGAAAAACAGTCATGAATGTGTGAAAACTGTCTGGGAACATCCACGCTCTTCATTAAGGTCTTTGTGTATACTGAGGCTGATGGCAAACCTCCTGCCATCTTCTCTGAACTTTGGATCAGGCTTATACATGGATTGCAGTGATCAGCAGAGGTCTTGTTACAGATTGCTGTCCTGGCTAAACGCTGGAGGTTGACCTTTAAAGGTACAAGGTCTGAGCTGTGACAGCACGAATTAAGAAACTGGGCTTTCCTTTTCCTGGCGAAAGCAGGCTCACATACCCTATAGATCGACTGCTGAGGAAGACATTTAGCAGACTGTGCTCCTCTGAGAATCTGGTCAAAGCTTTTGTGCTGAAACATTTATTCCGTTCAAAACACACTTGTTTGCTGGCACCAAGACATTTCAAAAGAACAGGCCTGTTCTGACACATCTTCCAAAAGATTTCAAAACTGGACAGTGAAGCAGATTTCCATCAAAACCAGCCTGGCTCCTTACTGCTCCCTCTCTGCTGTCCGCCCTGTGGGCTGCCTGGGCTGGGATGCTCCCAGGCTTTATCCCTGCTGCTGGTGTGACCCTCCTGCAGCCCCACAGTGTCCTTGCAGGTCCCCATGCCAGGTGTGCCTCTGTGGCAGGATGTTTTGGGGCTCCCGGGCTCTGTTCTGCTCATAGGGCCATTGCTGAACTGGAGGTGTCTGTGCTTGAGCTCCCATGCCAGAACTTGATCTCAGGACTTCTAACCAAAGCAGTGCAATCATTTACAGTAGCTTTCCCAGCCCAAATTCTCCTTTCTGTTTCCAGCTTTGGAATCTCTACTCTTCACTCTGATGTGAATTTTTGGTTCTTTCAAAACTGCAGCCAGCTCTGGTCATGGTATGCACCTGGCTAACATGGCCTTAGAAGCTAAAGTGAGAAAAACGTGTGAGAATGTGGATGGGCAAACTGAGAGGGGGATTTTCTGGTGTCAGAAAATAGGTAAATAGTGCCTCACTCTGCAAACACTTACTGTGAAGTGCTTATTTTTGAGGGCAGTCTGAACACCTAAATGAGCCTGTGCCCTGGGAATAAATGTGGGGCTTTGGGCCATCACCTCGTGTAAGTCAACATTGCTCCCTTCGGGTAAACAGATGAATGAACTTTATTTGTGGTGGATCCAGCTTTCTATTTTATGAGAGGCTTTTGCGGAAAGTGGCCCACACTGAGGCCTCATCCCTTGTTTAGGGGCTGCACCAGCAGCGCATCATCTCCCTCTGGCTTCTGCCCAGCCAAAAAATGGGATGTCCTCATTGCTGGGTTCAGCGGGACTGAGGGAGCCGGTGTCAGAGTGGCACCGTGGGCAGGGACTGCTCTCGGGAGTGTGGCGAAGAGCGAGGAGGGCGCTGCTTTCCATCGCTGTGCTTTTCCGTCAGGGAGGTTGAGTTTAATTTGCTGGCTAATCTCTGGTGGTGAAATTCATTTCTGCTCTGTCTGTTTAGATTGCCGTGACACCCGCCCATGCTGGCCTCCGCTGCACCCTTTGGCTGCCGGGCGCTCTGCGGGGAGTGGAGTGAGGAGGGGTGCTGGGTGCTTGTGGCTGCTCCTGGCCGTGTTTGGCCACGGTGTGATGTCCAGAGACTGGGGTCTGCTCAGCCATACCCACTTCCCATGCAGAGTCCTAGTAAACTCATCACAGTGTGAGTGTCCGTAGCATTGGAGGCCTGAGATTACCTGAATTTCGTGCCTCCCTTCGTGGCTTTGAGCACTTAAATCAACATGATTGTCCCAGTTCCTCTCCTTTGTTGTTCTGGTTTATTTTTCATCATAAAATTTTCTTACATTGGTTAGGGGATGAACAGAAACAAAAGAATAGAAAGGAAAAGGTGAACTCTTTCTGGTCCTGCTCACATGGGACAACATTTCAAAACTTCCACATCTTCCTCAGTATTTTGGCTCTGGTTTTAATAACTTTTAATCACTTTCCTCGTTAGCCTGATTGTTCATTTTTCAATATGCTCCTTTAACTACTCATATACCTCGCAAAGAATAGTGCAGAGAAAGCAAACTAATTTATTAGAAAAGCAGAACCACATGGCATTCCATATTGGGCAGATTTGTGATGAGCAATTAATTATTTCTATTTTTTTCCTCCCCAGTTTAAATACAGTTTAAGTTGTTGATGTTAATATTATCAAACCAACATTTTTATATCATTCGCCAGGCTTGACAGAATTAAGTGGATTTCTTTAAGTGATAATAGACATAATTAATTTGGTGTATAAGTTGCTTTGTCGCCTTTGAAGTTAAGTAAAAAATGAGATGTTAAGACTGAATTAGTGATATTTAATTGGAAGCCATTATAAAAAATAAACTACATACATGGTAGTTCCATGAAATAGGAATGAGAGAGTATATGTATAACTGCAGAAATTAACAATTTGTGGTTGAATATTTTGCTTTAATAGATGTAAAGGTGGCAGCAGTGATTGTGAGCACAATGGAGAGAAGGCAGAGTGACACAGAAAGGGCAGGGCTGAGCTATTTGAACATGATTGACAAGAATAGTTACGTGAAATTTCTTTATAGGTCATGCAAACAGACAGAATAAAACCATTGCTCTTGGAGATAGTGCAAGTGTTTCATTTTCCATATTTTATCTTCTGTAGTCCTATAATAAATAGTGGTTATATGCAACATTAATACCCTGCAAAGGATGTTAGGTTCAGCCATGTGCCTCTGCACCTGGCTTAGTAGATATTTGAAAGATAGAAGAAGATGTTAGCATGTTTAATGGCTTCTAACATACAGCACTGCTTATCAGGAGCCCATTTTAAAAAACGACGTGCCAGAGACCTGGCATTCTCCTGTGTATCAACTGGACAGCCTGGAAAATCTAATCTGTGATAGCAGTATTATAAATTAGATATTACTCTCTGATATTATCAATTGATTATCAGCTCAGTCCTGTGTAAGGTAAAATTTGGTTGCTTATTAAAATGACTGGGTTTCTGGCCTGCATTTTCTTTCAGAAATAGTCTAATTTAAGTCTTAAGCTGTTAGAAGAAAGTTCTGTTTTATTTTCACCCATAAGGATAAAGCAGCTGCGGCAGGAGAGTATGTAGAAGGAGAGGAGAAAGGATGGAGATGACTTCCCTTAAGTGGAACAGGCCAGCCTAGTAAAACCAGTAGTTCCCCCCAATAATAGTGGCTTAGGCGAGGTAAAAAATGGGTGCTAGAAATAGTCCTATACTGTTGTGGTGAACTGAATGCTCTAGTTTATGTTGGATGCCAGCTAGGTAAAGCTGGCAGTGTAAGTGAAGAGATTACAGTGGTGCCTACAAAAGGATGAAAACTAAAGCTTTTATTCCACCTGAATTTGCAAGGAAATAATGTGGATTATAATACCGAGATTCCCTTTCCCCCCTCCTACACCTTTGTTTACAGTGAAGACATGCACCAGGTTCATTCTTGGTCAAGTATGTGCCCACAGACCTCTCCGGTCTGGGTGGAAGAAAGAGGGGGTACTGTTGAGGAGTAAACAGAAGATGCCTGTGGTCACCTTTAAATTACTGTTATGGTAAAAGGTGCTAATAGTTGCCATCAAGTGAGCCTTTGATCCAAAGACAATAATAGATCTCATTAAAATCAGTGGGTTTGCCAAACACTCCTTTTCAGGCTCTGAAGAAGAAGCAACTGAGCCTCTTTAAATAGGAAGGAAATAACAGGCAGAGACAATGGAGGGATTTCAGGCAGCACATGCCAGGTCAGAGCTGAGCATGTAGGCAGGGGGATTTCCTTGGTGGCACACAGGGGAAGGGATGCTGGGTTTGCAGTTGCTGAGCGTCTGGTGGCAGCAAAGCCACCCGAAATCCAGGAGGAGCAGTTGTGAGCAGGTCTGGGCTGGCAGGAGTGGGACGGAGGGTCTCAGGTGTGGAGCTTGGTAGTGCTGAATGGTGAATTCTGGATACAGAAACTCCATATGGCAAAAAAAAAGGAAAAGTAACAACACAACCTAGAGAAGATCACTGTACCATGTCACTGTTTTCTTATCTAGAGTGGTCCTGGGGGGAACTGGATCCTGTCTGACTGCTAAGACCAAAGGAGCAACAGTGATGCGCTTGAGAACCAGCAAAGTCTGTGGAAGACTTCTGCTGCTTTTTGTGAGCTCTGGATCAGGTCAGGATTGCCAAGAGTTTGATACTGCTAAGATGATTATCTCAAGGGGATGTTTCTGAGGGAACTGTACAGTGGGGGAGACAATACTTGCTTTGCCTGGTTTTGACAGTCTGTCACATTCGATGGACGCTCTCTTCACTTTTCCTGCTTTTGACAGGCCGTAAAGGCTAATTAAACAAAACTACCAACTTCACATGCTTCCTTCAAAGGAGCACACATTTATCCTGCAAATAGTTAATACCTACTATCATGGGTATGTAGCTAGTCAATGTGATACAACACATATTGCAGAGCCTACTGAAGGCAGATATTGCCAATTAACACATGATATTACCAATCAGCATTCGTGCCATTTATAGAACACATTGCCTTGCTGCTGCTGGAGCTGCAAGACCCACAACGGTATGAAAGCGTTTTACAGTAGGATTTTTTGTCAGAGAGAGAGTAAAGCCCCGTGTTGTTGAAGAGATGGAAGGGCTGAACTCTAGGGTAAGGAGCAGCACCTCACAAACGTACAGACAGACAAGGTCTCTGCCCAGAGGGTCTTACAGTCTCAGGCTGAGGAAATTCTGTTTATGAGACATCAGAGGATGGCAGTGGGAGGGAGCCGGGGTGGTGTGATAAAACACAGGTGTGTACCCTGGAGAACAGCTTTTTTCTATTGTGCTTTGTCAGCAGATTGTGGAGGTAGGGGAGGTTGCCTGCCTTCTCATGGGCAGCATCCATGGGAAGCAGCAGGAAACAGAGCTGAGGAGCATAGTTTGAAACAGGTATTTAAGAAAGGATAATGAACATGTAAAAGGCCACTTTCTAATTCCCCAGTTTTGGGCTGCCTGGGGAAACATTGGCTTTCCAGGCACTATCAAGCAGCTCTGTGTTGCTGTGAGTTAATGTCAGCCCAGAAAATACTTCAATATGGGCATCTGCTGGAATATTTGTCATTCCTCCCCACTCACTGCTGTCTCCTTACCTTTTCTTCCTGACCCTTTGCTGTGACAGCTGTCTAGAAAGTCTTCCATGGACTCCTATCAGTGCTTGGGGCCAGAGTCCAGTATTTTTCTCTGTCCCCAAAGTGCACTTGGCAGCAGAGATATTCCCATGTTTGAGGGACTGGGAGTGAGATGGACAGGCTTATCTGTGAGGAGACACAGGAGTGAAATATATACACACACACACACATATACACATACATGTGCATATATTATAGATGCAGATATATAAAATAACCAGAAAATAGACACTCCAGAGAAAGAATAGTCCCTAAAGTGGTTTGACCTACAATTTCTCATGAGGCATTAATATGTGCTGTTTCTAATGATGCACTTTGCATGCATCAGGAGTTAGAATGAGTCAACACCTTAGGCTGAAGCAAAACAAACTGGACCTGGAAAATCTGAGATTATCATCCTTCACTGTCCACTTTTTCCTTTTCTTTGTGGAAGAGCTGTCGGTACCTCCTGCCGCATTCCAGATATTGGTTTTAGTGTCTCATGAGTGATGTATTTTTTTATGTGTTTTTTCAACTGAGGTGCTGTGGTATTAAGTTTTGTATTCTCTTGATGCTAAATAATCACATTGTTCTCACTCAGCTTGTCGTGAGGTTGCACTGGAGCCTCTGAGGTGACTGGACCTGGAAAGTTGCTAAAAAGAGAGATAGGTGAATAATTGCTAGGGGTATTTTAGAGGTGTTTCTGCCTCCTCTGTAATTAAGAAAGCACAGCTTGGGGTTTATATAGATGTTTGCACAATTTTTTTTTTCTCATCTCATTTATTTTTAACCGGAGAAGTCTGAGTAGTGCTCCTTTCCTTTGTCTCCTTCCTTTTTCTAAATACTATGGGAAAAAAGAAATGGAAAGAAATTAACAAAGTCACCTCTGAAAATATGCCTGTCCCCTCAATCCACCAACGGGAAGTGAATACAGAATGTATCTAACACCCTGTTTCTTGTTTGTTCTAGATTCAAGGAGAAAATGAGGGAAAAGCCTAAGGTTTGTAATGCAGGTGTCTTTTCTTCCTAATGCTGATTTTAGTAGTCACTTCAGCCTTGAGTGTTTTACATTAAAATCATACTGTTCAATTACCTAATTTAATTATTCTGTAAGATTGCACTGGTCTCCAAGTGCTCGTCTTTCCAATCATCTCTACTAGTTTGCAAAAGCTGGTGAACTTTTTCAGTGACCATTTTCCATTTCTTGAGGCAAGACATTCTGTTTCCTCTTCATGGCCACAATGGAAATTGCCAGGGGATTTCTGTGAGTTGGACTAGATTCCAAGGATGGCTTCAGTGAACACAATTTCTTCACAACACCATTCTTGGCAAAATCGTACGACTCAACCATACAACTCAGATGGGTTTTTCTCTCAGTAGTACCTACTTAAAAAAAAAAACCACCAAAAAAACTGCAAAAAATATCTTTACCAAATAATATAGCACTATAGTAGGGCTCCACCCTTTTCTTTTATTGCTGGTGAATGAAATGCTGAGCTAACAGCATGTTAAAATTTGATATGGAAGTATAGAGAAAAACGTTTGTAGAAATTTCTTCCAGGTAGTTACTTCTTAAGAGAAAAATCAGAATTGCAAGGTAGCTTTCCTTTCTAAGGGTCATGTGAGTTCTGATTAAAATGAGTAGCTCTTTTTAAATAAAGAGCTGTTTGCTTTTACCAAAATTCACAAAAGCAGCAATTTTCATAAGCTACGAGAACACAGGAAATTTTGAAAATCACAATAGTTCCTACCCCCAAATAGCTGGGGAAAAATGATAGACATTTGGTTAGCTTTACTGAGCACATAATGTGCTGTTTGGCCTTCAGTACAACGTTTCAAAGTATTTGGATCCAAAATACCTCTCTGAGCCATACTGAATGTTTTATCTTCAATGTAGCGGCCCCGTTTATGGGAGTGCGAGCTGTGATATTGTTCATTAGAAGTTGCATATTGCTAACATTTTAGCCATAAACTTATTATAAACCTCCAAAAAAATCAACATCTTCCCTGGAGTGGATTGAAACACATATTTTACAGATGCCTGATGAAATTTCTGAAGTTGCACAACTTGTGTGAGATTTCCTTTTAAACCTGAATAAAAAGGTTCCTTCTGTGTTAATTTATGAACTGTTTTACTTTCATTTGTGCCTGCCATTTAAAGGATAAAGCATGGCTGAGGTGCACCTTTGTTTTTCTAGCCCAAACCCTCCCAAAGTGCAGAAATCCAGTCAATCACTTTCACACACCCACAAAAAATAATGGCTTGACCTGCTTGTGGCCAGATCTGACATGCCCTGCTGTGGTGGGAAAATTAATTCACCTCACTACACTGCAGTCACCCTCAGCTGAGTCCTGCAATTATTTCATTATGATCTAACTAAGGCTGATAACAGATCTCATTTGATACCACGGATGGCTGGGGGGGCAGCATGGGGGTGGGAAGTGGATGCCCTCACATGTCAAGCCCTTGCATCTAACCAACCGAGCTTTGTGAAGCTTTCTTGCCTGATGGAAATGGGGGTGATTAAAGACATGTTGTGCCCGTCTGTGTAGCTTCCACATGATTTTTCTCCCCTAGACGATGTACTGTGCAGTTAGCATATTTGAAAACCTAGAGGCTTTTCATCTTCTGCAGGGGGAGGGAGGGATGTTTTTGATGGACTGGCTGGAGGAGCACACTCAGCGTCCAGTGTTTTCTGGAGAAAGGATCCATTATCATCTTTTCTTTCTTCCTTTTTTTTTCTTTTTTTTTTTCACCTGTGCTGTGACAGATGGACGAAGGGAGCCCTGGAAAAGTGTTAATTGCTCTTTTTTTTCATTCAAGTGGTTCGGAGGTTCAAGAGACCCTCTAATTAAAGAATCTGTGAGTGAGCTGGGCATCTGGCCTCTGCCATTTTAATCAAACTTGTAATATGAGGAGAGGGCAGTGGTTGTCCAATTACTTGACAGCTTGAAGATGTATATATAGTAAGCAAATACATTTGCTCAGAAGATGCCAAATTGTCATAACAACAAAATGCCTGCTATCTATTTTATGTTTATCATTTTTTTAAAAAAATGGATAAACGTACCCCATCCCCATCCACCGAATGGATCTGTGTGGGTTATAAGATTCTTCTGCATGATTTAGCATCTCCAACACAATTGGTATGCAGAAGTTTTGTAATATATGCAAATATCATGATACTGAGTCAGAGAACAGTTGCTCTGATACGACAAAACTACTGAACTGAAGTTCTTTATTTTCAAGTCTGCTGTGAAATATGTAATTTCACCCATTTGCCTACAGAGAGTAGCTATTCATTTGAGTAAAGAACATAACTACTTTTTTCCTGTTTTTCAAAGGATCCAAATCCTGTCTCACAGACCTGGACGTTACCAGAGTACATCAAGACTCCTTCATGTTAGTGAACGTTACGTTGAGTATAAAATGATGTAGTGCTATTTTTCTGAATCTGATGACAACCAGGAATAATTGCTGAGCAATGTGACTTTTGAAATTCTTCCTAAATGCTGTTAGCTCTCTAATGTAAAGATGAATGTTCAGATACGGTCACTGTTACTTTAATATCTAGGATCTTGCTGAATCAGCTGATTTCACATTATTTCACTGTTTGTCCTTTTAAGGGAAACAACTCATAAAATGCTTATCTTGTTACCACAAACTACATCCCATATTCTTCAAGGTGAGACTCTAGTGTCAAATTAAACAAGGAAGATGCCTCTTTAATAACTGCATTATTCAGATTTATATTTAATTAATTAAAATGTCAGCACCAAAATACTGAAGGAAGCTGCTGCAAACTTTACAGTTTGCTGCAGAATCCAAAGGACCTTGCCTCAAATATAAGTCTTGCATCATACGTATTCTTTGAAATGTAGATGTCTCAGTTGCTGGAAGCTGGTCAATGGAGCTTCTCTTCTGTTGGTCTGTGAATTAAGGTTGAGCAGTGCATAAAAATACTTAGTATTTTTATTTTCTACAAAACAGTCAGACCTCTCCACTCTAAAACTCATAGAATCGTTGTGGTTGAATGAGAGCTTTAAGATCATCAGGTCCAGCCGTTAACCTCACGCTGCCACGTTACCAGTAAACCATGTCCCTCAGCACCACATCTACACATCTTTTAAATACCTCCAGGAATGGCGGCTCAGCCACTTCCCTGGGCAGTCTGTTCCAATGCATCTTCATAACTCTCAGCTGTATTGGAAATATCAGCAGAAAAGCCAATATTGAATGGATTGTTAGACTCAGCATGGGCTCTCCTGGAGCCAAAATTAGGAGTCTCTGGCTACACAGAGGAATGTCTCTTCAACCCCATTGCACTGCTCCAGTTACACTTTTCCAGTTCTGTGAAAAGAGAGCTCACCACTTCATATTTTTTACATACCTTTATCATTAAGCCTGAGCTTTATTTTAAAATTTCCTCCACCAGGGAAGGTCTCTATCCACTTCTTGCTTGCACACAACACCAAAAACCGGCAACTCTCGGTACTTTTATAGCTGGCCACCAAACCATCAATTTGAATGAACAAAGCAGACTATTTTCTCGTACTTATAAGACCTACATTTATAGTATCCACATGCTGGGGTAATTACTGCTAAATAATTTAATACTGTAAAAACTGACATATCCATTTAGGTCTATGCCTGTTATATTGTTAAACTGTATTGGGGTTCTGACCTCTATTAGACAGCAAATAATCCTACTAAAGACTGGTCATTCTCTCTTTCTCACTCTCTTTCTTGCTCTCATGGTGGATTTTATTCATAATGCTTAGGGCTTTGCAGCTATTCTCATAGTTGTGAGATTAGTAAGTACACACTTGTGACAGCACTAAAAATTCAGTGCAATCACAATCATATTTGATTACCAATTCAGAAGGATCTAACTATCTAGCTGCAAGGATAATTTTGCTCACTGTAAACAGCTTGGAGAATTGTGTGCGATCATGTTGTGTGACCAAAAAAAAAAAAAAAATCGAATTAGATTATTTGCTAAATGCCAAGGCACATTAAATATTTTTGACAACAATGAAGATTCTTTGTAAATTGTAATTAGACTGGAAATTATTGCACAGAGCCTGCTTCTCTATAATCCTTTTAAATCAGAGTAGTTGTAATTGGCCTTAGAGACTCAAACTGTTTCGTGTTTTATTTTCTAGAAGTTCCGCTTCTGCATATGTAATAACAGAACCCTTTGTGGATACGATACAATAGACATGTGTGTAGGGTTATTGTAGTTTATTTGTTTTGGTAGTGAGTCAGATAACCAGAGAAGAAGAATATAGAAAAGAAAACATGCTGAATGCTCCTGGATACGAATGGTACTTACATGCAAAAAAATGCATAGAAATCATAATGGGGCAGAGGAGGCTGAGGTAAGCAGCATAGCCCTGCCCTTCAACATCCGCCAAGGATCTGGACCTATATTTTCCCATGGTACTGCCAGAGGCTTCAGGGAACCTAGTGATTTGGGTTTTCCTGAACACAAAGCCATGGATTTTTTGCAAGTTCCAGAGTCCCTAAAGCTTCCCTTTCACATTTATGACTTTTTATTTTTTCCTCTTCTGGTTTAGGTTCACAGGAATGGAAACTTCAGGAGAGCCTGTGGGAAGGATGAACTCTGCTACAGCCATTCTACATCAAAAGAAGGCCCTTTGCAGTGAAAGATTCTTATGCTGCTAATGATACTGGAGCATGAGCATGTCTCTGTGTTTGTATAAATAATAGCTGTGGGAATGGGAGGGAGCAGTGGCAGATAGTCAAGGAGTTAAGTGGAAGTCAAAATTAAGTGGGAATTTTGAGGCTTATTTGATGTAACACTTGGCTTTGAGGATGGAGGAAGTTGGACCTGAAGCAAACCTGCAAATTGCAGCCCAGCCTCATTAGAAATTAGCTAGTAGTAATCAGAGAGCCTTAACTGAGTGTAAAAGTATCTTTAATCTAGAGATGTGGGATTCTGTTGGGTGACTATTGCTCATTCTCTCATAGGCTGAATTAGGTAATGAAAACAAATCCGTCAATACATCCAGTATAAATTTTCAGCTCACCTCTACTGAGCTTTGATTTATCACCGATATCCAAAAAGAAGCAAGGTTTGTCTTGGAATGGTTTACCCAGGACTAACATTCATGTGATCGTGACTTTCAGTGAAGTGAGTGTAACTGCTAGTCTGCAGATGTGATGAGAAAATAATGTATCTAGAGCCACTTCATACACTTCGTGTATGGAAGTTGCAAACCACAGGCTTCACTAAGACTCTATGTAAAGCTGCAAATTTTAGATCTATTGAATTACTTCAGCTTTTTCTTGATTTAGCTGAGGCTAAATATTGGACTACATATGATCTTTTTATATTTTTAGTATTTAGTTTACACCCATCACTCAGAAGTATAAAGCTCATCTGCTAATGTAGGTTTATTAAAAATTGCTGGAGTCCAAGGATGAGATTTTGGTTGCATTAGTAAAGCAAATGGTAAAATCCACAAGAAGGGACTAGAATTTTACTGTACAAACCTGATTTTTAGAGGACTGAATGATTAGAGTAAAAACAGTATAAATATCTCTCTTAAGTGTTTCAAGAAGATAAGAGCTGCATGAATGAAGTCCATCCAAACCAGTGAAAAAAACTATTATCTTCAATGGGGTTTGTGTTAGATACTCTGAAAAAAGAGTTCAAAAAATATCTTAATCAGCATTGGCAATTTCTATTTAAATGGATTATTTCCCAATCAGGTTTTTTTTTTCTTTTCTTTTCTTTTCTTTTCTTTTCTTTTCTTTTCTTTTCTTTTCTTTTCTTTTCTTTTCTTTTCT
>JAOXNO010006059.1:0-16989 GCA_028565335.1 Limnodromus scolopaceus
CTCAGCTGTTCCTCATAAGACTTGTTCTCCAGATCCCTCACCAGCTTCATTGCCCTTCTTTGAACACGTTCCAGTAATCTCAGTATCTTTTTTGTAGTGAGGAGCCCAAAACTGGGGACAGTATTCAAAGTGTACTCAGACTCCCTCTACCCAGTGAGTCTTCCTTAGTTCTGCTGGCCACATGATTTCTGATACAAGCCAGGATGCTACTGGCCTTCTTGGCCATCTGGGCACTCTGCTGGCTCAAATTAGGCTGCCTGTTGACCAATATCCCCAGGGCCTTTTCTGCCACACATCCTTCCACCCACTCTACCTCAAGCCAGACTTGAGCAAGTCCCATAAAGGTTCATGAAGGTGATAATGGGACTGGAGCGCTTTTCATATGAGGACACACTGACAGAGCTGGGACTGGTCAGCCTAGAGAAGGTAAGTTTCAGTGGAGACCTTATCAATGCATATAAATACTTGATGAAAGAGAGTGAAGATGGAGCTATATTTTTCTTGGTAGTGCCCGGTGACAGGACAAGCGGCAACAGGCACCAATGAAAATACATGAAATTCCATCTGAACACAAGACAACATCTTCTACTGCGATGATGATCAAACATTGAAAGAGATTACCTGGAGAAGTGGTGGAGTCTCCACCTGGAGATATTTGAGACCTGACTGAGCACAGTCATGGGCAAGACGCAAAGCACTATGTCATAGAAATCCTTTGATCTTTCAACCTCTACTATTCTACTGGGAAAGCCTTTAAATATTTTACACACAAGGACTTCATAGTATGTGTGGTAATACAGGCATATGAGCTTCCTTATCACTGTCAGCAAACAGTTATTTATGCATGCCCCACTGAGAAATAGAGAGATTTATAATGTAATTAGATACAGACACATTAACTTAATAGACTAATCAACCGCAGCACAATAAAGGTGTTTTGACTCACCAGTATGTCATATTCCAAAGTATATCCCACACATATCAGGCACAACTGTGATAAAACAGACGCATCTCAGGGTGTCTGTTCAGGACTCGTGTAGGATTTAAAATGATGGTCCTAGCAGCTCCTCAGCTTCTTTCTCTAGCACCAACGCCCTATCCTAGTGAGACAAATCTGATTATGAAGGTAACATGCTGGAAATAGTATTGCCATGCAAGTCTAGCTTTTGAAAAGCTAGCACTGAAATTGACTTTTAAGCAAAGTACAAGGGTTGTCAACACCCTTTGTACCTGACAAGACTAAGAGAAGTACTCAGTAGAGATGACAGAATACTAATGCTGGGATTTTACACAGCACATTTATTTGCGTCTATCTCCATTCAGCAGAACAAAGCTCATGTAGAGTTTAAATTCATCATACTGGCAGACAAAACCACCCTATTTCCTAAAGCATGGGATAAAATACTTGGTAATGCTTCTAAACTCAACAAATAGCTGTTGACAGAAGCCCTTGAATGAAAATACAAGGATTTTTAAAAGTCATTTGTACATGCATTTAACTTTTTCAGATATACAGGTATTTGAAGGAAGCCCAGCAGATTCATTCATTTATTTAACATACAGTAACATGTAAACACTGGGCTGGAATAGAATTGGATAGAGCACAGCTGTCAGCTTCTGTCCACTATTTCTGGATTCATATTGCAGGTCTCCTCCAGATGGTTGCTTCACTTATGACCTCTTCCCAGAAGTCAGCATTTAAACAGCTTCAGTCCTAGTGGCCTGGATTTAGTTTCTTGCTAACCGCATCAAAAATGCAACCTGCTATTAAACTACACAACATACAAAACTATAGCCAACCTGGGGTGAATACCCCTGTGATGCTATTCTCACTCACTACATTTTCACCACTCAAATGTACTAGATAATTCCAGCTGCAAGGATCTTAGCACTGAAGCAACTTTACGTGGAAATCACAGATCTTTCTGGCATCAAGTTTTCAAGGCACACAGACAAACCAAACATTTATCATTCAATTAAAGCAAGGAAATAAGCAAGGAAATAAGCAAGCAAGAATCCCTTGCAAGAGTCTGCCATTTGCATTTTGTTCTCTTATAAACAAAATGCACCACAGAAAAAGGGAGTGTTTCAGCAGTTAGGGAACAGGCTAACCTGGCTTCAACTAGGACAGTCTGAGCAGATGTACGAGCAGCACAACCTTTGAAATGTGGATTCAAACATTTTATATTCAAGAGCCCCAGAACGGCAGTCTGCAAAGTGCAGGACTTGCTATAGCACACTGTCTTTCTATAGATAAGCCTGGAATGACTAGAAGAGCACCATAGTTTAAAAAAAAAAAAAAATCCCCTAAAACTCCCCAAAAAAGAAAAGATACCTGAGAACAGAACTCAAGACCAAGGCCACTTGTACTCCTTGTATTCTCACCTGCCACTGAAAACCTGAAGTTATCAGTGGGAGTAGAAACAAACTTGGGAAGGCTCAGATTCACACTGAGAGGCACTGGTGAATATCTGATGCATGTCCCTAGACATTATCCTGACAGCCTGTTTGTCTCTAGCAGGTGATGGTCACATCAGATCCAGGTATGAACACAAACAGACAAGTCTCATCTGAAGTTCTTCTTCCTCTCTATCAGGGAACAGGCCTTGTTGAACTGGCCAAACCTCTGCTCTCCACATGCTCTGCTCTTGAGGCTTCCAATGGAAAGCCACTGAACTGGCATGTAACTGTATTAAAGGGTAGTCAGCTGTTTGTGCTAGGTGTATGGGTAGGCTACACATCAA
The DNA here is from genome assembly GCA_028565335.1 of Limnodromus scolopaceus. NCBI lineage: Eukaryota > Metazoa > Chordata > Aves > Charadriiformes > Scolopacidae > Limnodromus > Limnodromus scolopaceus. The sequence continues at coordinate 2,745 of JAOXNO010006059.1, forward strand.
CAAATAACTTGCCAGTTTGCCAGAGGCATAAGACAGATGCCAATGCAAAGATCACCCTGACACAAGAACATTTGCTCTCATTTGAACAAATTTTCTCTCCCTCTCCACAAACGGGTCAGAAATACTTAGCCAGCTGCCTAATTATTCCAAGCCTCACCATGTTTGGAATGTTTCTTTTCATGCCAATCATGGCAAGATAATCTGGAAACATTTTAGATCTCATGACCAGAATTCTCATCGTATTAGTGCAAAGTCATTAGTGCAAATTACCATTTCAATAGCAGAGAGGGCCGTTTTGCTTTGACACTACAGCAACTGCCTCCCAACGCTCATGATGCCAGATTTTCCTGTAAGAAAAGCTGGATATGAGGTCTTCACTCATTTTCCCTTCTAAACATAAGCCAAGTAACTCAGAAGTGATCCACTTTCCAGGAACGAACAACAGATGTTTGTCCCCCTGCTTTTGTATGAGACCTTGGCATAAGCTCTTGATGTAAAAAGCAATGTCTTGAAACAGCCTGCATCAAAACAGAAAACTTACTGAAGTCCAAGTATGACTCATTACCACAGGAAGAAGCATTCAAAGCAACTTTGCATTCCAACAATCCTGATAAAGAAACACTATTAGGCCAGTCAGAGAAAAGGCAGGAGGGGAGAAGTCACTTTATGATAAGTATCAATAAACCAGCAACAAAACCATTAATACCACAAAAGGTACGTACTGAAATAAAACAAACAAGTAAGCATACCCTGCCCAAGAAGACCAGAAGTACACATTTTTCTTCAGGGGTGGGGAGAGGTGGGGAGGGTGTTGGTAGAGTTGGAAGAGGCTGGTTAAAAAAAACAAAACACAGGGGAAGAATACCTAAATCCTAGTGGGTTGGAATAACAGCAGTATTGCTTCCAAAGGACATGAAAACTGTCCTTGGAGATGTATTTCTTTTATGGAAGAGGCAAAGAAATAAAAAATTAACATTTCCCTGGCAGGAAGTTCTGCCCCAGGCAGAAGTTTATTCTACAAAGCCTTCCTCCTCAACACCTAATTTTCTGTTTAATAATCAGTGATTAAACACTATAACTGCCATCTTAAAATTCACAATTTTTGCAGACTTTACCTTTTCAGAGGTGCTTTGATGCTGCTTACCTACTTACTCCTCACACATTGCTTAAAAAGACATAGAAGAGGAGTAGGGAAGCCCTCTTTATTTAGGGGAGGGAAAAATGAATCCAAAAAACCTTCACAAGATTGTGTCACTATGATTAAAAGACAAACAAAACAGAGCTCAAAAGATAGCCTGAAGCTTCCCTGATGAATAATGCCCATTATTTTATCTTTGTTAATAATTTTTCAGAAAAATGCCATGAAAACAAAGAGAAGTCAAAGTTTTGGAAGTGATAACTGATACATCTACAAGAGATTTTTCCCTCTGACCAGGACTCCAGAAAGAGCAGGCACTATCAGCACTCTATTTCTTCCTTCAGCAGGACTTAAAAGCCACACAGCATCTGCATACTAAACCATCTATTTTGCTCCTGATCGCTACAAGGAACAGCGACAGTGATTATTTGCCACAGTGATTTTTTTCAATTTTACCTACTTTGTCTTGCTTTCCCAAGGAAATTTTTGTTGTAGTTGTGATCCTGTCACTCAGGTTGAACTATGGGCTCAATCTAGGAACACTGATCAGTACCTAAGCACCTAATGAAGATGAATCACCATCTGTTGTATGTAAAAGCCTTCAGATATGACTCCAAAGGTTAGGATGGGAGATTCAGTAAACCCAAAGTCCAGCATGGTCCTGCACATGCATACAGAAAGGATCATTAATGTAGACATGAAAGATGATCTACATTTGCTATTCTGCTCCGGAGACAAAAATGGTTTAATTTAGAATTTTATAACAGTACAAAAGGTAAAGCAGTGTTTGAACATATGCAGCTATTGATAAAATGTTCTATATACAGTCTATCATGTCATCACTCAAGAGCATTTGTGTTTACACAGATATCTAACAGCAGCAAATAAATCTAGTTAGCATTCAGTGTCATTAACTGCAGATTTTACTATTAAAGAAAGCAAGTCACAGTCACACAAACACAGCAAGTCAGTTCTTCCCTTCTTGCAAGAGATTGTTAGAAAAAAAGCGACTAGGAGAGGCTGTCTGTTGATATGCTCTATATTCTGCCACAATGTGATGCTGCACCTCACAATCAAAGGAAACAGCAATAATAAGCATTACTCAGCTTAACATACAAAAGCAATGGTATATTTGAAAGATACCATATTTTTCTACTTTGTCTCCTTATTGCCTTGAGACAGCATCACAGGCACATTCTAGCCCATCCCATTACAGCCACAACAGCTGCTGCAGGACTTGCTTAGGAAAAGCTCAAAGGCTCAGCTATGCCATCACACTTTTCTGCCTTGCAGCCCATCCCAGCTAAGTGCAAGTGACAGACCAGATGAGAGCTACAACAGCACAAGAGCCACAAACCCCACTGCTTCTTCACATAGCTTTTTAAATTATCCATTCCACAGAAAATGAATGCAGAACTCAAAGCAAGCCCAGAGTTCCTCCAGGCAAGACTCATTTCCCCCAGTTTGCCTGGTTTGTCCTTAATTGCTAATCCAACCTACAACAGCATCAGTTTTGCATGTGTACATCCTACTTCATAAAACCAAACTGTATGTGAACTCTGCCACTCCAAGACACCAACACATGAAACTGAACACGGCAAAATCAAGAGCAAACTCATATGAAGATTGAATATTTCCATCTTTTTTTTGCCCATGTTGATATTGCTCAAGAAATTCAGTCACAGTATCACAACGCAGTCCAGCAAAAACACACTGCAGGCTTCCCTGATCTTTGCTCATGTAAGGATGACAGAACAAAATGCACATATCAGCACATCAACACACGCCAAAACCAGATGAGGCTTACCTGACCTCATCCAGAAAGGCTAGGTGGCTCTTGTAGACAAAAGCTTCTAATAATTCTAGCAACCAGAATGGTAATGAACAGCTGAGTTTGTACAGGTATTTGAGCTCCTCCAAAAGAGCACTTTGAAGAAGAGTTCTTCCTAACCAGAAAGCAGAGAAGGAGAGAAGCTGTGTGTTGTTGCCATCCTGCATAAAATGCACAGTGCATAGAAACAGTTGTGTTTCTGACCACTTCCCACTGAAGCTTTTATGACATTGCTGTGAAGCCATATTAAAATGTTGGTAAGCTGATGTGGCAAGATGTTCAGTCTCTGTGACAAGCAGACACAGAATTGGCTGAATCTTTAACCCTCACTTACTTTTAAAGATAAAAAGAATTTCCTCTGGTTTGGATTACAAAGCCAAAAAAGATGCAGGAGAAACTGTAGCTACCACATTACAACTGATGTCAGAAATGGATTCCATTTACTTAAGGTTTCACTCATGTTTTGTCACTAAAATCTCTCAGAGTTTGAATGCAAAGCCAGCAGGCAAAAATTCTGTCCATTACCCAGCAAGCTAGGCACAACCAAGATGACAAGATATCACAGTTGGAAGGGTATCTTGTTCCTTCCAAGAAGTAGCATGTTCACCTCATCCACATGCTTAACTAATACTTCTGTACCATGTTGTTTGAGCTTACTTAACTTTTCTGTACAGTATGGAGAAAAACCCAATGTGATTGGAGTAAGAGAGAATACAATGTGAAAGGATGATTGAGGAAGTACTTGTGAGAAAAAAAATCCTCGCTAGTTTAGGAAAAAAAAAAAAAGGCAGCTGAGCAGGACTGCCCGGCAGGATCTTTGACTTGAGCACAGCTAGCTGGGTAAAAGGTACAAATCCCTTCTGGCTTTGCAGCGCATATTGATCTTGAACATTTTCACATGGGCTTCAAACAATTCCTTTGGTTAAAAGCCTCTTTGTAAAAGAACAAAAGGAAAGAGAAGAGGAAAACAAAGCATAACTTTGAAGAAGAGGCATATGAATGTGCAAGGGAGTTATGCCTCACTTTTGTCCCAAGTGCTGCCAGGCACATTTTTTCTTTTAGCATCTCTGTTCCAGCTCCAATTAACATATCCCTGTAAATCTCATCAGCAACAGTCCGTGTCTCTCCCAAGCTGGTGACTCTTCATGTAAAAAATTCTCTCTATTCTGCTTTTGAGCAATGTTGCAGAGGAACAACAGAACTGGGGCCAGTTTGGGCAGTTTGAGGGATGAACTGATAAGTCAGCAAGATGTATACTGATGTCCCCCACTGAATAAAGTAACACCCGTCCCAGTCAGAGCCAACAGCAAGAGTTTACAGTGCTCCCTTCCTCTTCCATGCAGACCACAGCGGTATCAGTCACCTACAATTCTATCACGCATCCAGCTGGATAGCACCCAGAATTCTTGCCAAGAGAGTCCAGGCATACACATACAGGCCCAGTCCAGACTGCAAGCCCATCTGTCCAGCCTCTGCTCCTTCATCCCAAGAAGGGATAGTGAACAGCTGTCAGAAATTATAGTCACTGCTGCAACAGCATGCTTTCAGCATGCATATCCCCCATCCAGTGTTACCTCCAGAAAACTGGGATATTTATATATGAGCCCCTCCTAAAACTGTATTTCAGCAGGTTGCTTCCTTATGCCTCAAAAGCACCTGTCTGGTCTTTTCACTGATTAAGTTTAAAAAGACCAGTACTGGGATCATACCAACATGGTGGCAAAGCTGGAAATGGACTGAGACCAAACAAATGTGGATTCCCACAAGCTAGCCTGGGATATCCTGATTCTCACATCCATTTCTTACTTTCACAGAACAGCTACAGGTTAGTCACAGGATCCTAGGATAAATTAGGTTAAATAAGGTCTCAGGAAGTCATCTTGTTCAAGCTCCTACTCAAAGGAGGGTCAACTCTGAAGTCAGATAAGGTTACTCAGGTTTTGGTTCTTCAGTCTTGAAAAATTCTGAAGATGAAGACTACACAATCTCACTGGGCAATCTTCTCCACAATTTGACTGTCCTCATAATGAGATTTATTTTTTTTCAGGTACATTCAGTTGGAACCTCTAATTTCAGTTTATGTTCACTGCCTGTCACTCCTTCCAAGCATGGAAAGACTGATGGAACGCTGATGAAATCAGAAGGAATCACAGTTTACAGAACTCTGCTTTCAAGGTAAAATGCAAAACACTTTCCTTTTTTAATTTACTGCATCCAGTTTAAAGGTTTACACAACTCACACAAATCTTTACAGGACGGGGAGAAGCTGCCACATGCCCTCATGCACAGGCATGTTCTACATAAGACAATCCTCACAGTAACCTGACATTCATCTTTTCTATCCCATTGGATGGCTGGAGCAGTGAGACATCTTCAAATTCAACATACTTGGTATTAGAGGGTAGGGGTTGGGGAGGAGGGTGGAAGCGAGATGGGAGGGAAACTTAACAATGTTGTGTCAGCAACATGCTTAATCCAGCAAGGCATGAAATGAGAAAACAAGGACCTTTTGCACCTTTGTAGCTAAAATATTTTCAAGATTTTCAGTTAATTCAGACTTCACTGAATTCTTCTCTCTTCTCACAGCTCTCTTTTTTGCATTTCTCAAGGGACAGCTTCTGGGGTTCTAAAATGACAGATCCTTTTGGACCACACAGACATCAGTGTTCCTCAAACTGCTGCCAGTAGCATCCCTGGCTTGAAAGAACAGGCAATTTCCATCCAACATTAGAAGGATCACTGTTCTTAAAAAAAGCAGCCCAAAAACTTGAAAATTTTCTGGGAGCAAGGGGCATGGGGTTGAGCATTTTGAGCTCAATTCTTTCTCTTTCCCAACCACCCAAGCATTCATTCTTTCACTTCACTTTTTGTGGAAGAACGTAAGCCAGATTCATCAAACACTGAACAAGTTAAGTTCCTTCCACATGCATTCTCACCTTGTCTGTTATGATGCTGACCCACCTTTCCAAAGTTCTGGACTACAGCAGTACAGGTTAGGAGTTGACCTGCTGGAAATCAGCTCTGCAGAGAGGGACCTGGGAGACCTGGTGGACAACAAGTTGACCATGAGCCAGTACTGTGCCCTTGTGGCCAAGAAGGCCAAATGTATCCTGGGGTGCACTAAAAAGAGTTTCTCCAGCAGGTCAAGAGAGGCCATCCTCCCCCTCTACTGTGCCCTGGTGAGGCCACATCTGGAGTACTGTGGCCAGTTCTGGGGTTCCCAGTTCAATAAAGATAAAGAATTGCTGGAGAGAATCCAGAGAAGGGCTATAAAGATGATCAAGGGAATAGGGCACCTCTCTCATTAGGAAAGGCTGAGAGGCCTGGGTCTGTTTAGCCTGGAGAAGACTGAGAGGGGATCTAATCAATGCTTATAAATATGTAAAGGGTGAGTGTCAAGAGGATGGGGCCAGACTCTTTTCTGTGGTGCCTAGGGACAGGACAAGGAGCAACGGGCATAAACCGGTACACAGGAAATTCCATCTCAACATGAGGAAAAAATTTACTTTGAAAGTGACAGAGGACTGGAACAGGCCGCCCAGAGAGGTTGTGAAGGCTGTGCCTCCTTCTCTGGAGATATTCAAAATCCTCCTGGATGCAATGCCATCCAGCCCGCTCTAGGTGAACCTGTTTTGGCAGGCGGGTTGGACTAGATGATCTCTAGAGGTCCCTTCCAACCCATACCATTCTGTGATTCTGTGAAACAGAAAAAAAAAAAAAAAAAGACACATAAATCTTGGTTTAAACCCATTTTGGACACTATGTGTACACTGAAACTGAGGAATAAAATTCTGTGCATGTAACTGATACATTGAGTGGCAAGACACAGGGTCCCTCTCTTTCTGACTCTTATTCCAGACCAAGATGGGGGGATGGCTACTCTTTCAGGAAAAGGCCAGTTTTACAGTTATCCAGCTGTACAGAGTAGACAAGAATTAGCTTTTTATTTTCATGCATTTGTAAGCTGGTATGCACTATCCAGAGCAGCAAGCACTGCCATAATATTAAACTTCAGAGAGAATGCCTTATATTATTTTAGGGGAGGAGACAGACTTAAACACAGAGGGATGCTGTTCGTTTTACGCACAGCTGTTTTCCACTCCCAGTTATGCATCTAGTTATAGCAACCACAACACACCACAGTCTCTCCTAACATGAGAACTAAGACTCCATACATTCTGGTCTTATCTCCTCATACTTCCTGATGGGATGCGAAGTGCTCCACAAAGGCAGGAAGGGAAGCCCTGATCATTGTGGGAACCAGAAATTAATCTGAAGTCATACAGTTTCACAGCATATATGAGATCTATTGCTTTGCTCAGAGAGAAGGTAAGGACTTGTGTTGAAGCAGATCCAGCATTATTTCAAACATGCCTCAATTAATGCACTAATGCAAAGGAAGAAGTCCTCTTCCATAATTGTCCCTAAATAACTTTTTTCCTTTAAATCATTGCTGAATTAAATCTCTGTCCAAATTTCTAATAAAGTAAGAAACTTGGCTTGCTAGGCTCAGTGACCTTCAATATTCTTTCTAAACATCCCAGGCTGTACATGCTAATCTATGCAGCCTAATATTTAGCAAAGTAATTATCATTACCAGAAATGTTCTTTCTAAACATCCCATGCTGTACATTCCAATCTATGCAGCCTAATACTTACCAAAGTAATTATCATTGCTCTTTTTACATTATTCGCAGTGGTAAAATTGGTGCCAACACACAACATGCCGGAGGCCACTTGGATCCTAAAGGATTTTACAAGAACTGACTCACCACCAATGTGTTGCAGTGACTATTCAGATGAAGTTACATGTCTGAAAAAAAAACCCTCTCCTGTTACAAAAGAAACTGACACCCAAGACCTTTTGAAGTAGGTACAGGTTCATGGGAATGCTGTTTTCCCTACATTCCCAGCATTTCTGTGATAGCTTGCAGCAAGACAGAGCTACTGCTCCCAGCATGTCCATGGGGAACTCACAGTTAAGGCAGGTGCACGCTTTTGCTAGGCTGCCTGTCATGCATTGCATATTCCATTGTGATTCAGGCACAGACTTCCTGTAGTCCCTGGAAAGAGGCAGTGAAGTGTATGAAGGCATTTGCTCTTCTAGCACTGCCCGCATCTAGAGAGCTCAGCTCTCTGCATCCATGGTGAGTGATGCAAAGCACAAACTCCCTAGGTGTGAGCTAGTTAAATGTACTCACTGCTGTTCTACTGCATAGACAGGATGATAAATACACAGTAAAAGAAGAAATCAAGGGAGGATGCTAATGTTGTGAGCCTATGAATTCTCCTTTGGAATTCTCTCTAATATTTCCCTTGTCTAACCTCAAAAAAAAGCTCTTGCTGACAGAATTTAGAAGGCCTCTCTGGATGGAGACTTTGCCCTTCCTCATCAATCACTTCCCTTAGTTCATAGTGCAGATGTGTCATCATCCAGGTTGATGAACGCAGTGAACAACACAGCCAAGACAACAGGTATCTCTATGCCATGATGCACATGCTCTAGAACACCCTTTGAAATAATTTCCAGCTCTTCAGCTCCAGCACACAGATCCTTCTCCTGTACCAGTCACCCATGCATGGAGAATGTACATGAGTTTGTCTGTTCAGTCTGTCTTACACAGACCAGGCAGAGATAGAGAAATCTCATGAGATTCAACAAGGGCAAATATAGCATGCTGTACCTGGGGAGGAATAACCCCATGCATCAGTACAGCTTAGGGGCTGACCTGCTGGAGAGCAGCTCTGTAGAAAAAGTCCTGGGAGTCCTGGTGGACAACAGGATGACCATGAACCAGCAATGTGCCCTTGGGGCCAAGAAGACCAATGGCATCCTGGGGTGCATCAAGAAGAGTGTGGCCAGCAGGTTGAAGGAGGTCATCCTCCCCCTCTACTCTGCCCCTGTGAGGCCACATCTGGAGTACTGTGTCCAGTTCTGGGCTCCCCGGTTCAAGAAGGACAGGGAACTGCTGGAGAAGGTACAGCAAAGGGCTATGAAGATTATTAGGGGACTAGAACATCTCTCTTGTGCGGAAAAGCTGAGGGACTTGGGTCTTTTTAGTCTAGAGAAGAGAATCTGAGAGAGGATCTTATCAATCCTTATAAATACTTAAAGAGTGGGTGTCAGGAAGACGGGGCCAGCTTTTTTCAGTGGTGCCCAGTGACAGGACAAAAGCTAATGGGCACTAGGAAGCTCCATCTAAAGATGAAGAGGAACTTCTTTAACTTGAGAGTGGCAGAGCACTCGAACAGGCAGCAGAAGAAACTGCAAGCTTGATTAAACCCAATTCTAATTACAGACAGTACGGAATCAGATAGACCATTCAACAGTTTATGGAAATCATCAATTTCAATGCTTTTTTTTTTAAAAAAAACAAATAAATTAAACATCAGGTGATGACCCCAGAGAGCTTCAGGGAAGGAGAATAATTTTTCAAAGAGTGTATTAGTTATTTCAGACATCATACATATACAGACATCATACATACTCAGGATTCTATTTCAGACATCATACATTTCTACTTAGCTTCTTCAATCAAATGATATTGTCTTATTTCATTTGGACATTTGCTTTTGCCTAATCGTTTACTAACTCAAGAAGCATGCAGCATGCACAAAAACTTTAGGCTCCTATTTCAAACTAGCCCTTACACCTGGTTTCCAGACTTGATCAAAAGGTGGGTGCATCAGTAAGCAATAACTGACAAAATGCTGTTTTGTTTTCTGTCTCTCCTAAAGTACATTCTGCTAGGGTATGCAGATTCTTCCTCTCTGGGATTACCTATGTTAAATACAGCTAAAAGAACTTCACTGAATTAGTCAAGCTAAATGGATTACCGTATAGCGTTCTTTTGTTCATTAGCACAGATAACAAATAAACATAACAAACAAAGCAGTAAACGTTTTGCAGCCAACCAAACTACAGTCCAAAATTCTTCTTTGGAGTAGCATACATAATAGAACTCATCTGGGAAATACAAGCTGAATTTTTAAAAACTCTCCAAAATGATGCCTATGGATTTCCATTTGTAAAGTAAAATGCAAAGGCAACACCTGTGCAGTAAAAAAACCAAACATAAAAACATGTGCTTAATTATAGTAGGATATAACCTCACCTCACCAAGGTTTATGAGAAGACTTTCTCTGTTTCTAGTAGAAAGGATCATTAGGATAAGATGACTGGAAACCAAATATCTGGTTCTCAAAATACCAAACGTATTCACGGAGATATCAAGCATCTTCTACTGGCTCAATTAAATGCATATTCAGAACACATGCTCGATTATTTCACTCAATTATACACCAGTCTCAAAAGTGCCTTTAGCATCTTTGAGAGTGCCTTGTGTTTGCCTTATGGAGCAGATACCACAGCTTACCAGGTGCACCACACACCAGTTGGCAAAAGGGTGTCTTGGAATTACAAGTGTACACAAATTTATTGCCCCTTACTTCACCCAAGCCATCCAGTACTGTCCACTAAACCATCCTAATGGCTAATCTGGAAAAGGAGATAGAATAAGCTCCTGTTCTACACACAGAAAGGAAGAAATCACAGCACTGTAAACTTCATAGTTAAAACTACAAATGCTCATCACTGCTGTTAAAAAACCCAAGAACACATTGGGACTAATCTGTTTTTCTGAGAAATTATTAAACTAGAACGAATGCATTTACATGAATAAGAAATAAAAGCTCCAGCTCCTTTAGAAGATACTGAAATCTTCCAAACAATATAGTTTACATGTCATTTCCTGTGTCTCTCTTCAGAAATGCTATTTAAGAAAAGAAAAATAGGAACACTTGCATGAAAAAATGATCTTTGCATCCAACAGCCTCATCTTCCCCCACTGATTAATCTTTCCTGAGCGCCCAAAACAGGAGCTGCCAATAGAAAAGGAAAGCATATAATCAACTTAACTGGGCACAAGCATGACTTTTACCTCATAATGAGAAAAAGAGGTCCTGCTGTACAAATCCAAGAAACTCACAAATTACCTGCACAAAGACGTGTTTTGACAAAGTCAAATAATCCTGAATTAAAAACATATGGCCCCATACTCCTGAAAAGTTTACAGATTGCACAGCCAAGAAGTAGGAAATGGCTGCAGATAATATGAGGAAAATACATGGACAATACAGTTGCATAATAACTGGACAAGGGGTCCAAACAGCCCAAACTCCAACAACAATACCACCATTAACCACCTCCCTACATGACAGAAAAGGAAGGACACCACCAAGAATGGCATTTAGAGGCTCACAGGCATCCTACAGTGTCTCATTTTGACTGCTAGTACAAAAAACCACCAGAGAAGGGAGGGAGGCAGGAAGCTACACTTTGCAGCCCTCCTCCAACAGAGGGAAGACCAAGATGTCTGAATCTGTTTGAGGAAAAAAAGGCCATAAGTAAATAAGCAAATTGATGAACTGTTTTTAAGTGAACTAACACAATGTCATGCTTTGGCCACCCCTATTATGTACACATATGACAGCCTTGACATTGCCAAGCTGAGCAATACACAATCCAACTCCCAGTGCTCACATTTTCATCTTCCCACATGACAGTACAAACCATCTATATTCAATAGTGAGGTCCAGAGCAGTATTTTTAGAAATCGAGGTATGTGCAGGCACATGAAAAGTCTCTGCAGCACTTACTGTTGACTACTAAGCATCTTCAGAAACATGGCTTTGCATGCCAAAGGATATTTCTGTTTCATAGCAGCTGCAATAACCACATGAACTGCCATGGAATTAAAGCTCACATGTGCAACTGTCTTTTCTTACCAGTCATTATTCTCTGGGCTTCGTATGGTTCCATATAGCCAGTGTTCTCCCCTCTTCCCATTCTACTCAGCTCACTTTTGGCATCAAACGGATCTGAGTAGTCATCAGCTATCAATACCTGAAAGACAGGAAAGTGACTGTTACTAGAATCTCCAAGTTAAATGTGCAAGCCAGAAGGCAGTAACACCCTACCAGTGAAAAAACTGATTTCACCCAACTGCAACCCATGCTACCTTCAAAGTACAGTCTGAGGTCAGCGGACCAATACACAATTGCCACAAATCGGTTACTAATGGGTGCTGAAATAGGTGAGCTCCTGTTCACATGAGAAACCTCACAAGGGCAGACTCTATGTCAAAATATTTCTGATTATCACAAGATATGGAATAATTGGGATAGACAAATTAGAAAGATCTAAACAGTCAGCAAATTCAATCCAGTGTAATAATTATCAGAGAAGTTTGCTATTATTCACCAAAAAGCACACTTTTGCTTGCACTTACTTCACCCCCTCTGCTCTTTAGGTTTATCAGCTGCAACTGAAAATATGGTTAAATTTTTTTCAAATAAGTACTCAAACACTATTCTCTTCACTGCATTAATAAGAAGCTTCGTAATTTTAGTTAGCAGTTGAAAAGGAACAAAACATAAAACAAGCTTCTTGTTTAAACTTATTTCCTTTAACCCATCTGGGCCATTCTTTTTTTCAAAGGAACATTATATTTACCTTTATTTTGAGAACTAGGACAAAAGGCAGCAAAAAGAAATTACCTGTCAGAAGAACAAGTTTCCTTCCTCTATTAGGAAACTAGAAAAAGCTGAAGGTTAGAAAATCTTACCCCTTACCCTACGTGACCATGCTCCCCTTTCCACTGCAAAATCACTGTATGCTGTGTAAGTCCCATTGGTTATATAGGTAACAAGAATTGTTCCTCCCTGTTATTGAAGGGGTAGAGTTAATCTTGGTTTCTAGAAGCTGGCAAGGGCAAAGAAAAAAATCCTTCTATGAGAATTACTGCAGAGCATAGAGATGTAATGTAGGACAGGCAAAAGAGTATGAGGCAGAGAGGGCAGAGGCAGGCCTCAGCATCGGAATCCCCACAGAATCATAAAATAATTCAGGTAGGAAAGAATCCCAGGAGATCACCCCTGTTCAACCCCTCATTTAAAGCAGGGCAAGCTTAAAGGGTTCTGCCCTGAAGGCCTACTCTCTTTAAGAGGGATTTTTCAACCAAGACTCTTTCTGTCCCACTGGCTACTTTACATCTTTAAGACCAGCACCAGTAAGACTGACAGCAGACTGCCTTCCAACAGCTTCAGTCTTTTCAACAAGGAAGCAGGAGTACATTACCAGTTATGAGACTGAAGCTGCATCTGCTTCTGTCTCCTGCTGCTAGCATACCCCACCAGACAGAGCAAAAGACAGGACACACAAGCATTTCCAGTTCAAACACTTGCACAAATGTCATGGAGTAAATGAACACTATATATTAGTAAAGGTGGAGATCTCCTTTAAGATTAAGGAACAAAACATCTAACACATTTTAGGAGTTACTACTCGGGCCCTAGAACACTGCCACACTGTGATTTTATACTACTTATTTTGCTTACCAAAAAACCCAAACAAAAGAAGTCTCCTCCCTCATGTCTGGCAATGTATGCTCAAGCAGCAAATCAAGGGACAGCAGCTGCACACACTTAAGGCAAAGATAACAATGTATTTCCCGTAATTTCTTCTGGTCACAGGGACAGGTTTATCTCCGAAAGTGCTGCAGTTGAAATGCCATCCATTTAATCTTCTGATGCAATCCTGCCAGGAGCTGGATGGTAGCATAGGCTATGTGCTGTTCTCATATTAAAAATGTTGACAAAGAATACTTCCCAATCCTTAGCATAGCTGTACTAAAGCATGTAACAGAAAGCAGTCTAACACAGTTATTTCATATTTTTTCTCCATTTGCCAAGAATACACTAGGAGAAAAATTATACATATAAAATTACGTCAAACAAGATAAAAATCAAGACTGATTTGCTTTAAGCATAATGGTAACATATTCAAGAGCTTACTGTATTGAACATGAACAGAAGGACTAAAGCAACTAACTATTCAGAAGGGGTCTAGCAAAAGCTGCTTTCTTGTAAGGAAATTAAAGAAAATGCAAGAAGGTTCAAACATATTTTTTCATTACTGCCATGGAAATGTTCAAAGCCAGGCTGGATGGGGCTTTGAGCAACCTGGTCCAGTGGGAGGTGTCCCTGCCCAGGACAGGGAGGTTGGAATCTTAAGGTCCATTCTAACTCAAACCATTCTATGATTCTATGATTATTGTACTTATTACTATTACTACATTTTATTATCTGTAAATCTTTACCAGATCAGACTGAGGCTAGAAATATATTCACTACAGTAATCCCTGGAGTGAAAATCTCCCCTACCTGGGACAGTGGGTGTAAACTCCTCCCCTTCAGATAAGTAATAGTGTCACAAG
>JAOXNO010006060.1:0-16728 GCA_028565335.1 Limnodromus scolopaceus
CTCTCTACACCCCCCCTTCAGGTAGTTATAAAGCATGATAAGGTCTCCCCTCAGCCTCCTCTTCTTCAGACTGAACACCCCCAGCTCCCTCAGCCTCTCCTCACAAGACTTGTGCTCCAGACCCCTCACCAGCTTCGTTAACCTTCTCTGGACCCGCTCCAGCCCCTCAATGTCTTTCTTGTGGTAGGGGGCCCAAAAATGGACACAACACTCGAGTTGGGGGGCTCACCAGTGCCCAGTACAGGGGGACGGTGACCTCTCGGGCCCTACTCACCACACTGTTCTTGATCCAGGCCAGGATGCTGGTGGCCTTCTTGGCCACCTGGGCACACTGCTGGCTCATGTTGAGCCGACAGTTGACCAACACCCCCAGGTCCTTTTCTGCCAGGCAGCTCCAGCCATTCTGCCCCCAGCCTGGAGCGCTGCAGGGGGTTGGTGTGACCAAAGTGCAGGACCTGGCACTTGGCCTTGTTGAACCTCATCCCGTTGGTCTCAGCCCATCCATCCAGCCTGGCCAGATCCCTCTGCAAAGCCTCTCTACCTTCCAGCAGGTCAACACTCCCACCCAACGCGGTGTTGTCTGTGACCTTACTGAGGGTGCACTCCATCCCCTCGTCCAGATCATTGATAAAGATGTTAAAGAGAACGGGTCCCAGTACCCAGCCCTGTGGGACACTACTCGTGACTGGTCGCCAATTGGACTTCACTCCATTCCCCACCACTCTCAGGGCCCGGCCTCCAGCCAGTTTTTAACCCAGTGGAGAGTGTTCCCATCCAAGCCATGGGCAGCCAGTTTCTCCAGGAGGACACTGTGGGACACTGTATCAAAGGCCTTGCTAAAGTCCAAGTAAACAACATCCCCAGCCTTTCCTTCATCCAGCAAGCGAGTCACTTTGTCATAGAAGGAGATCAGGTTTCTCAAGCAGGACCTGCCCCTCGTGAACCCGTCCTGGCTGGGCCTGATCACTCCTCGGCCGGATCTCGGCCAGCCAAGCGGGAGACCAGGCTGCTGCTCGAGTGTTGGGGTGGGATGGGTCTTCAGAGACCTCTGGGCTCTTCCCATTGTTGTTGGGGTGGGTTCCACGTCTGATTTTTTTTTTCTTTTTTTTCTCTTAGTTAAAGAGTATGGGGCTGGGCGACCCCCGGACCTTCCCCTTCCTGGAGCCCCCACCCTTGTCCAGCCTGGAGACAGCCCTGCGGTACCTGCAGGACCAGGGAGCCCTGGATGAGGCCGAAGACCTGACGCCCATCGGGAACCTGCTGGCCCAGCTGCCGGTAGATGTGGTGGTCGGTGAGTAATTCGGGGTATCCCCCTCCCCCCCCCTCCCCGCCTTTGATGGTGGGAGGATTTGGGGATGTCCCCCACTCCTCCTTTGCCCTCACTGCCCGCCCTGCCCTCCCCTCGTGCAGGCAAGATGCTGGTCCTGGGCACCCTCTTTGGCCTGGTCGAGCCCACCCTGACGGTGGCGGCGGCGCTGAGCGTCCCGTCCCCCTTCCTGAGACCTGCTCACCCCAACCCCGAGTGCGCCACGGCCCGGAGGCCCCTGGAGAGCCCCCACGGTGACCCCCTGACGCTGCTCAACCTCTTCAACGAGTGGGTCCAGGTGGGATTCCTCTCTAAGAGACGCGTTTGGGGGGGACTCTGTTTCGGGGTGAGGGGTGCGCGAGTCCCCGTGGGAAGATGCAGGGGCTGGTTTTGGGGTGTGGGGAGCGGTGAGAGGGACAAGCGGTCCCTTCTGGAGGTCACAGAGTGGTTAGGGGTTGGAGGGATCTCTGGAGACCACCCAGTCCAAGCACCTGCCAGAGCAGGGTCACCTGGAGCAGGCTGGAGAGGATCACATCCAGGCGGGTTTGGAATGTCTCCAGAGAAGGAGACTCCACCACCTCCCTGGGCAGCCTCTTCCAGGGCTCTGCCACCCTCACAGGAAAGAAGTTCCTCCTCACGTTTAGGTGGAACTTCTTATGTTCAAGTTTGTGCCCGTTACTTCTTGTCCTGTCACTGGGCACCACTGAGAAAAGACTGGCCCCATCCTCCTGACACCCACCATTGATGAGATCACCCCTCAGCCTTCTCTTCTTCAGACCCAAGTCCCTCAGCCTTTCCTCAGCAGAGAGATGCTCCAGGCCCCTCAGCATCTTCATAGCCCTTTGCTGTCCCCTCTCCAGCAGTTCCTTGTCCTTCTTGAACCGGGGAGCCCAGAACTGGACCCAGTGCTCCAGATGGGGCCTCACTGGGGCAGAGCAGAGGGGCAGGATGACCTCCCTCCACCTGCTGGTCACTCTCTTCCTGATGCCCCCCAGGATGCCATTGGCCTTCTTGGCCACAAGAGCACACTGCTGGCTCATGGGCATCTTGGTGCCTACCAGGACTCCCAGGTCTTTCTCCAGCAGGTTGGCCCCAACCTGTACTGGTTTGTGGGGTGATGCCTCCCCAGGTGCAGCACCCTACACTTGCACTTGTTAAACTTCATCAGGTTCCTCTGGCCCAACTCTCCAGGGTAAAGCCCTGTTTGGTTTTTTTTCTCGGAGCAGGTGAAATCGGAGCGGAGCAGCAGCTCTCGGAAGTGGTGCCGGAGGCGAGGTTTGGAGGAGCATCGTCTTTATGAAGCTGCCAACCTTCGGCGCCAGTTCCAGGTGAGAGGGGGAGGACACAGGATCCGGCTTTGGTGGGGTTCCCTTTTGTTGCTGACGAGGAGAAGAGCTGAAAATTGCCCACGCACCCGTGACCTGCCCATCTGTCCCCACACCGGGCTCAACAACCCTGTCCCACCCCCCCAGGAGCTCCTTCGAGACCACCAGCTACTGGAGGAAGATTCCGGCCGCCCCAGCGACAGCTACAGCCGGCAGAGCCGCCACCGGGAACGCCGGGAGCTGCACCGGCTCTGGCGATCCCACACCGAGACGGAAGGTCGGAAGCGCAAAGTGCTGCGGCTGCAGGACGGAGCGGACGCCTCCTCCGGCGAGGAGGAGGAGGACGGTGGTACCCGTGGGAAGGGGGAGCGCAGCATCGATATCCAGGTGACCCCCTCGCATCCCTCTCCTCTCCCTGGAGGGGCAGGATTTGGCCATCGGGACCCCTGACGCCGTGTCTTGTCCCTGCAGGATGTCAAGTTCAAGCTCCGCCACAACGTGGAGGAACTCCAGGCCGTCTCCAGCTCGGCCCTCTCCTCCTCGCAGCTCGCCCTGCTCAAACTGGTGCTGTGCCGGGGGCTTTACCCCCAGCTGGCTGTCCCCGACCAGCTCAACAGTGGCCGCAAAGACTCCGATCAGGTCCGAGTCCTCCCCATCCTGCAGCTTGGGGGGGGGTCCCTGCCGACCCCTCGCTCTCCCTTGAACGCTCCGTTTTGCTCTGGCCGCAGATTTTTCACACCAAAAACAAGCAAGGGGTCGTCCTTCATCCCACCTGTGTCTTCGCCACCAGCCCGGAGCTGCTCCATGCCAAGGAGAGACGGGAACGTGGTGGGACCAGAGGTTGGGATAACCCCGATCCTGCAAGATTTGGCTCGGTTTCTCCCTGGCTTTTCACCTGCTGGGTGAAAGCGCCGCCGGGGCTGGGGGAGAGGTTTGGGGTCCGGCTGAAACACCCCCTTTTGCCCCTGCAGAGCCCACAGAGGGGCTGAGCTGCCACCACCAGCTCCTGGCCTTTGTCTCGCTGCTGGAGACCAACAAGCCCTACCTGGTGAACTGTGTCCGGGTGCCGGCCCTCCAGGTGAGCTCTTTGCTCTCCTCCTCTTCCTCGCCCAGAGCCTTCATCACCCCACAGTGGTTGCATTTTGGCTCCTCCAGGCTCTCCTCCTCTTCTCCCGCTCGCTGGACACCAGTGGGGACTGTGCCCGGCTGGTGGCCGACGGGTGGCTGGAGGTCACTGTCCCCGACGCGAACTCTGCCCTGCGCCTGCTCTCCACGGCCCTGCAGCTCCGTTCCTCCTGGGAAAAACTCCTTCATCAGCTGCTGGAAGGTCGGGGAGAAGAACTGGGCCACCAGCCCAGCCCCCGCGACGTGTCCCTGCTCACCCGGGGGCTACTGGACTTCCTGCAGATGGAGGTGACGCCTCGGCGGGGCTTTAATCTGTCTCTGGTGCCTCGTGCGGGGTTGGAGGCTGGGAAAGGAGGATGAGAGGACCTGACACGTTCCCCCCCCGTGTCCCCATGTCCCCTTGTAGGTGCCCTATCGTCTGCGCCAGCTCACGGGACTGGAGAAACAGAACCTCTATGTCGGTCCCCAAACGGTGGCGGCTGCTCCCCGGCTCCCGGGGCTCTTCCAGGGGACAGAGATGAAGCCCGACGAGGTGAAAGGCGGCCACAGGGTGACGGACTTTCTCACCTACAACTGTCTGGCCGTGAGTACAGCCCTCTCCCACCCTGCCCTGCCCTCCTGCCCTGCCTGCCCACCCTGCCTGCCCACCCTGCCTACCCTCCCTGCCTGCCCACCCCCCGGGGTACCTGAGCATCCCCTCCGATTCCCGCAGACGGACACGGATCTCTACAGCGACTGTCTGCGGAGCTTCTGGACCTGTCCCCACTGCGACCTCCACATGCCCTTCACCCCCCTGGAGCGCATGTGCCACCAAAGCACTTGCCGGCCCCCCGAGGGTGAGTCGTGTGTGTGTGTCCCTGCCCTGGGGCTGGGACAAGGGACAATCGGGGAGAACCAGCCTGGATTTTCCCTGGGGATGCCACCGAGCACCGTATTTTGGGGGTGCGATAGCAGAGGGGGTAGGAAAAGGGTCTTTGGTTTCCTTCTGATCCCGGTTTTTCTGCCTTTTCCTGCAGCCCCCCCGGAAGAACCCTCGGAAAACTCCTCCAAAACCTCTGCCCTGCACCGATCCTACCACTGCGATGTCTGCCAGCGGGATTTCACCTTCACTCCCACCGAAATCCTCCGCCACAAGAAGCAGCACCAGTAACCGGAGCTCGCTGGGACTCTTGGTGCCAACTGGTGGGATGCTGGCGTCCTCCCCCATCCCTCAGGGGCCCCCGGAACAGGGAGAACCCCCCCCTAAACTGCTACCTCCGTTGCTCTCGGGTGAGTCTGGCTGGATCCTACAAGGGATTTGATGTTTTGGGGGCCACCAGCAGCTCATCCGTCATCCCTGGAGGGGGGGGCAACCGAATTTCAGGCCTTTTTTTATATTGAATAAATAAGACTTTTGGAGCAAATTGGCCCTGGCCCGGAGTGTGTCGCTGGAGGTTGGGGTTCCCCTGCCCCATGGGGGTGTCCCGATTGGGGGTCAGCAACCCAGATGTGGAGGATGTGGTTTTTGGGGGTTTCTTGGAGGTCTCCTGCCTGGCACGGCACGGCCAGCGTGTGGCACTCCTCTCCCAGTGTCGTCCCCGCCGCAGCTTTTCCTGCTGTATCCCGTGGGAAAAGCATCGGAGGGGACCGTGCTGGGACTTTCCCACCCCCAGGATTCACAAAACACCCCCCAAAACCTGCCCCCCTCCCCCAAAATTTAAAACGTGGGACCTGAGTGTCCCTTCAGGGGCCGCTCGCCCCCAACGCAGCAAGAAGACGTTGAGACGTCGCCTTGTGCATCGTGGCTGGCTCCAGCCCTTTTTTGGTCTGAAAACACCCGGAAAAAGGAAAATGCAGAGCAGCTTGTACCCCCCCCACGCCCCGCGGTGGCAAATACTGTGACGACAGGAACTTCTCAGCTGTCTAAACCCATTTAAAATGCATTAATTATCAGCCCGTGCAGTTCATTAGGCTCAAGCAAGGTTATTAGCCAGGTCCCTTCTAATTAAAGCCATTTGATGGTATTTTTAGCTCTGTGGCCTGTTGCGTTTCGTTCACCGGGTGAAGGAAATAATAAATAAGCGTGGTTGAGCCAGGCTTGTGACATTTCAGGGTGAGGAGCTGCTCCAAGAGCAGAGTTTCCTGGGATTTTACATTATTTATATTTATATTCACAGTAATAAATTGTGCCAGGGCTCGGCGCACGTTGCTGCCCGTAAAAGGGGTGGGAGAGGGGAAAAGAGCACTTCCTCCTCCACTTTTTTTCTTCTTTTAAATGGATTTTCCTCCCTTTTTGAATTCCCTTTTCCCTCCCAGCTTGCGCTCTTTGCTGTTTGGCCCCCCCCTGCACGCACACACGCTTCTTGATTGGGTTTATCTGCAATTAATTACCGCTTGGGCACAAGGTAATTCCTGGCTGGTGGCGTCGCGGTGCTTCGCTAATTAATTAAGTGGGCGATTTGCTGAGCAGATTATTTGCTTGGGGAGGGGAGGGATGCTAATTTGAGCCCAGCCCTTCGCCTGGTGCAACCCCCCTTGTTTTCGGGGTGCGGGGGGGTGCCGTTGCCCCCCAGTTTAGCAACGTGGGTCCGGGGAGGGGGGGGAGATGATGCTCCTCACGAGTCCCGGTTGCCATGGCAGCGAGGCGGGATGGGGGATGCTCCTGCCATGGCAACAGGCATCAGATGGGTTGGGCTTTGCTGGTTTCGGCCCCAATTTTTTGCCTCCCCCCCCCCCAGGGACGTTGAGTGACGAAGGGATAATTCAAGCCCCGGCTGATGTTTCTGGAAGCCAAACGTTGGTGCTTCTCTGGCTCCACGTGCTCTGAAAACCTCTTTTTTTCCCCCAAACAACCAGCCCCCGCTTCCTCTGCCACAGCGGGGAGGGGGGGGACTCCAGTTTCTCTCCGGGCCACTAAATGCCACCCACCACCAGCCCAGCCCCACTCCTCGGCTTTCAATTAGTCAAAGTGAATGTTCCCACCTTTAATGAGAAGAACCCAACAGCCCTCGGCAATAATCGTTAGGGCTCATAAGGCATAAAGCAGCTCTGCCTCCTGACCTGAAGAAAACACAACGTTGCTCTCCCCTTTAATGCACCAACGAAGCCTCATCGCTTTTAAATGAAGCTTCAAGCGGGTCGTTTATAGAACAGAAAATTAAATAAGGCCGCTGTGGCCATAAAGAGCTGGGATTAATTTACTTTACTAATGAAAGCCACAAATTCAAGTCTTAGGTGAGAAAAATGCTGGGTTCTTAATGAAGTTCTCCAAATTTCGATCCCTGGGGTGGTTGGGATCAAATCGGACCGGGCTTGTGCCCTGGGTCTCTTCCGCGGTGGCCTAAAGCCATCAGGTGGGCGCTGGTGTCACCTAAGGGTGGGGACAAGCCTGGGTCTGCTCCTGGTGGCCACCTTCATTAATGACCTGGCTGATGGGGTAACCTCAGCAGGGGGTCCTGGTGGCCACCAGGTTGAGCATCATCAATGTCTCCTCTCCACAAAGGAGGGCCGATGGCCCGACCACGTCACAGAACCGCCTTAAAACCTCAACTTTAAACTTCTTAAAGTTGTTTAAAAGTGAAAAACACCATTTCTGTATTAAAAAGTAAGCTGCTGGAGATGCTGCTCCTTCACCTTGTCTCTGCCCATAAGTGAGACATGGGTGAATGGCTCCTGTAGTGGGTTGAGAACAGCCTTCTGGACCTGCCTGTTACTTGTTAATATTAATTAATGTTACCGCCATGGCTGGGTGAGCTTTAATTAGCAATTGGGCCAATTAAGTGAGTGGATCGATGTGGGGGCTGGGGCACCATGGGCCATGCTAATCTTCTTAGAGGCTGCCTAGGGGTCCCCATCCACTGCCCTTCATGGGGGGAAGGCTGAGAATTGGATTTTGGAAGGATTTTTTTGGGAAAAACCTGATTTTTCATCTTTCTGGAGAAATCCAGACCAAAGGCAAGGCACGAATCCTTGTCATTTCACCATATGGCACCCAGAGAGTCTGTAACTGCCACCAAAACTCCTTTCTCCCCTATATTTTTTTTTCCTTTTAATAATTGAAAGACTTTTTCCTTCTGGATAAATGTGTTTTTTGGGCTCGGTTGCCCGGGCAGGGGCATTTTCTGTGATTTTCTATCTTTGCCTCCACCCGGGACATCCCTGTCCTCCCCACAAAGCTCCTTTGAAGGTTGTTTCTGAGCATCCACCTCAACCCAAGCTCCTCAAGAAGTCCCATCGTTGCACCTCACCACATCTCATGGCAGCCCCTTCCAACAGCTAATTAACCTGCCAGCTAATTACCCGCCTCTTTCCTTTCTAGGCTGAATTTCTGAGCTTTGATTCCCCCCAACTGGCCCTTGTGCATTGACTTTACTGGATAAAAATGAGCTGGAAATGGGAATGGCCATTTCTGTGGGAGCTACCAACTCCACATCAAACCATCTCTCCTTTAATTAGCGCCGAATGAAGCCTAATGAGTCAGAAAAAAATATAATCATGCTCCCAAGGAAAGCTTAGCGCTTAAATGAAAAAAAAAAAAGAATAATTAACAAGCAGATGAGATGTTTTCTTTGCAAACGAAGTCATTTTCCCAGCACTGGGAAGCAGAGAGTGGTTTTCTAAAAAATTATTAAAATCTCCTCCCGTTCCTCCCTTGGCACCTTTTTGGGGCTCCTGAAAATCCAATTTATCTGGGGGAATCCATCTTCTCCAGCCTCCAAATTTGGAGCTGGCAGCTGGATTTCTCCGTGGGAAATCCCATCTTCTCCGAGCCTTAAAATCCTGAGATTTGCAAGCAGAAACTCACCCCCGCTGCCCTGTAGGTTTGGAAAATAATTCATAATTATGTCATTAATAATCGTATCATTCATAACTGATGGGTGGAAATGCTGACTCGGCGCCTGCGTGAGATTTAGGGTTGCCCCCCGGTATGGGATTTCATGTGCATCGCGTTCAGGTGAAATATTGATCTGAAGATGGAAAAAACCCCATCTCTTCCAGCTGAATTCTGCCGGTGGTGAACTGGAAGCAGGAATGTATATTTATTTTTAAACTTTTTTTCCTCTTTTTCTAACAGAAAAGGGATCTAAGTCACCTGCCCGTGGAAGACGACCTCAAGAGGAAACTTCTCAGCTTCTTCTGTGCTCTTATGTGATATTTTACAATTTTAAGGTGTGAAATGCAATTAGAAAGGGAGTACGCGGGGGCAAATAAATGCCGTGTCGATCCCGGGACCACCATGGCAAAGGGGGGGTCAAAGCCCACACCCCACCTCTTCCATTCCCAAACCTGCTCTTTGATTTGTCCACCCCGAGAGAATTTCCGAAGGGGTTTTGGGTTTTTTGGTTGTTAATAAAAATATATCCGATACTAATCAAAGAATTCAATTATTGGGTAAGGTGGCTCCTCGAGGGACCTCCTGGGTTGTGTCTTTTGACCCAGCCCCGGTGTCTCTGCTGTTCCGCAGCCTGTAGGGAGCAGCCTTTCCCTCCTCGATGGAAAACTGCCAGCTTTCCTCTGCTTTTTATTCAAATACTGAGAATCGGGCAAAGTCCAAGCATCCCGCTCCTTCCCTTGTGCTGTGACCTGCCGTGGAGGGATGAAGGCTCCCCAAAGGTCCCCAGATTGTCTTCTCAAGCGGGAGATGGAGAATTTCTTTTTCTCTTTCTTGAGCCTTTAGGGTTCATGCTTCGTGGTGGGTGGGGTAGGGATAAAAATTTGTGTTTTTTGAGGAGAGATGATCACATTATCCCCTGAGCCTGGAACTTGGGACTTTATAAACCGTCCTGAGACCTATACAAAATGATGAAACTTGGGCTCTGCTCGTGATCTGCTCACAGGCCTCAGGTGAATGAGCCCAAAATCGCATGAAATGTGGCAGTTTGGGCTATTTATGCTACTTATTGGTGAGCCGTTCCTCCTGCTGCTGCCGGGGCAACCTTTCAGGGCCACTGTCTGCTGCTGGAGTCCCTCCGACCCCATAGACCCTGCCGTGTTCTCAACCATTGGCAATGTCCTACTTGACTGGCAGCTGATGGGGCACCAAAGCAACCAGCCCCTGCGATGGAGGAAGGCTCAGAGGAGACAGATGAGAATGATGAGCTTGTGAAGGTTGGTGAAGAAAGGAGGAGGTGACCACAGTGCCCTCAAAGGGAGCTGAACCCAGCACTGGGAGGACCAGGGGTGTCCTTCATTGTCTGTAATTGGCTCTATCGGTTGAATTGGCCAACTGGATTGCGCCCAACGCAGAGGAGAAAAATTAATCAACCAGCAAAATGAGCTTTGAAGAGAGCTCCAACCCACATCTTCCTTCCCGTTGACTTGGGATGCCCAACGTCATACTGGTGAGTATTTAGGGACCAGTAATGGGAATCGTGGTTTTATTGCTATTCAGTTGTGTTGTGTTGGGATTTTTCAGTAGGCCGCTGGCCCATTTTTCTAGCCCAAGCCCCCTGTAATATCAAATATCCTCAAATAAGTAAATTTGTGAAGAAAGCTCCAAGAAAACTCCGTGTCTTCCTTCCTGTTGACTTGGGACACCCAGTGTCATGCTGGTGAATATTTAGAGACCAGTAATGGGAATCGTGCTGGAATTGCGACTCAGCCACATCTTGCAATTGTGATATTTTACTTGTGATCGTTCTAAACCAACCTCCCCCGTAATGTCTTCGAATAACTACATTTGGCATTGAAACATCAAACCCTCCGTGTGCAGAGGATCTAAAGGAACATGGATGAAGAACACCGTACTCCAACATGTGGCTGTTCCGCTCGCGTCCCAGGTGATGAAATTTTGGAGGGGTCGGGGTCCCCATGCCCCCGTGTGTCCCCGCTCAGGGGTGATTCCACCTCGTCCCATTTTCCCATGTGCGCGGTGCCGGCACCTCAAGGCGCTGCCAACCTCTCTGGTGGGAATTTTCCTCCCATTTTCTTGCGTGACACGGACTCTCTGCCTGTTTGACAACTCGGCTGTCTCCAAAGCGCCTCTTTCTGCAACTGGAGAAGGTGAGAATACGGGGGAGCAGCTCCCGCTAACGGTGAAAGAGGAACCAGAACGAGCCAAATTTTATAATTCATACATGTCTTTGAGACGTGATCTCACCTCTCCCTGTTGCATCCTCCGAAGGGTTTCACCAGCTCCAGGCATCACCTTTCTGGGCAAAATCTGCCTTATCCCTCCAAAAAAAAAAATTGCCAAAATGCCTTGGACCGGAATGGAAAAATTCCACCTCCAAATTAACGACTAATTACTCATTCACTGGGTAGGCTGGAGCTTTGAAAGCAGCTGGACGATGTCCCTGCCCTGCACGGGGGGAGATGCACAGGGTGGAGAGAAGATCTTAAAGTGAGACGTTGCCATCCAAGAGGTCCCTGTCCCACCGGGATGGGGAGAAGGTCAAGGCATGGATGCCATGTTGTCATCACCCCACTTCATCTGGGTCCGGCATTTCTCAGAGGGGCTGCCTCTCTGCCAGGCTCCCCAAATCCACTTTTGGTGATAAAAAGGAGCTCAGGAAAGACTTCAGGAGCTGAACACCTCCCAAAATAAGTGAAATTGGGGCAAAAAATCAACCCACTGAACCATCCTTCTGTCTGTCACAGAGGAGGTGGCACCACCAAGCAATTAATTCCTCTGGACAGGCTGGTGACAGGGACGGTGACCAGAGGGGACAGGGATGCTCCAGCCTGAGTTTCATCCCAGCACAGGGATCTGCAGCTGCAGGACCCCCCCTGAGCAAGGACACCCTGGTTCCTTTGCAGACCATGTCCTGGAAGGGACCTGGGGGTCCCCCATGAGATGTCCTGGCCCTTCAATGAGGTCCCACAAGGTCACACCAACTTCCAGCTCCAGAGAGGAGCTTTTCCTATTCGGAGAGCCAGGATTCGTCCAAAAATCAAACTTGCAATCTCTGAAACGCTGCTAAAACCAAGTTTTCTTGTTTTCCAAGACCCTTCATTGCTCACCCGCCACCCAAACCCCCTGTAGAAGCTTTTCTTTGGAGGACTCAATCCTGCTCTCTCCGCTTCTTGTGGGATTTGGTTTCCCCTGCTTCGTGCCAGCTGCCCCATAACTCACTGGGAGAATCAATTCCTGGCTCCGCACTGAGCAATCGTTAAGCTTAATTAGTCTTCGGGTTCCTTCTCTTGATTTCTGGTTATTGCCCAGGCACAAAATCAACACCTCTGTGGGAGGGAGACTCTCTGCTTCCCCTCTGAGGGTCAATCTTAACACCTTCTGAAGCTCTGCAGACACCAAACGGGTTGAGCGTCTCTTGGCTCTGCCGCGAGTGAAGGAGGAAGAGGCACATGAAACACTTGGGAAGGTCACGGAGGTCCCAAAAATTAAAATGTGGCTCCCCAAATTGTTGCAGCCTTAAGCCATTCTCCCATGTCGCATCGGCTGTTGTGAGACCTTTGTGTTCACTTTCTCCTCTCCTGAGTATCTCCTGTATCTCCTGGTCCTTTTAATGACACCCAACTGAGCCACAGCCAGCGAGACCCGGACAGGCTGGAGAGTTGGGCAGAGAGGAACCCGATGAAGTTCAACATGGGCAAGTGTAGGGTGCTGCATCTGGGGAGGAATCACCCCACAAACCAGTACAGGTCAGGGTTGACCTGCTGGAGAAAGACCTGGGAGTCCTGGTAGACTTGGTCTACCCAAGATGCCCATGAGCCAGCAGTGTGCCCTTGTGGCCAAGAAGGCCAATGGCATCCTGGGGGGCACCAGGAAGAGGGTGGCCAGCAGGTCGAGTGAGGTCATCCTGCCCCTCTGCTCTGCCCTGGGGAGGTCCCATCTGCAGCACTGGGTCCAGTTCTGGGCTCCCTGTTTCGAAAAGGACTGGGAACTGCTGGAGAGAGTACAGCAGAGGGCTACAAAGATGATGAGGGGACTAGAACATCTCTCTTACAAGGAGAGGATGAGGGACTTGGGTCTTTTTAGTCTAGAGAAGGCTGAGGGGTGATCTCATCAATGGTGGGTGTCAGGAGGATGGGCCAGTCTTTTTTCAGTGGTGCCCAGGGACAGGACAAGAGGTAATGGACACAAACTTGAGTATAAGAGGTTCCATCTCAACATGAGGAGGAACTTCTTTCCTGTGAGGGTGGCAGAGCCCTGGAAGAGGCTGCCCTGGGAGGTGGTGGAGTCTCCTTCTCTGGAGACATTCAAACTCGCCTGGACACGTTCCTGTGGGACCTGCTCTGGGTGGACCTGCTCTGGCAGGGGGTTGGACTGGATGATCTCCAGGGGTCTCTTCCAACCCCATCTCATTCTGTGATCCTGTGATTCTTCAAGGGTAATTCACCCTCAGCTGGCTTTTCTCACAAAGTTCCTCCCACTGAGAGTACCCTAAACCGCCGACAACTCAACTGGCTGGGCTACATAATTAATGCTGCTAATGAATAATGAAGCAAGCCTAACGTCACATGCATTTTTCATGGTGATCGTGGGAGAGGATGGAACAGGTTGGTGTTTTTTAAAATTACTCTTTCAGCCGAGCAACGGTCGAGGTCAGCCCATGGGAGATGGAGGCTCCTACCGGCAGCAACCAACCGATGAGCCCCAGATGGTCACCCTGGAAGAAAAACGCTTGGGAAAGGCTGAACTTCCTGAAAAAAACCCACCTCTCATGGCTGAGCAGCCGTCCTGAAATTAGATTGCTCAAAATTATGCCGTGGAAAAATAATTGACTTTCTGTAGGTGATGGAGATGCACCACATAGCTGCAGGTTTTAAGTTTTTTGTTTTTCCCCTTTCCTTCTTATAATCTATCTGCTCAGTGTGTTGAACACATGAACTCTCAGGCTTCTGAAGGCAACGCGGGGGAAGGAGACATTTCCTTGGGCAAATCCCACCCAAACTGGTGGATCTTGCTTGGAGACCTGGTGTGGGGGGACGCTCGCCTGGGAAATGTGTTTTTTTGGAGATGCCTCAGGGTCTGCTGTCACCTCCGCTCCTCTTTCTACAGCCCCCCAGGCAGGGGATGGTGTCCTCCACCTTGCTTCTCCACAGCACCCCCTTTTCTACACTTTGCTTTGGCTCTTGCAGACACAAAAGTCTTTTACTGTCCCCTTTGACAAGCAAAAGACGCTCCAACTGGTTGCAAAACAAGCCCGGGCAGCCTGAATTTCTATATTCTTTTTTTCCTGATGTTGCAGAATGAATAATTTCCTCCTCTTTTGGCCTTGGTCACTCAAAATTACTCTCAGAGGGGACCAACTCTTTGCCCAAGATCAGCTTCAAGAATTGACCTGCTCCAACCCCCTCTTGGCAAGCTCTTGGTGACGTTTTCCTCCTCCGCGTCCCGGCTCCGAAATGCGCTGCCGCTATTGATCCCACCTCCCACCTATTGATCTGCCTCAGGGATTTATTTCAGCAGGAGGATGTGATTGACCGGCCGGAGCTGGCTGATCTGTGCTTGTGAGGCAAAACAGAGGGAAACCCATCCCTTCCCCTCTCTTGATTTCAATTACAGGGCTGTTTTCTACTCCGAGGTGTCAAGGCAGCTTCTGGAGGACAGGACTCGCAGCACTCCCCCCTCCTCCATCACCCTCGCCCAGGAACAAACAGGGTGTTTACAGGCTCTTGGCAGCATCCAACTGCTTCCCTGGTGACCGAGGGAAGGGGAAGATGGAGAGATGAGAACATTGTTCTCAAGATCACGCTGGGTCTGTGGGTGAAGGACTTTCTGATCACCTCAAGAGCCCAGCAGGAAAGCAGTAGAAGTTGTTATCTCTTCGATCCGAGGACAGCAGACATTTCTGGACTTTTCTTGCAAGACGTGCCAGTCACTGCTCTCACCAAGTCATCGTCGCTTTCTGATGTCCCCTTTCCTCTGCTCCCTCCATGTAGGGATAAGCCCAGTCCACCACCTTCTCCTCTGCTCCATCCATGTACGATGAGCCCAGCTCACCCAGCAGACAAACCCCGAGGTGAGGCTATTCTGCAGATCCCTCATGCCTCATATATTGGTTTTTATTCTCCTCCTGATAGTCCTGTGGAGCCTGACTGCTCTCCTGAATAATAATCACAGCAGAAATAAGGTAAGAGGAGGAAACACGTCTGGGCTCAGAGCTGCCAAGAGGAGACATACATTTTTCATTGCCCTGACATGCCAAATTAATGCCGCAGCTCAACGAACACTTGCGGGGAGAAAAGTTTGCATAGCAGAAAACAAGGGAAATAATAGAATTATGGTAAGCAGCGAGCGGGACTGACGAGTTGAGCGAGACATCACTCCTCGGTGCCTTTTCTGAACACACCTTCGGGCGTACAAATGAGTCCACCGGTAACGCTCCTCACAGTCTTGCAGAAAGCTCATTAGGAGGCTAACGAGGGGCCTGGGCTTGGAGGATAATGCAAGAACAATTACATATTCTCCCCGGGTTGTTTTTGAGGTGAAACCAGGAGAGCTCACATGCAGCAGCCTCCAGACTTTTCCCCGCCTTTCATCAACAATCTCCTAATTTTTTTTTTCGGCTTAACAAAAATGCCTTTTCCCACAAAAGGTCATGTAAGTTCTGCAGCCGAGCACCGCGGCGGCGCAAGGCTCGTATCAGCTCCCTGGTTTTCCCTGCCTCGCATACAAAGCGAGGGTCGTGGGCCTCCCCTGTGAGCTATACGGCATTTGTACTCCTTTTCTTCCAGTGCTTTCACATCTCAAACCCATCCAATTTATGGGCATGTCCCAGGGAAACTAATACCTGTCTCTGGCATTTATCAGTTTGCATGACAGGATCAAGCATCTTCCTGCTCCAGCAAAAGGGCAAATACCAAGTCGCTGATTAAAATCCTGCAGTCTTTTCCACTAAAAAACCACAAGACTCGGTTCTTCAAGGTCCTTCTATGTCCCGTTTCTTTGGGAGAACCTCCTCCCCACTTCCTTCTCAGTGAGGATGAGGATGAGTGAGCTCAGTGAGGATGTTGAATTGAAAACTGGAGAGGAACCTCATGAGGTTCAACAAGGAGAAGTGCAAAGTTCTGCCCCTGGGGAGGAACGAACCCATGCACCAGTCTATCCTGGGAGGTCACCCAGTAGGAAAGCAGCTTGGCGGGGAAGGACCTGGGGTGCTGGTAGACGTCAAGTTGACCACGAGCCAGCAAGTATTGCCAGGAGGTCAAGGGAGTAGAGTCTCTATCCTGAGAAATTCTCAAAAACCATCTGCATGTGGTCTTGGGCAACAAGCTTTAGGTGGCCCAGGATGGACCAGGTGACCTCGAGAGGTCCCTTCCTCCATCAACCATGCTCTAGTTCTGGATAGATCAGATTTTTTTCAGAGGACCAAGGGACATTCACGTCCCCCTATGCCAGACCACTCCTCTTGCATCTGCATGGCACCAACCTTACCTCAAAAGCTCCTCTTAACAAAACACAAGCCTCCTAGAAGTCCAACCTAAAAAAAACCAACCACCCAAGGTCATTGCAAGCAACACCATGTGGACCTTAGCTCACGGTTTGTGAACTGCTTTGTTCAGGAGGAAGAGACAGGGCATCAGGATGACCATGAGCCAGCGACGTGCCCTTGTGACCAATGGCATCCTGGGGTGCATCAGGAAGAGGATGGCCAACAGGTCGAGGGAGGTCATCCTCTCCCTCTGCTCTGCCCTGGGGAGGCCACATTTGGAGTCTGCTGGACTCAGGGAACTGGGAACTGCTGGAGAGGGTCCAGCAGAGGACTACAAAGATGATGAGGGGACTAGTGGTGTCCTGTCACCGGGCACCACTGAGAAGAGTCTGGCCCCATCCTCTTGCCACCCACCCTTTAGATACTGATGAGTGTTGGTGAGGTCTCCTCTCACTCTTCTCTTCTCCAGGCTAAACATCCCCAGGGCTCTCAGCCTTTCCTCAGCAGAGAGATGCTCCTGTCCCTGATCATCTTCATAGTCTCTGCTGGATTCTCTCCAGTAGCTCCCTGTCCTTCTTAAACTGGGGAGCCCAGAACTGGTCCCAGTGCTCCAGATGGGGCCTCCCCAGGGCAGAGCAGAGGGGCAGGATGACCT
>JAOXNO010006061.1:0-16667 GCA_028565335.1 Limnodromus scolopaceus
AGGATGAATAGTGGGGAAAAATTTCTTCACCGAAAGGGTTATCAGGCATTGGACCAGTCTGCCCAGGGCAGTGGTGGAGTCGTCGTCCCTGGAGGTATTTAAAAGCCGGGCAGACATGGTGCTGAGGCACATGGGTTAGTGATGGCTTTGTCAGTGTTGGTTTCATGGTTGGACTTGATCTGAAAGGTCTCTTCCAACCGATTCTATGACCCCGTGAGGAGCCGGGACACCCAGGCCCAACGGTGGCTCAGAGGCTGTCAGGATGGTGTCATGTTATTGCCACCAGTTGGTTGTGGCACCAGCTATATCCGGGCGCAGCCTCTCCATGGTGCCATCTTCTGCATTTCTCCACCAGCCTTGTGATTTTCAATGGGAGCAAAACAAAAGAGTTTAATACAGCTTTGCAAAGCTAAGTCATGCATCGTGAAAAGGAAGTTAGACTTGAATGCATGTTAAATAATCCAGTCTCAATCAATTTTAATTATATTGCTTTGTGTGTTCGGAGTTTTGTGTTTTAAATCGTATTTATTTGGGATTTGGAGCTTTCTGTGGTAAGTTGTATAGAAATGGGAGAAACTATATAGGCTGCGTGTTATGTTAACTTGTCTTAAAATATATTTGTGGCTTAAAAATGTCATAAACCTTTAAGCATAAGAATTCGATACCAAATTTGCTTTGATTCTTACTTTATTAATATAGATATAAATGTCAATGCGAGTAGCACAAATGGAAATACATTTTAAAACACAGTAAATACTTGGATTTCAATTCCTTTTTCAGTTGTGCCAGTGGGCACTGCAGTTCAGAGCAAAACTCACCTTGAGGATTGTAAGATCTTTCAGATTAGCAGCTCGTTACACTTAAATGTAACCATGATAAACCTTTTCTTTCAGTCTGTTTATTCCTTTCTGTTCCTTTCTGTCATTTACAATTTCTCATGTTCTAGTGGTTCACAGTTTCTAGGAAGAAGGTGCTCAGTTTGGGTTCTTTGAGTGGAGACTTATTCCCGGTGTGGGTAAATCGTGGTTGTGCCCCAAAAGAAAACAATGTATGTGGAAAGTGCAGTGACCTGTGAGCTCAGGTTACCCAAATGGTATCTCAGATCCATGTATTTCAAAGTGAAAGATTGTTTAGCAGGGTCTTTTTTTAATGTCCTGCTAATATCCAAGTAATAATAAGGTTTTTGTGGCCAAAGGGGAAAGGAGGTTGTGGGTGCCAAGGATCTCTCAGGGACTGTCAAGTGGAGGATGAGTGGTGTGACCTGCACCTACCTAGTGGGCTGTGTGAGAGACGTAAAATGGCACATGTGCACAGAAAAGCCAGTTAACAGAAACATCTTAAATTTGCCAAAGTCAGAAAAGCAAGGTAGATTGTCATTTTTAACTAAATACAGAGAGTGCTTCTTTTAGGGATAAGAGAAATTCTTTTATTTCTCTTATCCATTATAAAGTCTTAAGTTATTTATCTATTATAAAGTCCCTTCTTTTAGGGACAGAGAAATTTCCTAGGGGGAAAAAAAAGTCATAGTTTGTCTTCCAGGAAGACTCTGTGCTTGTTATTTTTGTTTTCATCTGACTGTTTGATTTTCAGGAAACACTTTCAGCACACTGGCAGGGTTGGTCTTTGACTGGACAATAGTGAAGGACACGGAGGCTGATGGCTTCTCGGATTCCCACAACGCGCTACGGTAAGGTCATTTAAATTGTTCACAAAAGTCTCGTGTCCATCAACTGTGATATGTGTAAATATTTCCCCACATCGAGGCAATTTACAGAACTGATGCCTAAAATAGTGTTTATGGGTCAATTGTTCCAGAGGTGGGGTTTTTTTTCAAGTTGCCTACTCAAGAGCCTGCGCGTTCTTCTCCCTGTTTAATGTCACAACTGATAGTGTTACGTAGCGACAGCAGCCCAGGGAGCTCTAATGCAACAACCAGAAATAAATAAATGCAATTGTTGATCTTCCTGAAACATCTTGTGCAAAGGAAAGATTTGTCAGTGAGACTGCTATCTCAGGATTTCAGCAGAGTGTTTTATTTTTAAATTATTTTTTAAAGAAAAAAAAAAAGTCCTCTTTCATTTCAGAAAGGAGCTCTTCAAACTTCAAGAGTTTCAGGTTTCAGTCAACACATAATTCTGGTATTGAAATAGCTTTCAAAGTATCTAACCTTCAAATTGGAACGCACCAAGTGGCTGCTTGTAAGGTAGATACAGCTCATAAAGCCAGGTGAAATAATTCAACGAAAAGTATTCAGTGAAGCTATTCAATATATTGTTTTTCAGACAAATCAATGAATGGAAAGCACTTGCTTGATAAATAAACCATGGTGCTTGGTTCATCATCTGCACTGACTCAAGGAATAAGTTAACTGGAATTTACAAGTGCTATATTTTGTGGAAACCTCTGTCCAAACATCTTGAAAGTTGGGGGGGGGTTTTAATTTAATTTTATTTTTTATTTCCTCCTATATTTGCCACCAGATCATCTTTGGCCTCTGTTTTGGTGTTGGTTTTTTAAAAAAATATATTTTATCAAGCATATGCACTGTGTAGTCTTACAGCGATGACTTCATTGTTCTGTTCTTCAGTGGCTTCAAATAGAAATTGAAGGCTACTGAGCGGTACCTTGTGTGGGACATTTTTCATGTTGGACTCGAGGAGTTTTATCTTTGCACTGATACCAACTGGTGTCATCACACCAGGATCCTGTTTTCTAGCAGTATTATGCTAGTATTCATCATGTTATATACGCCATGGTGAATCTTGACTTTGCTCGGTGTGATTATTGGTAGAAAAAAATGCCTCCCTGATATACATGAATTTGATCAGACTGCAAACACATGAAGCATGGGGTTTTCACACTAAACAGTTCACAGACAGTTCTTGAGTGCAGATTTACACAAAACTTCCCTAACATCTAATAAGCTTGTAAGATGAGAGGGATTCAAACTCATGCACTGGAGGCTTTAGAAAACAGATTCCAGCAAAACATAGGTAGATTGTGGGACAAAAATTAATGTAGTAAACTATGTCTTCCTTTAAAGAACCTGGCTTTATTTATATGATGATTCTATGACTAGCATATGGGGAAGGCAGTTGTCTTAGAGAGCAGAATGGATAATAGTTAACTTCCATCCTCAAACCTGTATTCCACATACATTGGGAATGGGGTAGGAGTAGCAAACAAGACTCTCTGCTACTGGGTAAACACAAACTCCCAATTTTGCAGCCTTATAAAAGCAAACAGGCAGCATTATTACGGGCTTTACAGGCTTTTCTCGGGTACACTTGAAGCTGCAGGTAGGAGTGTATGGTCCCTATCTACAGTGTGCTAATTGTTCAGTGGGACTCAAGATCCAAGGTCTAGTCCTTATGGAGCTTTTTGTTTCAGTATTTGCTAGAGATGTGATTTTAACCGAACTAAAATTGATACATGCTCTACTGTTAGCGTAGCTCTGACATAAAAATGTTCTAATGGTGTTACAGCTTTGAAAAATAAACAATAAACTGTCATCAATACGTTAATATTCATAACTGTTCTCAGTAAGGCTTTACTGATTTTACTGGGAAAGTGCACATAAAGCCACAAGGATGCTGCGCATATGGAAGCTGGGCAACCTTTAAAACATGGTCCTCTTTCATTCAGCTTCTCTCCTGTCCTTTACCCATTCATGGCAAATTCCTTTCCTCTCTGTTGTCACATCATTGAAACTTCGAACAGCTACTACAAGTATTCTGCTTGTAGATTTTTTCACAGTCATCTATTCTTCGTATAGGTTAAAGTTACGTTGCGGTTTGTTAAGCTGTTGCTTTTATAAACGTAGGCTTTGGGTCTTTCACATCAGTTGTTCCTCAATAATCTAGAGAGTTTTTGCAGTCTACACCTACTGTGGAAACTGGAGGGATCATTACAGACAACATGTGCAGGCTTCTGATATCTCTTGAAAGCCCACGAACAAGCTTCAAACAAACTTTTATCAGTCTGAGAAATTAGCTGCAGATATCTTGAATGAGTAAAATTTGGATATCTGGTCCCAGGCAGGCATCTTAATTTTGCTTAAAAATGGAAATAACTGGGAGTAGGTGCTGCTGTTGTTTCCCTGTGGGTTTACAAAGATTGGTCAAAAATTTTCTCTTTTTGATTCACCTTTCAGTATACTCAAGTTCTTAGAATCCGCTTACATTCCACCTTCCTATATATTGGAGATGGAAAAAGTTGCCAAGCAAGGAGATACCATTTTGGTGTCCGGAATGAAAACGGGGACTTCTAAATTAAAAGCAAGAATACAGGAAAGCGTCTATAAGGTAAGAAACTTGCTTTCTTCTTTTTTTTTTTTTTTTTTTTAAAATCATTTAGTCTTATAGTCCTGTAAGTTTGCCCTGTGGTATTGTTCCCGTTGTGGATGTCAGTGCTGTCTTACTGGGTTGACCCTGCAGTCAAAGGTTGTTCTAAACCTAGCTCTCTGACTAAAGGCCCTGCGGCAGAGGAATACATTTCAAATTCTTCCGTACAATTTTATTATTCCTGATAGTCATTCATATTATATATGTAACTAGAATCATGCCAGATAGGGCATGATTTTAGCTCTTTATAAAAATAACCAACTAGAACACTTCAGGTCTCTTTTTTTTTTTTTTCCCAATAAATAAATAGCTAGAACAAGGATAGCTATATTGGATATACCTTTATTTCCTGTTGGACTTGAAATGAGTGTCATATGAGTACTTCGTTAATATCTAATTTTGCCTCATTAGGTTCTGGTCTCCCAGGCAGGGTTTGGGATGAGGATGCCAATGCTGGAAGGGTGTTACACCGCAGCGTTGGCGGCTTCCCAGCTCTTATCTAGATCCATGCTGGCTCTTTCTTTCTAACTTGTAGTGACTGAATTTTTCACTCCATTAATAGAGTTGTTTTTTCTCTTAATAGAATTTACAAACACCTGAGAGAGTTTTTATGGGTTATCGCTTACTTGGCATTGTGCTAGTATCAACTTAATACTGCACCTTAAAAAAATCCTTCTATAAAATGGTGGAATTTTTTGGAAGTTCATCTCATATCTGCAGTCTGGTTTGGCAGATTCATGTTACTACATCTTGTACTTAATGTTTTTGCTTAAAGCAGAATTGCCTTGGACTATCTAACCTATACCTGTAAAAAGTGTTGTGTGAAAATATTATCTAAATGTCTGTAATACTAGTAATGTGGAACAAATAATTGTGCACATAAGAATTGTGGGTTTATTACACATCTGCCTAATTGTGCTGAATATAGTTACTCTATGTGATATCAGTCTGGCTTTTTTTTTTTTTGTGAATTCTTGTAGCTTGGCTAGTTTTCTGTTTTAATACTTATTTTTCGGAATTAGCTTTGAGCTGATACTGTAGGTGAAATGGAAATAATATTGTTCCATTTGCAGTTTTTTATGGCTTTCTGGTTAGTAGTTCCTTTAAATAATTCCCTGCTGCCAGACTGCACATTTTCAGTAAACATCCCTCAAACTGTGATAGAATTTATACAATTGTCTGTTGTATTCCTAATTAAATAGACCAATGGGTTTGATACAGATTCCTCAGTGAATTTACAGTGGATACGTTTCATGGAGGTACCGTGTTTTACAGTAGGGAAAGTAAATTTCTAGATATCTGAATTGTCGTTGTGCATCTGTCTCAAGTTTTTCTGTATTCTCCAGAAAACTGAACCAAAGTGATATCCACACAGACTTGATTATATTTTTTTCCTCAGCCTTGCACAGCATGCACAGAGCCAATCTCTATACCATTCACTGTCCCTTCCATTTCCCCGTTGTGACAAAATTTGAGATGATAATAGAGAGCCAATTACAGCAAGTAGTATTTTTAACTTACAGGTTATAAATTATTGCTGCATGGTCTGTTTCAAACAAATGAGCTGCTGTAAATGTGGTTGCTTTTCCTTCTTTTTCCCCCTCAATCAATAGCATGTACCTCCTGCAGAAGTCAGATTGCTTATTTTGGAAAATATCCTTTTAAATCCAGCATATGACATCTATCTTCTGGTTGGAACGTCAATTCAGTACAGAGTTCAGAAAATAAGGCAAAGGAAGATCACAGGTTTGTCCTGTTTTGTTCTTTTTTAAACTCTTTGTGTGAATTTTTAACTGCTGAGTAATTTTTAATTGTGTTTAAACTACTTTATTAATATTTAATACCATTTTCCTAAACCACATGACGATACACCAGTTTAGTTTTTTCTGTCCAAAAATTGTGTCTGTAAAGGATATACTCTTGCAGATTTGTCAAGGACACAAAGGTAAGGGTAACTTAGAGCAAGAGCTAATACTGTCATTTTAGATATACTCCTTTATTCCACATTGACTAAAGAACCGTGTCTGACTTCCTTAGTTAAATCAAATTTAGATTAGTAGCTTTTCTAGCAGAAAATGTTTTCTTTACAATTGGATTTGCTCCACTTCTACAAGTGTGGGTTCGCTGGCTTTATGTCCATTTAAAAGTGGCATTTTGTCATTGCATCTGTTGCTTACAAGGAGCCTGTGCTGGTAATGATTGACTTTTTTCTTTTTCTTTTTTTTTTTTTTAAATAAAAATACTCACTACTGGCTAGCAGTGCAGAATGGAGCAGTGGAAATTGTCAGTAACTCGTAGAAAGTAATTTGACCACTTTTGAAGCTGGGAATGAATTGGATGCTTGGTGTTAAAAGTGGGATGATGTTAGTTGGAAATTAAAGCTGGGCAAGAGGCTCATTTTGTGTGCGTGTGTGTTGATATAATCACGGAAATGCTATTTCTACAAAGCATTAAAAATACTGATTTAATGTGTGCACTAGGCATCAATAAAAATTAATCAGCAATAATTAGCAGCATCGAAACACTGAGGCACTTGCTTTTATTGTTCCATATGTTGTCTTGTTTTATATCCAGAATTAACGATGCCGTCTGAGCAATATGAACTGCAGCTACAGAACATGCTTGATCCAGAGGGAGAACCGTCATGGTCAGTTGCCAAGTTGGACCAGGCAACATCGGTTGTAACTGCGCTGCAGCAGGGACAAACCAACCTCGTACTCGAGCACAAGAGTATCCTTCCTGGGTGATGCTTTTCCAGCCAGGTCCTCATGGCAGGAGACAAACTCTCTACCCTTTGCAGCAGAAAAAAGATAAAATTGTCTGCGTTTGTACCAGTAGTCTTGAAAATCGGGAGCACCTGGTGGAGCTGTAGAAAGGAGCACTGCTGTGAATTTGGTCTCAACAGAGCTGCCTGGTGCCTCAAAATGTTCTAAGAAATTAGGTTGGCAAAAGATCAATTAAATCGTGTCTGTTCCCTTCAGTCGATGTGGAAATGTGATGGGGCTCTATTTAATTTTTATATTTAGAGCATTAAATCGTCTAGTGGAATCTCTCTAAAATGCTCACTCTCTTTCAGGGTAGTGGGGATAACATGTATTTGCAGTGTGCAATTAGCTTTAAATATCCAAAGAGGCACAAGGAGCCCCAGGAACAAGCTGACTTTTGTCAAAACTTTTCTGTTCCTTTACTGAGACTTCAGGTATTCGCATGCAAGGGGTTTCCAGGCTACCCAACAGCACTATCTATGTTGTAAATCCTGGATATTTAGGTCGGTACTGGCTGCAATTCTCCTGATTTGCGTAACATAATTTCTTGCCTTGGTTTTTGTGTTGGTGCTTTTCTGTGTTTATATACCCAGCTTCCATTTCTTATATAACTTTTCATAGACAAGTGATTTTTTTCATAAAAGTTGCTCAATATGAAATAGGTTTAGTAGTAAATATTTATTATTTTTTTTTTCATCTCTGTACTCAGCTGCTTGAAACTGTGAATGTGCATCTTCAGAGTGTGGGCACCAGAAGCAAAATGCTTATATCCATTACGTAAAGAGGCTGTTGGTTTGTGCTGTTCAATGTTTCCTGTTTTGTAGGATTTACAATTCATCCAGGTGACCGATGGGTCCTAGAAACAGGCAGACTTTATGAAATTACAATTGAAGTGTATGATAAATCAAGCAATAAGGTGTATTTATCTGATGTAAGTTGAAACATTGATATACTTGTGAGTGTCTGTCTCCTAAATCCTGGTTTTCTTTGAAATTAGTTGCGCGGTTTATTTTTTACATTAAGTTAGTTACAATTCAAAGCATGTTGTTTCTTGCCTTTTCCTTTTTTCTCCCTTCATCTTGTTGGTTTGGTTTCGTTTTAAAAATAAAACACTCTGAGTGATTCTTATGAAAGTGCCTTTGGAGTCTAAGTGCTGTAGAAAAAACAGAAGAAGTTGGACAAAGCACTTCAAACATAGTGCTAAAACATTTGACTGTACGGTAGTTAAATAAAATGAATTCTAGGTACTAGGTAACAAATATACACTGCTATTAAAAAAATAAAGAAAGAAAACAAAATTTAAATAGTTCATTTGCAAGCAGAAAACTTTTATTAATTTATTGCTTTTCAGAATATCAAATTATGTGAATGCTATTTTATTTGCATGTATTTGCTACCTGAGATAAAGATGTGAGTTTCAACTAGATCTCAGAAATGCTCTGTTGGGGCAGTGTATTTGTACGTTCTTCCCTTTTTGTGTTTAAGTGTCATTAAAATTAAGAATTTACTGTAAAATATGAATTATTTAGTGGTATAAATATTGGTACTCTTCCTGTTAAATTACATGTAGCTGATAACTTTAAAAAGTAAATATTTTCCGTAGAGTTAATGTTGTGTCTAAAAGATAAAATCTTGTTGCAAGACTGAAACTTTCATACAGAAAAATTCTTACTCAGTTTCAGATAAGTTTCTTTGATCTGTGTTATTAAAGAATTATTTTCTTGCTGATTTGTTGCTAATATGTCTATGGCTGGCTGGACAGTATTAATGTCAGTTACCTGTGGCAATCTCTGTTTCATTTTCTGGTTTTAGAATATCAGGATTAATACAGAGCTGTCCAAAGAATATTTTGAGGTGCAGAAGTCATCTCTGAATGGATCGTACCATTATGTGAAAGCAATAAAGAAGGGTCAGACTGCTATTGACGCTGCGCTGACATCGATAGTAGATAAGGTATGCTTTTATAATAACTCTTCTGCTTTACTGGTAGGCCTAAAAATAATTTACTTGTGTAATAGTGACCTAATAGTGACATAGTAAAAGGAAACCTAAGAACTACATGAGCCTAAACCATCTTTGTTTGAACAGATTAAGAACCAAATTGTAATATCCTTACGTCAGGAACACTCTCAATTAAGTCAACAGAGGATTTGCTTAAATAAAGCCTGGCATTTTGCTCATGAGTGCCTGGCAAACACCTGTTAAACCAGTGGTGCACAGGACTGATTTGTTTTTTCATGGCAGATACTTTTGTGGGCACATATAGTTCCTTTCCTTGTGCTGATGCAAAGGTTCTCTCACAGCCTCTGAGTGAATTTTACAATTTATTGTGGTAGGATCATCAGTGTCATACCCTGGCCTTGTTCTGCATTCAGTTACATTTGGGAGGTTTTCTATCGTTTGGTAAGTGATGTTAAATGCTGGAATGAAAATCTGCCAAATGTATCAGCCTGCACATTTCTTCCAATTAATATTCATTAACTTTCTGCTAGTTGGGCAGGCTGCTGAATGTATGGCTAACTAAGGCACGTGGTGCGACAGTGATTTGCTTCGGCTTGAAACTTGGACAAATTCAACATTTCAACCCATTTGCTGTAAAATCGTTTTAGTGGTTCCTTGAGTAGGATTTAGTATGTCCTTGTATATGATAAGCCATGCTCGTTCTCTGTGTCAAAGAGGTGCTCTTGAGTGAAATGAAGTCTGCTGAGAGCTTGTAAAGTTTTCCTTCCAAAAACCAGTAAGAAACAGCATGTTGTGCCAGACGGTTGTGGCATTACAAGAGCAGCAAAGCTGTAAAAGCCAGTGTTTTGGGATGAGTATTTAGGCTTTTTGTCTTCACCTGCTGCAGAGAGGAATGAGCAAAGAGTAAATGCAGTTGTGAGTTTACCAAATTAGTTCTCCAGACAAGGTCTCAAAAACCTTTTAAATAAATGTGGGAACCTGTATCTTTATAGCAGTACTACTTATTAAATAAAATAGCACACTGCTGCCATGAGCGGACTGTTTGCTCACAAGTAACACTGTTCATACGTGACCCTAAATGCTTTCCTTGCTCTCTGAGGTGTTTTCAACAACGTTCCTATATATATAAAGGACTAAACATTAACTCTAGGAAACACTGTGGTGCCATTTATAATACCGTGCTGTTGCTTTTTGTAGGATGGTGGTGTTAATACGTTACCAATTCCAGTGCAAAACCAGCAAGATGTTGAAATATATGATCCCATCATTCTTTCACCCAGCATTTTGACGTTTCCTTGGCAGCCGAAAGCAGGAGTCTACCAGTACACCCTACAGGTATGCCAGGGGAGGATCTCGACATGGGAAGGGTCGCTCAAACACGCGCAGTGGGGCCTGTAACCACTTAGAGTTGATTTTGGGTCCTTCAGGCACAGTGATATCCAAACCTTTATTTGGAGGAATTTCGTTGGATCTTAGTGGCAGGAATTAATGTGTAGTTTAAAAAAAGCACACAAGAAACCAACAAACGTTAAAAACCCCACCGAGTTTTGCCTCTTGTCTTTCATTCGCTTCCTCTCTCCCTCGCGCGTGCGCCACACACAGGCGCAGTGTGGTTTGGAATTACGGAAAACATCCTAGGTACGAAACTTCATATTAATAATTAGAGGCTACCATGTACTGTAAAGGGATGGAATTATAGGAACACGAATCTGAGTGTGAAGTGGCTGCAAAAAGGGCACGGCAAGATGAATTACCAACCTTCGACATTGGTATCCTTCACTCGCCACACGTCTTGTGCTTCTAATTAAAAGTTAAAGGGAGGCAAAGGCCACAGCTTCATTTACAGTATGCCCTTCTAAAGAGTCTTTTTTTTCTCACATTTCTTATGTGTGTCTTTGCTGCCACGCTGCCAGTCCTTCCGTACACTTCATGAGGCAAAGGGCTTGTCTTCCAGTACCCAGAGTATGGTCTAACTGGAGAAGAGAACGTTGTGCTTCCCCAGCCTGGACTTTTATCCCGGTACTATGATACCCAGATCCTGCACTCAAGTGTTTCCTGCACAGTTCCTACCACTCCCTTTTAGCATGAAGTAATGCTGAGCTTGGGGTCTGTCTTCGAGTAAACACTCTACAAAAAGAGGCAGTGGGAAACATGGTGCTGAAGTAACCAAATCAACCTCATAGGGATAAAATTGCATTCTCCAGCGTAAATCTGAACACTGCCATTGAGTTTAGCGCTGTCATCTGTACTTTTCAGTTCCTGTGGGATTAGTTTAGTTTAGTTCATGTTATACCTAACCACACCAGCAGAGTGTGGTAAAAATTCTTAGTACAAATATGCATTGTCAGTACTTCATCATAATTTCTGCTAGTTTGCCCAGTAAAAGAAAGGACATGTTTTTCTGTTTCCCGCCTCTTTTACAGTTCTGCTCTTGTCTCACCTTATCTTGCATGTATCATCAAATATCTCACTGGACAACATTCCTTTGTGGTGCTCCAATAATTGCATCAGTATTCTTATTTTTCTGTGATTTTTTTTTTTTTCCCATTTAAAAACAAAACCATTTTTTCTCTGAACATTTAAATGAGTTTGCATTTACTGAAACTGAGAATGTTTTTCCAGTCTGCCCATTTGACAATACTGGTGGTTGTTTTCAGTAGCACACAGCTTGACTGTTGTTCCTGCCTGTAGATTAGCGTTTGTGTTCTACTCCATAGCATTTAAGTCAGGCTATTTTCAATTGGTGAATAGACTTTTTCTGGAAATAAGTTGAAAAGGGATATTTGGATCTAGCCAAATTCTATTTATAGCTAAAGTAACTCCTTCCAGATGGTATCAGAATGACTTTTAGGTTTTACTTTGTCAGCTGTCTGGATTTTTTTCTTGATTGCTTTGTTCATATTTGTGCTAATA
The DNA here is from genome assembly GCA_028565335.1 of Limnodromus scolopaceus. NCBI lineage: Eukaryota > Metazoa > Chordata > Aves > Charadriiformes > Scolopacidae > Limnodromus > Limnodromus scolopaceus. Next base: position 11,984 of record JAOXNO010006061.1, read on the forward strand.
AGATGGCTTCTGTTGCAAGTAAGAAAGGGGAGGAAAAAAAAATGTTTCCTTCCTTCCTTCCCTCCATGCATTAGAGAAGTGAAGTGCCATCTTTGTGAAGTTACATGATGCGTCTGGTTTGTGTGGCAAGGAGATGTGAATCCATAGAATTATTAAGAATTAGGTATTTCTATTTTATGTCTTCTGATCATTTCCCTGTTTTAATTGAAAATATGTTTAGAAAACATTCTGAACTTCTACATTCTTTAAATGTTTCTGATCACATCCTGTGCATCTCCTTCTGTCAGATGCTGTTACCTATTTATCCACTTGTCTTTGTCCGGTGCTCTTTCTGTAATCAGGCTGTGCCCATGCTCATGGGAAGGAAAAGGGAAATTACTGTCCTTTTGATTATATTTTTTTTTCTTCTGGTAAGTTATTAGCTAAACTGCTGCATAATTTAGATTTGTTTATTTTCCACACTGTCCTTCTAGACAAGATTTATCAGCTTGTCCATTTTTAGTTTAATTATGAAACAGGTTAGAGCAAATGCTGAGGAGGTTCAAGGAATGAAAACAATACATGTAAACAAAGAAATTACCCTGATGTTCACCCTTGTTTTACTGTGATGGAACTCTGAAATTTATTTTGGAGTGTGAATGTCTTTTTCTCTTTTTTTTTAACTTGCTTTAAAAATGCATTACATTGAGTATTCCTTTCTGCACAGTGTTTGTCTCGAGATACTTCTTATAGCTTACAATAATGATGTTTAAAACCTATATATTTCACAGCATTGTAATGATTGTGTCTTTTGAGTAACTAGTATGACACGTCTAGGAGGACAACACTTTAATTGTGCTGGCAAAATGGTTTTGGGCCTTTGCTTCATAAAATACAAACCTACAGCAGGGATAACCCTGTCTGGCTGCCAAGTGCTCATACAGTGGAGATAATCATCTGTCGCTCTTGACGTAGACCATAATATCAAGTAACTAGACCTCACCCTTCTGTAGGATAATTCCACTCACTTCAGCTCTTCTATCTCTCATTCCATGACTGCTCAGTTGCTGGAGCAGCACATTTGAATGGCTGCAGGTAGACATGCTGATTTTTAGCATAAAAAAAAGTGATGCTAATAATAGGGTGACTTTTTTTTTCTTTTTTCCACCTCTTGCCTCATTCCCTCCCTGCCTCCTACCTTCTTTTTCCTTCCCTTTAGATCCCTTACCAATTCCCAGTGAAAGAAGCTAGCTAAGTGTTAGGTTAGTAGCTCCGAGACCCAAAATCAGCTCTTCGTCTGTCAGCAGCAGAGAAACAGTGAGAGATCTCATGAGGATGATAATCCCACATGCCAGGGCTCTGGTGGGCCAATTTGTGCAGTGCTCTGCTGTCTCTTGGCACTATCAATCACTGGGAGTTGTGAGCATCACACTTCTGCTGGGAGAGAGATATTTGGGTTAGCAGTGCTGGCGAGTGCATAGGATATGTGTGTGAAGAAAGCTGAAATTCAAATGGATGAAGGGTGGTAATCTTCTCATCTCTCGCTTGGCCTTGCTTATTTGAAAGTTCTGAGGTGTTATTTTATTTGTATTTCCTCAATAATAACGTTGTTGTGGCTCAGTTTGTCCCTGGGTTTCATGCAAGATATTCAAAGGCTCGACAGCTAAGAAAAGCAAGAATCGTATACTTTATAAAACATTTCATAGAATCATAGAATAATAATATAATAGAATATAAAACATTTGAAAGATTTTCTCTTTGTATTCCAGGCTCATGGTGGAAGTGGAAATTTCAGCTGGTCCTATTCTAACCAGGCAGTTGCTACAGTGACAGTCAAAGGAGTAATGACAACTGGAAGTGATATTGGCATCAGTGTCATTCAGGCAATTGATGTTCAGAATCCATTGCATTATGGAGAAATGAAGGTAAAACTTTTATTTTTCCCTGATCACTCTTGCACGTGGCTCCTGGAAGCAGTGAAGAAGCTGATAATGCCAGAGGCATTCCCCTTTCCAAAACATTCCCAAGAGATTTCCCTGCCTGCCCTGTGCCAGGTTAAGTGATCTCTTTCTGAGGTTGTGCTTCTGGGGATTCAAGCTCTCTCCACTGCATTAACTTTAGTCCCATTTTAGCCCCTTCCTGATTTCCTTGGCAAGTTTTTTTCCTTGCTGAAAGTTTCAAGTGCAAGAAGGAAATAGTGATTTACTACTGGCCTAGCCATCTGAGCAGAAAAGCCAAACTAAAAATGCTTTTGCAGGGTAAGAGGTGGGTGTTTTCCCTTGGTATAAAATGATAAAATGATGACAGATATCATTAAGGTGTGCAGAGAAGTTCCTGCCTGGAGAAGTGGCTGAAATGCTATGCAGGGCCATAGAATGAACCTGGAAACCAAAGCTGGCCAAACAAAAGTAATTTTTTAGGAAAATTGGGAGAAAACAGGAATGAAAAGCACATGTTCCAAGAGGGATTGTGTGGTCTCTGTGCAAATCATATCCTATTCTTAGGATTTGGAGAGGGTGATCAGTGTGTGGTATGGAGGAACAAGATATGTAATGGCCCACAGGAAAGAGCGTGCTCTGGTTAACACTGTAAATCTACAGTCTTAAGTATTTTTTCTTTATAATGTTACTGATTTGGAAGTATCTTCTTGTGTCCTTTGCACACAAACAGTTTTGCTTAATGAAGCTGTGTCAGTGCTTACTCTCTCTGTAAGTTCTTACTCTCTCTTAAGAACTGCCAGACCATAAGGATAGAATATGATTAAGGATAGAATAGAAATGAAAAATACTGCCGTGTGGTATATTCACTACTGTGACGTAGTACTACTCTGCTACCTACCCAAAATCAGGCATTTTAGTATATGTTTTAACTCCGTGCCTTTTGCAAAGAGCTGAGCTTTGGAATAGAAACCTGACAGAGAAGAGGGAATGTACTCCTGATGTCAGCAAAACTAAGAGATTGTGCGCTGGGCACGTGTGGCTAATGTGCGACCCAGAGGCTGTGTTTGTCCAACTGCACCGGTGTAAATGAAACAGGTTGGTTTGTGCCAAGCGGGTGCTGTTGAGGCTGGCAAACACCCTCCATCTGGCGATGGCTCTGTGAAGGTGATGCTCTTTGCTTCTGAGGGAGCGCAGAAGGGGATTTAGGAAATGTGTCTCGAAGCCCAGGGGCAGTGCCCCTTCCTTCCAGGATACATGCCTGCAATTTAGCAACTGGCAGGGAACAAGCTGATTGCATCAAATATACAGCCATACAGAATGCCTTACAATTTTTAAGTGTTCCCACGTGCAGCACTGCTGTAATTGTACTGCACTTCTGTTGCACCGGAGTCCCTTTTGACTAAAGTGTTAAAAAATGTGTTTGGTCAAGACTGTGAAGTCTGTTCCCTAATGAAGAGAGAGCAATGTAAGCACATCTCTTTCCTCTTCTTTGTAATTATTTTTTTTTAATCACGTATGTTTTGGGAAAGATCTTTCTAACCAAGTTTTACTTGGAGCAACTGCATCTACTGATGCTGGGGTTTTTTTGAGGGGCACGTTAGCTTAGGTTTTGTGCTGAGATTACTTAAGTCAATTCTACAAACTGGATTTGAGAGAGGTACTAAACTTCATGCTTAAAATAATGACTTAAAACAATGACACAAATTAAAATTTGTGCAGAATTTAGTTTACAGCCTTGCTCTGAAGTTATTGGCTGGATGACCCAGGCTGCTGCTTTTTAGCACCGTGACAGTTACCAGCAGGAGACACAGGAATGAAGATCTTCAGTTAAAACTTCTTATCCTCAAACATAAGTCAAAGCCTGAAGACAGAAAGATCTCTCTCCATGTGAACTTTCAGAGCAGCGTATTGCACAATCTGAATAGGTTATTTTTGAATGCCTTTGTCCTTGCGCTAAGAATTGCATTCTTCATAGAGTAACTCTGAAGAGTTCTATTGACTGACCTCAGTCAGCAAGTTTTAGGAATAGTTAACTCTGTTCCACAAGGATTACAGCTTTAACTCAGTACTATATGGTTCAATATTCTATCCTCAAGCCATTTGCAGATGGTTAGGAAGTTGAGATATTGCAAATGAAAAGCTTAGGTCATAGTGATTGTTATGAAATCTACAGTAAGTCTTTGGTGGATTCTTTAACATTAATGGTAAAGTAGCAAATCAGAATAACAAATAATGCAGTTAGGGCTTGTTCATCAATGTACCAGCTATGATAGCGTGGAAGATCTATTTCTGGCAGTCTTATTTTTGAAACTTTGGATTTTAAAAATCTCTCTCACATAAAGATTACTTGTTGAAGCAGAAGGTTGTTAGATTAATAGATACTTGTTCACTTATTTTAGATTACTGAACGGAAACGTTGAATCCTCAACACCTTTAAAAGTGTTTTTCCAACAAAAATGGAAGAAAAGAAAAAGCCATTGAGGAAATGATTGAGCCATAAGTTCCTTTCACTTCTACACAGCTGCTGGTGTGAGGGATGGAGGCTGGGGAGCCTTCCAATGGAGGCCTTCCAGTACCTAAGGGGGGCCTGCAGGAGAGATGGGGACTCTAGATCAGGGAGGGGAGAGATGGGATGAGGGGAAAGGGTTTTAAACTGAAAGAGGGGAGATTGAGATGAGATCTCAGGAGGAAATTGTTTGCTGTGAGGGTGGTGAGAGCCTGGCCCAGGTTGCCCAGAGAAGCTGTGGCTGCCCCATCCCTGGAGG
>JAOXNO010006062.1:0-16631 GCA_028565335.1 Limnodromus scolopaceus
CCATTCTGCTCACCACCACCAGCCCCTCCAGAGCCACCAGCAGATTTTTTCCACCCCAGAAGTCTCTTCACAACTGGTGGAGTGAAGGGCAATATGGATGACATGACTTTCACCAGACAGAACACTCAGCAAGTAATAAATTAGAGATTCCCGTCTGAGCCCTAAAAACACAAACCAAAACAGACACATTAGCAGTGAGGTTTCACATGAAACAAACACTTTGCTTAGGAACTTTCATTACCAAATGCCACAGGACACTGCATCCCAAAATAAGACAGATAATAGTTCAGAAGCAGCCTCCATTATGGTTAGGTCCTTCATCAATAAAGTTCAAACGCAAGTTTGCTTCATTGTCTTTAACAGATACCACACATGAAGGTTACCATTCGATTAGACATTAAATTTTTCCTCCAGTCTTTCCCAGCTGAAGCCAACTCTAGAAAACACAGAAGTTAACACAAGTCTTGCTTTGCACTAAAACCTGGCTGGTTTTAGTCATTTATTAAAATTTTCCACAAGTGATGGACAAATTGCATACACATATATGCATGTTGTGCCCGTCTCCAAATTAATTTAGCAAGCAAAATTGTGTTTGGAATGTCATTTAGTCATTACGGCTTGACAGAAGTCTTCCAACAGCCAGCCGTTTCACAAGCCTTTTCTCATTTTGTTTGTCATGTTTTAAATAACTATCAATTTTGTTCCACTGGGGACACAGATTTGAAATTTGCTCCTAAGTTTGGTAATAAGCTTGTTCCCATCTTTCTAGTTCAATGGCCTACAAATAAGGAATCTTCTCAACTGGCAGTACTTAAAATCATGACATCTTCCAAAATTCATTAAAGGATATTTAAAATCTCAGTTTGCAGACACCTGTGTAGAACTGTCCGTTTTCGATTCTGATAGCCTTTCATTCAGCATCAACTACCTGATCAGGATGTTTACATAAAATGAAAGATTAAAAGGGATGCTGAAATTTGGGCTATGTTTAGCATTCACTGCAATTTGCACTTCAAATCATTTAAAAGAGAAATGGTAACCATTTAGGGGAAAAAAAAAAACCCCACACACCTTGTTTTTGCAGGTTCTATTAGTCTACTTTTAGGTATTAAAAAATAAGCTGCAAATCAACAACGTTTTTTCCAGGCAGACAGCTGTTAGAAATTGCTCGAGGACATAATGGTCTTGTGGCTGGAAGCATGGTGCTGAAGTCAAAAACAACCTTATTTCCAGGCAGCAAATGGGTATTTGAACTGCAAAAAGTTACCCTATTTCCAAGCTGTACAAGTTAGTTCAGTCAGCTGAAAATACCTTGTTTTAGCTAAGAGCTAACACTACCTTCAGGCTACTGAATCTGAGCTTTCAAAGGCAGCTTACACGCCTCTCCATCCCGTACAGGCACACTCCTCACTTCTATCCAAAATATACCAACTTAATCTTACTGAAATTTCCCATCTGCAAAACAGCACAGTTGATTTGGGATACTTCAGGCTACACTATTCATGGCTAATTTATGCCTTGTCATGTCTTTGCAGTTTCAGCGAAGACCAACAAGTCAACAAATAATAAATTATATTCTACAGGTAACTTTAAATCATAACTTTTCAATTTCCACAAAACAGAACATTCAGTAGGAATGACATTTCAGTTTCAACTAAATTATACCTCCATAAACCAGCTTCTGAGAGCACCTAAAAATATGACTGAAGCAAGAATTGTAGTTTTCTGGGGTGAAGGAGACAGAAGCTCCAATTAACAAGGACTCAAGACTGACTCTGGTAACTTCATGCAAGTGATTCAAAATACTCTATCCTAAGTGAAAGAATCACAGAACGGTTTGGGTTGGAATGGACCTTAAAGCCCATCCAGTTCCAACCCCCTGCCCTGGGCAGGGACACCTCCCACCAGACCACGTTGCTCAAAGCCCCATCCAACCTGGCCTTGAACCCCTCCAGGGATGGGGCAGCCACAGCTTCTCTGGGCAACCCGGGCCAGGGTCTCACCACCCTCACAGCAGACAAGTTCTTCCTAATATCCAGTCCAAATCTAGTGTCTTTCAGTTTAAACCACTGCCCCTTGTCCTGTCAGTGGAGTCTTTGGTAAAAAGTCAAAGCATCTGTTTTCACACAAGACTATAAACATCAAGAGAACTTCCATTCTTTCAATAATGTTAAATTACTACAGAATTGTCCCCAGTATTTCAGATTACAGATTTTGCAAACTGCAAAAACATTGCACTGGAGACCTGCCTGCAGCAAACACAAGAAAAATAAACTCAATATCCAACGTTTTTCAAATTAAACACTGAGTAGGACAGTCAGGGTACAGCTTTATAGGGAGCCAAGCCAATGCAAGAGCTTCCTGTCACAGGAAGCCCAGGTCTCCCTCCTTTCTTTCCTGTGGCACCACCACCAATACCTTTCCATAAAGGCTCAGCTAGATAACTAAGTTAAAACCAATCAAGTTTGGGGTTTTTTTTGATGAGTTAGTTCTCTTTCAGGTTAACAAGTTGCACTGGCTCACACACGGTACTGTAAGTGCTTGAGCTGAAGTCAACATCATGTAAAAGCACATACCTGGGCATATATTCTAATTTAGATAATTTATTTTGGGAGTGAAACAGATTAGAGCCCTTATGGAGTACACAGAGTAGCTCCAGAGATAAAACAGTAGGCTTCCATGGCCTCCGCTTCAAAAAGACCAAACCAAATAGAATAGCCAATTTTGCTGCAAAGATCCTGTTTTAAACACTAGCAATTGTTGGTGTAATATCTGAACATTAAATTCAAAGTTGACAGATGTAGGCAACCAAGTACCAGCATCATTGCTGATCCACACACCAATTCTTCTCCCATTTATGAAGCTCACTGACACATAATATAAGTATTTCCTGTTCTTTAGCTTCAAATTTGACACCTTTCTATGCCCCAGAATACTCCTTTGATCGTCAGCCTTACAAAACACACACTTCAGTAGGGTCTCATTTACCATCAAGGTAAATTGCCTATTCTTCCAGGCCCTCTAAACATTCTCAATGCTTTTATCTTTTTTTTTTTTTTTTTACAATACCCCTTGTGATGAGGTGTCCAATTTTGCACTACTCTCTCCCTTAAAATATAACACTGATCTATATGTCATATTCTGTATTCTCTGGTGTTTTTATTATTTTTTTCTTAAATGAAGATTTGCCTTTCTGCTTCAAATGCACTTTGAGTGATTTAAGTCTTACAGCAGGAAAGACTTTAGAAACCCCATTCATTACAGTTTTTCTTTATGTTTGAACTCTCATACTATTCTGGCATACTCAAAAGGCAAATAAATAAATAAATCTTTTCCCTTTTCCAAAAAACTGTCACCTCAGACCTAACTAATTAGAAGTTTCCAGATATAGTACTTAGTTTTAACTAGTTTCCTTAGATGTTTTGCCCATCCAGGTTCTGCAGTACAGGTTGATTTTCTACCGCTGAGAAAATTAACTTTAAAGAGAAAAAAAAAAATACAAAGGGACATGCTTAAAGAGCCCTTTATTAAAATGATTATTGCAGCTTAGCAGCTATTTAAAAAACACCCACATGCACCCCAGCTGCAGACTAAGACTCTAGGAGTCTTAAACTAACTTCTTCCTTCTAGCCATTGTTTTGCCATGCCAGTGATTTGCCAGGAGTATCAATAAGAATTTCACTAAATTCCACTAGTGGCCCCGGATCTTTCAAAGGCTGAGCAGAGAGAATGTGACACAAGTAGGACAGGACTTCATTCAGCTTAATACTTTAGCCAATTGCAAGGAGTATTCAGAAGAGAATATTTCAGCCAGTTTAATTTATGCAAAAGTGACACCCTGCTCGCAGCCGAGAGGCGGCACTGGTTGAATTCTGAGCAATTTTGATAAATGCAAATCATGCAAGGAAAAAGCAATAAACAAATTAATAAGAAATATCCCTAACAACATATGCTACTCAAGGAAAGCACATGAGCATGGCTCTTTTATGCAGCCCATTCTCCTTGCAATACTTCAGCATCTTAAACTGCTACAGAGGAAATGAAAGGCTACAACACAAACTATTCCCTTTAGCAGCCATTTATAGACCTGATGTCCACAAACTCATCTAATCACTTTTTGAACCTGCCTCCACAACCTCTTGCGGCAAATAGCACCAGAGTTTAACTGCCCACTGCCTCAAGAAGCACTTTTAGCTGTTTTAATCTGATCTCTTCTTAGCATCAGAAAGTGGCCCTTGTTCTACCACTGCAAGCTTTGCTGAAGAACTGTTTGTACTTCAAATTCTTCACGATTCTGTACATTTCAATCACATCCCTTCCCTCAAACAGAGGACTATCAGCCTTTTGTCACAAAGAAAGTATCTGAACACAGCTCATACAGTTAGGGAAGCTTCTCCGGACAGATGCCAAGCTTTAAAAGAGCTTTACTACTTCAATTAAATTACAAGTACTTGAAGACATTGCACAAGAAGTGATCTAAAGACCCCAGAGAAAGTTTTATCAGTCTATGGTTATCTTTCTGGTCATATTATCCTAAAGCTCTCAACAATGTAATTAAAAGTACAAAACCAGAAATCCACACTTCATGAGGTATTTGTATACAGAAGGCAGACAGCACATGTCTGTTGTTGAACACCTAGCAAGAGTTCAAATAAAAATGAAGAGTCCTAATTTGCATTGTGTCCTAACTGTAACCACCTAGACAGCCTCAGACAGCATGTTTATACTGATGGGTTTAGGAGTCACTGTTGCAGCTCGACTTTCAACAGCAAATGCCGTGTCAACTCATCACCTGTAACTTTTGCCTTCAAACTGACACAGTAACATTATCTTTTTTCCTAAAGAATCATCTTCTCATACACTGTCACTGTTGACAGTAGCCTCTTGCTAAAAGCATTCCTCTAGTCTTTTTCCTTGTACGCTTTATTCGCAAAAACATATAAAATGCTTTTTTCCCCAAACGCACCCAGAAAACTGTCTTTGCCAATGCTGCAAGAAACATTTCCACACTGCTAAAATGGCCGCAGATTAAATACATGCTAAATATGTAACATCCCTTCTTCCTTGCGACATAGTTTTTGTGATCTTTGTCGCCTACAGCCAACCACCTCCAAAACCTCAATATTCATTTATGACCTTCGCTTTTACGGACCTTAAATGTGCTTTGCCGTTGCTTATTCTTTGTGCTGCCTCTTCTTTGCTCACTCTCTTCTACCAAGGCCCAAAATCACAGTCCAAATCTGATCTTCATCTTTCCATGCCCCATTCCTGCTAGAACACATCAACATAATGGGACCCTGTGAGTAACTGCAGGGAGATTTTCAAGACCCCTTTCTGAGCTCAACTATAGTTGAACTATTAGCATCAAGGCAGCAGCGACAGGCAGAGCAGAAAACTATCTTATCACTTTCCACATTCCCTGGAACGCACCTTAAAACCGCAGCTTCGGATACCCAAGGAGTACTCCCTCTTTTGCCGGGAGAGGCACGAGTGTTTCTTTAGATTCCTGGAACACAGGGAGCACGTGCCATTATTCCCAACAGATTAATACTGGAAAATTTAAAAATTGCCTAACTTTGGTGGTATTTGTTTCATCTCTGCCCCTGTAGTGTATCTCTGCCTCCTGATGCACACATGTTTCTATAGTTGGTCAAACAGTGTCATAGTTGGCAACTTTTAAAGTCCCGGTTTGAGTCATGTCTGCTATTATTCCATTCTACTGTGGTTCTCTGGAACAAGTATTAAATACTAAGCCCATGATCCCAGCAATAACTAAGCATAAAAGATGAAGAAAACCTTAAGGGCAGACTAAAATCTTCAAGGGAAATTTTCCTTTCCTGAGTGTCTGGAACATACTATAAACACACTCGTGCTACCAAAAATATCAAGTGATTTCTGGCTAATTATTCTAAAGCCTTATGCAACATATTTCATATCAGTCTGCTTATTCATCTTAAACTTGAAATAAAGAAATCTGATCTCTCCTGGTTTTACTAAAAGTATTCTGGTTTAGAGGAATTTCATTTGCAAAGCTCGTCTGGAACAAAGAGGACAGAAGTTAAGCTCCTGAGGAAAGAAGATCGAGGAAAATAATTTGTGGCATTTGAGAGACAGTCTACAAGGTCATTTCCTCCCTATTTTAATTCCATTTTTGTGATTTTTTTAAGAGGCAATTTTTTTTTCATTAATCCTGGAATTTGGACAAGATTCTGTATCCATTTCACCAAGTGCACAATGTTTCAGATCTTGTAGAGGAGGGAATATCCACCTTTTCCCTTCACATGCGTCCCTGGGATATATTAGTGGCTTCAGAATAAAGTAACATTAATTGAAGCACAGTCTATTTAAGACAGTTATCAAAACCTTATGTTGGGCTAAACAATATTGAGAGCTGAAGTTTAAGAAGGCACAGCTTATGCAGTAGTGCATATGTCTTCTATATTAATCCAAAGTCATTAAGAGTTAGAGAAACGATAAAACAAGTATTTCATCTTGCACTGAGCAGAAGCAAAACAAAATTAATTTATGATCTGCTTCTGGATCCTTTAGGCTGCGTTATTTCAAACAACAAGGAGACAGACAGTTTATTGTAAGCTGAATCTGAGAAAGTTCTCCCCAGCGTTAATGAGCTCAACTCACAGGAAACCTGAATTGTGTATGAAGTTGAAACTAAAATCAAAGCCAGTCTTTTCCCTTTCAGACAGAATACACTCTAGTTAAAGCACTCCGTGGAACAGACAAGACATTTCACTTCTATTGCACCCACAATCCCTCCAAAAACTGCCTTTTGAGATTCCAGAAGGGCCAATTCTTTCTTCTTCCCCTACAAACACATACTCACGGCACACAGTTTTGTCATACTGGTGAAGCTCAAACCCGCTGCCACATACATACTTTTCTGAAGAACACGAGAAACTGCAATGATCCCCACACCCTTCTCTCCTCATATTCAGGTCAGAGTAGGACGGTGTCGAGTATTCCCTTACTAGTTTTGAGGTGTCTGGGGTTTTTTTTGCTTTGGGGAAGGTGGGGGTGGAGAGCTGGGGGAAGGGGAATCCAGCCCTGCTGAGCAACGCCCCCAGTTCAGCTTCCCAGCCAATTAGGCCAGCAGTGGGGAGTGGCTCTGAAGATCTCCCTCCCAAGGGGCTCCATCTGGCCCAGAGCTCCATCTGGCCAGCGTGCAGACCAAAAGCTCCAAGAAGTAAAGCCAAGGCCCCAGAGCAGCTTTGACACCAGCTGATGAAGTTCAAGGCAGGAGCAAAGAAAATCGTTCCTCTGGGTCAGCACTAGAGTGAGGCTTTTGCAGTGTGCCTACACACAGGATCAGTTTACACATCAATATTTATTATGGTCTAGTATCGCAATGCATCTTGAAGCTCTGCATAACTGTATTATCTTTATATGGCTCATTGAAAGCAGAATTACCCACCTACTTTGAAAGTAGACTATTTTCCTCTCACTCATTTATGAAGTTTGATTATAAATCAAATGAGAACACTCATGTTTCTCATCCACAGAACTAAAATAAGCATGATCATGATGCCATGAAAGCTTCAGAAGCTCAATGTTTCTTCCGTTACTAAGGTCTACTGCAAATTACAGACAAATGTAATAATGAAAAACTATAATGCTATTAGATAATTAGCACACTGTATTAACACATGCATTCATGTATACTAAAACTGCAAGCATCTGGAGACATGAGAAAGCGGAAATGTTAATTTTACTGACCTTTGATTAAACTAATAGGACCAATGTATTTTACCAACTCTCCTAGAATTACAAAAGAGGAAAATTACCACAACTGCAGTTGGCCAATCCACCTGTCTCTGAAAAGCAGCAAACTTCTTCAGCATACTTCGTATTATTAACAACCTCAGAGTACTTCTCCTTCAAACCAAAAGGCCTTAATAGCCCCGCAAAAGCACAGAAAAAGCACTCCAAACCACAGCCGTTCGAGCTCTTCTCACCTCATTTGTTTTGACTACAGTTTTCCAGGTGTAACAGGCAAGTGTTTCATTATTTTAAAAAGTAAATACTCCTGGACTGAATTTGACCAGAATATTCACAGAACTGATTATCAGGACCTGTTTCACTGTTTATCTGTATAGCTTACCAGTTTCTCCACTTCGTTAAAGCATAAATAGTTGCATTTAACAATTATTTAATGCGAGTTCACTTTCAAAACAGGCCTAACACCAACGTTTTTCAAACAGGCCACCCCCTTGACAAGCAGAGCTCACTATGCATCAGAGAGTGTCTTATGTTAAGCTCATGTTGCTCCAGCATAATTAAATCAAGCTCGAGCCCCAGACTGAACTGATAAAACACCCAGAAGCTGCTCTCTCACAGTCTCTTCTTGGTCTTACTTCACACTATAGCTGTCAAACACATTTAATCATAATAAAACGTCATCTGGAATGAAGCCTTACAGTTTGTAACACAGTTTCTCTACTGGAAGTGGAGAGCAATGCTTAGGGAGGTTTTCTGCAGTAGCCAATTTCTTCTAGCCCAAAGAGTACTGAACACAGGGCTGCCTGTACTCTCCATTCCATTACAAAAAAAAAAAAAAACTAATCCCATCGCATGACCTGCAGCAATTCAGTTTAACAAATCAACAATTACAAATATTTTGGCAAAGTAAGCTTAGGTATTGTTTGCCTCTCGGCACAGTTCACAACCAGTTTGTGGCTTTATGATAAAAGTCATTAAATCCAATCTGAAAAGCAGAATTTACAGCTCACTTAGCAAGTCAGGCCCATAAATGGATGCTTTCAATTACAGGGCATTTACATGCACAATCATTAAGGCAGTGTTGAACACATTTGAAAACTCTAGAATACTTTTTATAATAATTAAAACTTTGCGTACAGTTCTTTATACAAACAAAACTTAAGAATTCCCTTGAGTCTCAAGCAGAGCTCAGATTCATTGTTATCCAGAACCTACTACAAAGCCTGTTCTCCCAGTACTTTTGTGGGAAAGGGATTAGAAAGATGAAAACAAGTTTTGTTTTTTAAAGTTGCTCTCAGTAGCATAGATTTTTTTTTTTCCGAGCTCCAATAAACTCAATTATATCAACTGGTGCTCAACACTTCTGAAGGATCAAGTGGAACAGGAAGGTGGAGGAGGACCCAGGAGGGCCTTTCATTTGGATATTCAGTGTGTAATTCAAACTGATTTGATTTTGTTTGTGAAACTAGCTTCTGGGTGGAGGAAAAGAAGAGATCAGTTAAGAGTCCCATCTTTTTAACTTCATTTTTTCAATTGTGTTCTCCTTTTTATCATTGAACAGAACCCCAGGAAAGCTGACAAATTCTTCTCCAAGATTGTATTACATACACTCAGCTTCTTCCATAAAGTGAACTCAATCTTCAAATACTTTTGTTCATATCAGTGACTGTCAGTGTAGCCTGAGTCTGACCCACACAAGTGCAGAACAACAATCAACTACCAGGTTACTCTAGTAAACAGTCCAATGTACTGTTAAATATGTGCTTAGACTGATCTTTGAGTTAAGTTTAAATCATCTTAAATGAGATCCTCCCCTTCCTCTTTTTACAGGCATTTGTAACTAATGCTATCTTTCATCATGACAGTGCTAAACAAATGGGGGGAAGGGACTTCAAAAACCTCCCTTTTATTTATATTGTCATTCCTCTCTACTTCACTAGAGTTTGTAAATGTTAAAGTTTTAAAGCTACGCCTCAGAACACACACACACACACACACACACAAATAAATCTATTCATGCATCATGCAAGCTCCAACACTGCGATAAAGCATAGGAAAGTCTAAACAGCAACCTTGTTCTGCCAATAGAAGCCCATAACAACAAGAGGGCTTTTTTTTTTCACGCTGGAGAACAGAGCAAGGACTAATCAGTCTCTCACTAGATAGTCCAGCCCCCACAGAAATAATGTCATGAATCAGTTTGGAAGTACAGCTCTCCAGGCTAAGAGAGGAACACTTAAGAACAGACAAACCTGCTGTTATGTGCGGTCTCCTAATAAGCTGTCATTATAAACTTCGTGCTACAGATGGAATCTGACTCGTTTGTAACCATGAACTGTGATAACATGAGCTCTACACACAATATACACAAGTTGCAGCATTCACTAGCAGCATTTTCAGAAACATTTGTTTGTTAGACCCTGTAAGCAAAACTCTTCCTTAATGCTCCAAATCCACTTCTTTGTAAAGTATTTGAAAAGAGCACAACACACACGAGTTGTTTGGGTTTTTTTAGTCAAAAACTGTGATGGACAACCAAAAAGACATGAGGCAAGACTGCAGTCTGAATCTCAGCTGTTCGATTCAACAGCTCTCCAAGATTATCACAAGGGCTCTTCACTCACCCACCTTCTTTCCCTTATTTCCCCAGAGTGAAGACTAAAAGACCGTATTGTGTCACACTTTTCCTCTTCCCCTCCACTCCCCACAAAAAAAAAAATTACAAATAGGAACTCTACAACTCTGCAGTAACACCAGCTATTTGCATTTATCGCAACACAACTTCTCCCATGTGCTTATCTAGGCAGATGAAACACTTAACAGATTATATCTGTTTACATCTTCCAGTGCATAGACAGCTACAGCATTAAAACAAATGATGTGAAGAAAGACACTAATCTCACATGTACATGTCTCATGCGGGCAGTGTGTATCTCACACCCATGGCTCTGAATGAGGAACGGAAGAGAAAAAACGGCACTGGCAGAAGTGAAGTCTGCAAACCTAAACATTTCACAGAATGGTTCGGGTTGAAAGGAACTTTAAAGACCATCGAGTTCCAAGCCCCTACCATGGGCAGGGATGCCTCCCACCAGACCAGGTTGCTCAAAGCCCCATCCAACCTGGCCTTCAACACCTCCAGGGATAGGAAACTCCTTTGCAACTTGCTCCTAACTTTCTCCACCACCCTGGCACGGAGTTTTGCACACCTGATCTCTGCAAGAAAAAAAGACCAGGCAGAGAAAGGGGGGGGGAGAGGGGGGGGAGGAAGGAGGGCGGAGGGCGAGGAAGGAGAAGCAGAACTTTATTCCCCCCGCGCTCCCCCACCTCAGACACACACAGGGAGGCAAAGCCGGCCCTTCCCACCCTCCACCGCCCCGCCTGGGGGGGCTATTCCGGCGTGTGGGCGGCGGGAGTTGGGTAGGGGGGAGGGTGACAGCGACCTTCCTCCCCACCCCCCATCCCGCTTCCCCTCACAGAGCCCGCAGAGCGGTCCCCCCCAACCCCGGCCCGCCCCCGGGGCCCTCACCGCCGGCCGCGTCCCACCACAACAAAGGGGGGAGGAGGGCGTGGGGAAGCGCCCCCACCACCAGGCCCGGCCCCCTCCGTCCCCACGCAGGGCCCGGCGGGGCACCCTCCCTTCCCGCCGAGCGGCCGCCCGGTTGCCCTCCCGTCCCGCTCCCCGCAGCGGCGCGGCCGGGCCGCCCGCCGAAACCGCCCCGGGACCAACCTCTTCCTCGGCGAGCTGCGCGGCCGCCCTCCTCCCTCAGCGCTGCCTTCCCCCCTGCGCGCCCGCCCTCCCCGCGCCCATTGGCTGGCGCCGCGCCCCGCCTCCGCCGGTGGGCGGAGAGGGCATGTGCATTGGCTACGCTGCCCGTCAGTTGAGAAAAAGCGGGTGCGGATTGGGCAGTTGGCGCGGCCGCCCGGCCCTAGCCGCCGATTGGCGGATTGAGCCGCCAATCGAGTGCCGGCAGCGGAAAAAAAAAAAAGGGGAGAGACGCGCGGCGGAGGGTGGGCGGTGCTGCGTGCCTCGCGCGGCGGGGGCGGGGAGGCACCGTTCATTGGCTATACTGTCTGTCACTCCTGGACGGAGGCGCCCGCTAGGGGCGGTTGACCGGAGAAGGCGAAGCGGAGCGGGGGTTTGGATGAGCCGCAGGCGCGCAGCCGCACTGGCTTCACGAGCGCGCGCGCACGGTCAGAGGCGTTGTAACCTTCCGCTCCGAACGCGGGTGGGAGCTGAGAAAAAGTAGTGCGCTGCTTCCCGCCAGGCATTCATTCCCGCAGGGACCGCCTGCCCTCGAGCAGCCAATAACGCCGTAACTAAAACGAAGTTAAAATGCTCCTTGGACAAGGGAGGGTGAAACCTCTCCCCTCAGAGGGGCGGTGTGGGGGCGGGAGCCGTGGCGGCCCCCTGAGGGCCACGACACCCTTCCATCCCCACAGCCACGGCCTGAGGGCGGTGGGGCCCTGCTCCCCGGCCCCTCACCTCAGCCCAGGACAGATTTAAGCTGCTCAAGGCTTCATCTCCTGCCATCACATATGGATTCTGGCTACAGGACGGGCTGCCATCCTGAGGGCCACTCAGGTGCAATGCTGAGGCAAGGCCGTCCTGGAGCCTGCCCGGCCTGGGGGCTGCCGGTGTCCCCTCACGGTGCCAGGGCTGCCCCCCCTCATCATCAGTGGCTCTTAAAAAAAAGCATTTTTCCCCACATGTTGTTCTTGGTTTGGTTTTGGTTTATTTTGGGTTTTTTTTAGTGGCTGCCTTTGGTGGATCCGTCACAGCTGTAACGGCCTGTGGTGTGGTAATGATGTAATATAAGCCAATTCCTGTGCCTAAGCAAACGCCCTGGCTTGCCACAGGCAAATTAGAGCCTGTTGCCTGCAAACCGGTGACTGGGGAAGCACCAGCGTGCGAAACCCATCGCTGCTTTGTCTGCAGAGATCCTCAAGGTGATGCTCCATGGGTTCCCTGAAGCATGAGTGGGAAGCCGCAAGATGGGAGTTTAAGGGGTTGTTAGTTTTTTTGGGTGAAAAGGCCGGTTCCTGCTTTGCTCCCCAAGTCTGTTGGAGATGCTCTGGGGTTTTTTGCTTCCACTTCTTGATACTCTTCCGTACTCCTCCCCCACCTATCTCAACCGCAGGCCACTTCTCTCATACCTGAGGTCCCATCTCACCAAGGTAGCAGCTGGCTGTCTGGAGACGCGCTCCTCTTCCAGGCTGAAACGCCGGTTCCTGTGCTCGGCGACGTCGCCGCTGTGATTCAGCGTGTTGGGCACGTATCCCATCTCAGCAGGCTGCGTATTTCTCAGGAGCCAGGTGAGGCACCTCCTCTCCCATCGTTTCGCCCTTCTGACAGAATGATAGATGTGGACTCACAGGAATCTCCCTCTTGCCTCGTCTCTCCTTGGATTTTCCCAGCTTGTAGCAGACGTGCAGTTTTTTTTTTGGGGGGGGGGGGGATATTTTTTCCCGCAGTTCCATCGGTTTGAGACTGAAGCCAGTCGTGAAACAAACGCTAATGTAAAACGGGGAAGATACCCGCTGCAGACAATGCAGAGCTGCTAACAGATTACCATCATGTTTTTGAAAGATAAGGAGGTGTTCCAGGCATGTTGCACCTGGAAACAGATAACAGGCCATTCAGCCAGCACAGCACTTGCTTTATGGAGGTTTCACTGCATTCAGAGAGAATTTTTTTTTTTTCCTCCCTAACAAACAGCGAGTTAATTAAGCTCAGTTTTTCTATGGATTTGTGTCAGGCATTCCCGTCACCTCTCCACTGCAATAAATCCACAGCCCCCTTGCCTCTTCTGTCCCCGAGGCTGACTTCTGATAAATCCAAAGCTGCCTTCTGTGTCCCCAACATAGTTTTATTGGCTGGCCATCCGGGCACGGAGCAGCACACGCTATGGCTGGTTGAGGGCTATGTGTGTGCTGCCTGGCCAGATGCCCACCGTTCCTCTGCTGCCAAGGAAGCCAAACAGCGCTGATAAGGGCCGAGCTTTCTCTGCCTTTCTGCCTGGCGGAGCACTTACAAGGTTGGGTTTTTTTGTTTTTTTTTTTTCTTTTCTAATACTGTTTGCCGTGAAACTTGACAGGCCTTCTATTTCCAAAAGCTCTGCGTCTCTGTTAGGTTTGGTTGAAATAGGTCAAGAGGGTTGACAAGCTTATGCTGGGGGACTCTGACAAAAAAAAACCCCAACATTTGCATAAACCTCCTTTCTTTAGGAAAGGAAATGGCAAGCAGCAGGAGAAATAAAGCAAATGGAAGAAGGTGGCGTCGCA
This sequence comes from Limnodromus scolopaceus, assembly GCA_028565335.1. Lineage (NCBI taxonomy): Eukaryota > Metazoa > Chordata > Aves > Charadriiformes > Scolopacidae > Limnodromus > Limnodromus scolopaceus. The sequence goes on from JAOXNO010006062.1 coordinate 14,020, forward strand.
GCTGCGAATCGCAGAGCCCAGAAGTTACCTGAGAAGCGTGGTTGCCGTGGAGAAGCCAGGCAAGATGTGCTTCTGCAACTTAAACACCGCTCCGGAAGGGGCTTCCAGCCACACTCCTGCAACTGCAGAAATAGTACCTGCTTTGGTAAAAACAAAGAAGCAGCAAAACTCAATCCCAGAGCTGGGTACTATTAGCTAAACCGTGTAGCTCGGCACGTTTTGGACATTAGCGGTGCAGATGGTCCGTGGTTCCATTTGGAGTTGCACCTGCAGTGGAAGAGCATCAGTGTCTCTCGCGAGGGACGTTAACGCGTGGCAAGAGGGATCGACGTTCCTCACAAACAGCGTTCTCCTACAGAGGGACAGAAACAGCCCAGCGGTGCTTCGCGGTCACCTGTCTGCTAGAAAGAAGAAGGGGAATAATCTAAGATCTAAAGAAAACATGATGAAACCGTAGCCGGCTGCACGGAGAGTACATGTTGACTTCCCAAAGGCTGTGACCAAATTCCCTAAGAGGTAAAAGATACACAACACCGATATCAGATAACTTCAAAGGCACGATTTCTAAATGACCTGACACTGTCAGATGTCACTGCGTGAAGGTGGAGAGGAGCATGAAGTGTGGTGCCAGGAAGGCAGGGCTTGGAGGCAGAGCAGGTAGCTTTTGTGTTGAGGTAATTATTAACAGTATGTCAAAATGATCCGTTAAACTCAAAAAAAAAAAAAAAAAAAAAAAAAAAAAAAGGAAGAGCTTTGAACAGAGTTGCGATACAAAAAGATCAGCCGGCTTGTTTAAGGCAGGAAATAATATGTGACAAAAATGACCATGGCAGCACGTGCAAAAACTCCTCTAGGGTTGAGATCACATCTCCCTCGGCCTCAGAGGGTTAAATATGGGCTGAAACCACTTTTCCTGATATCACATGAAGTTTGTAACAGCAGCTTCACACTCTGTCACTTCTTGTGGCGGCATGGAGAGGGTTAAAGAGCCATTCCCATCAGATAAGGAGGAGCATGTCAGTTGATTTTTAAGACAACTTAACATTAAAGTGACTAGTGCAGAGCTTTGACATCATAAATGAAAAGGAAGCTATTGCACAAGGCATAAAAATCTCCAGAATGAAGAGAAACTTCTACTCGGTCACACCAGTATGTAGGAGATTAAATATGTGCAAAGGGCCAAGTACTCCTCAAACTTTAAAAAAAAAAAAGTATGACTTACGGCTGGGAGTAACAGCAAAATACATAAAAAGTCATTTCATGTTTTTGCGCTTCTATTTATCTTCTCAGTAATGAAATTGCTCTGAAATGTTGAAACTCAAATCTGTTCACTACCTCTTCTGAAATGCAGAAGTGTGTTTCCAGTATTACATAAATCACTGGCGTTTCAGATGGGGCTGTTAAGAGATTTCAAAGCAAAGCGAAAAAAAAATAGTAAGGAAACAGCCCCACAATGCCAAAAAAAAAGAGAGCCCTTGATGTTAAACCTGCTGTGTCTGTCTTACACCCATGTCCAAGTGGACTTAAATAACTAATATTCGAAATAATGCGCTAAAAGCAAAGATGTGCCTTTCTGACCCATCACAGCACAATGATTGCTGTTGTGGTGTTGTGGTAAACACTGGCTGGTGTTTAACATACATTCTGTTTATCAGGTGGAATGGAGCGAGACAGTAATCCTTAGAAGTGACATCTCCTGTTAAGAAATTCACAGCGCAATGAGAAGATCGGTGTATCTGCTCACATTCCTCATTTACGCCGTATAATTCTGAGGAGTAAGTGATTTAACTAACTACCTTAACTTATCCTAATTCCTGGTGCTGATTTGCACATAAACCCAGTTGCCCTGAGTAACCGAAAGCAGAGTGAGTTGAGAGAGGCAACTTTGGGCACAGTCAAACACGTGAATTTTGGATTCTTTTGCTGCTTTAACTTGCTTGACTTTGCCCTGAAACGGAATGGGGAGCTTTCATGCCATCGGGCAATAAGATCTCGCTACAGGAAAATTCCAAAGGCTGGATCCATCTCGGGAGCTTGGTAGCTCAGATGCAATCACTAATGTTACACATAAGCTCAGTGAACTCCATTTCGTACCAGTCTCCTGTCTTCAAAGCCTTGGTTTTATGCCTAACTGCAGGTGTGGTCAGCCCCTGTCAAGGAACCGTAACGACTTAAGCTGTTGGAACTCAAAACAGCTTCTAATTACACTTGGCTGGTGGGGGAGGTTGCAGTTCAGCAGAGTGCAGAGCCTCCGAGATGGTTTTGCAGGACCAGCACAGGAAGGACGTGGACCTGTTGGAGCAGGTCCGGAGGAGGCCAGGAAGATGCTGGGAGGGCTGAAGCCCCTCTGCTGTGAGGACAGGCTGAGAGAGCTGGGGGGGGTTCAGCCTGGAGAAGAGAAGGCTCCAGGGAGACCTTACAGCCCCTCCCAGTCCCTAAAGGGGCTTCAGGAAAGCTGGGGAGGGACTCTTGATGAAGGAGGGGAGCCATAGGATGAGGGGGAACAGTTTTAACCTGAAAGAGGGGAGATTTAGGTGAGATGTGGGGAAGAACTTCTTTGCTGTGAGGGTGGTGAGAGCCTGGCCCAGGTTGCCCAGAGAAGCTGTGGCTGC
>JAOXNO010006063.1:0-16495 GCA_028565335.1 Limnodromus scolopaceus
AGCCATTACCCCTTGTCCTGTCATCTGTGACTTGGGAGAAGAGACCGACCCCCGCCTCTCTACAGCCTCCTTTCAGGCAGTTGTAGAGAGCGAGAAGGTCTCCCCTCAGTCTCCTCTTCCCCAGACTGAACAACCCCAGCTCCCTCAACCTCTCCTCATAAGACTTGTGGTCCATATTCAGTTATTTGCAGTTGCTCCTCAGCGGAAGGTGAACCCAGCAACATCTGAATCATGTTTTCAACTGCTCATGTTGGGAAGGCAGCACAAATTAGCCCTTTTATCTAATGACAGGGCAGTGGTTGAGACCTCATGTGTCATGAGGTTTTAATAACAGGTGGGTTAGCAAATGCTGCTGATAAGAGGTGTTAAAGGAGTGTGGGTAGGAACTTGTCTCAGCTGCAGCTTCTCTGCATCAGTGCATCCTGAGGCTGCTGCACGGTCCAGCCTGGGGTACAGAAACCCTCCTGCTTTTTCCCCGTACAGAGGCAGGCTGTGGAACCCAGGGGTTCAGCGACCCTCCCAGTCAACTGGTGAGTCAGCTGCAGAGCATGGAAGCTTTGGTGTGTTTTGGTTTTGGTATTGCTCAGCTCCATCTGCTCCGTTTGGGCTCTCTGACCCATCAGCTCCACAGCCTCTCTTGCTCCTGAACTTGGGAACCTGCTTTGCCCAGAGTAAAGCCCTGTAACATCCTCCCCTCTTTATGGGGGGAAGCCAGTGAGTTGGCAGTTGCAGCAGAGAGACTGGGGATGTCTCATTTCAGGGCAAAACTTCCTGTTCCCAGTGAATCTGGTTTTGAAGGTGGAGGCCTGTTGCTGACTCCTTGCAATAGACGGGAATTTACCTGCAGTCACTGCTCAGTTACTCTGCTCTCTAAGAAGGTTGTTAAAATGCTGCTGATGGGTCATAAACTAGAAGTAATCTTTCATAAACCTGATGAAGTTTTATGTCTGTCCTTTTATTTCTTATTGCTGCTTCAATATATCACTTATATGAACCTTAAGGCTTTTGGTGTCTGTTGTAGCCACCTGTGATTTGGTTTGGGCATACAATATGGTCTAAATGGTTGTTTCCTAAAGCAGTGCCTTCCTCGGAGTGCGGAGACCTCAACTGGGGTGAGATTGGTTGGTTTTACCCCTGGAGGAAGTCAGCTGAAACCTCCAGCGTTGGAAATGGTTTGGCGCTTGTCCCATCACCAGAGATACCTCTTATCCTAAGCGCGGGGAGTGTGTCTGTTTTGCATGCTTCTTTAGCTCTGAGCATAGGCAAAGGACACCACCCTTTTATTTTCCATAGAAAACAAACTTACTCTGTTGTCTCCCTGACTTTATTTTGAGCTGTGTACTTTAACCATTCCCTCAGACTATGTCCAGGCACTGGGGAGATGTTTCTCAGGGGGTGTGCACATTGGAAAGGCTGGTCTCGCAACCTTCTCCTGTCACCAAGGAGACCTGAGAGGTGGCACCTGCACCAATGCCTTGGACAGCTCGTGCTGGCTGGGGGGATGTCAGCGGGGCTACGGCATCTCCTCAGTGTCAGACTCCCTGTTCGGAATCTGCCTTTGACTCCAGCTCAGCAGGTATCAGCAGGAGCTATCTCCCCTCCATGCAGTCTAAGGATGGCTGAGTGGTGTCCATCCCACCTCAGTGTCGTCTCCCCTCCCTTCGTGCTGTGCACTGATCAGAGCAGACACCTACTCAAAGGAGGCAACCATCCCTGCAGCAAACCTCGTACAGAAATCTCCTTTATTGCTGATGAATCCCCCCCCAACCATTCATCCCTCCCCATATAGAGTGCTACCAGACTCTTCTTACCTGCGCACTGTCTACCTGTGATTTATTCCTCCACAGCAAAATTTTGTATTTAGTTTCATGCTTCTCCAAACCAGCCTTGCCCCTTGCACACACAGCAGCTCTGCCCACAGGTATCTGCTGCGCTGGCCTGTCTTTATTCCCACCGTCTGCGTATTCCTTCTGACCATTTCCTGCCTTTTTGCTTGGGGTGGATTTTGCAAGAAGCATTTCCTCAGACCTCCTGTTTCTGCCCTCTTTCGGCGTGTTCCCGTGGTTTCCGTGCTGCGGTACCGCTGTTTTCCTACCCAGCCTTGCAGCCCCTCTCATTCGTGCACCGTGGTTGCTGCCCTGTTCCAGCCGTGGCTTTCTCTATTTGAGGAGGAATATTCTGGCAATCTCTTCCTCCCGTTTAAGTTTCCAAGCCCATTACAACTTGAGTGAAAGCCTCCCCTGTCCTCCAGAACAGCAGGTTTAATTTGGCTGTCTCTGCACTGTTTATAAAAGCTTCTGCACAGGTTTCCTGCCCCTTTTGCTTCTCTTAAACCCAACATTTTAGAAATTTAATCTATGAATGCGGTATCTTTAAAATCCACGTAGCACAGTATGGTAACCTGCTTACTGTTCTCCACTTAACAGAACTACTGCCTCTGATTTAGACCTATTAAATAAAAAATGTGGCTTTTATTCATCTTCCCTCTCAGGCTCCATCTGCCTCCTTGAAAAGCTGAATCTTTTCCAGCTGTCACAAGTATTTTGGGGAGGCTGAGGTAGATTAGATTTTATAGCTACTCTCTTCCATGTTCTGCACCTGCCACTTCTGCTTTTCCCACCTGTTTCCACCTTCTGTGTCTAGACCTGCACCTTTGGCACCGCGCAGCATCACGGTCACCAGGAAGGACTTTGCAATGGGATTAGGATGAGTCGTTAATATTATATTGGGAAAGATTTGCATGTTGCTCTTGGGCTGCTGCCACTAAAATAACAACAGCTGCTCTAAACCAAAACCACCTTTCAGCTGGAGCCTTCCAGCCTTTGCAATCCAAACCTCTGGCAGATGGGGCTGCAAATAACAGCCCCCTTCTCTCAATCCCTACATATGGATCTCTGCTGACCCCGGCCCTTTTGCTCACTTTCCGAGCAAACACACACGCGTGAGGGAATAAGGCCAACGACTCCAGGTGGCCTTTTACCAACGCATTCAAAGAAGGCTGGAGAAAAGCTTGACTTTTCTTTCAGGGCAGGTGCTGTCCCTTGGAGGACACGTGGAGGGGGGGCTCTGGTGTTCCTCCCCCTGCTGCGTGGCAGAGGCTGCTGACCAGACATGGTCCCCCTTGGTGACATTTGGCTTCGCGCCTCCCCCTGCAGTAAACAGGGGCCCGAGTCTCCTGGTGGAGGACAGCAGGGATGCACCCCACCACCCTCAAACAGGAAGCGGTAAAAGGCTAAATCTGTTTTTACAGCTCAGTTGACTATGTTTGTCTGCTGTTCTTATCTAATAGTGAGCCTTTTGTTTCCTGTCTTATTGTGGGTAATGCAGAAATTGTCTTGTGAACCTCATTTCCTTGAGATCTTTTCTCATTTCACTGCTTCCCTTTCACACGCCCTTATGTAAGCAGCTCTCAGGTCACATCCTATTTTGAAGTTGTGTCTTGGAAAAGAAGAGATGCAGGAGATGTGGGTGGCAGGGGATCAGGGATAACTCCTGTTAAGAGCAGTGGTGTCTGTGGATCTGCAGTTGGTGTCTGTACAGCAACAGATGGAAGGATAAAGCTCCAGAACAGGTGGAGAGGACAGTTACCACGATGTTGAGGGACAGAGCCTGGGCTCGGGCCAGCACACCTCAAGGTGCCAGCATCAAGGGAGCGGGTGTTGTGCTCCCAGAAGGACAGACAGCTGCTGCAGCGGGTCTGCGGGCTCTGCAGGTGCAAGGACACCCTTAAGGATACCATTGCAGACTGGAGTAGCCAGGCTTGGTCTGAGCTTTTCTCTTGTTAAACATTCAGAAGCATGCATGTTTTCTTCTCCTCTGGTCTGGCTGATTTCTAAGCAAATCAAGGTGGTGGAGGGTGCAGGACAAGGGAGCGCTGTGTTCCCTGTGCTCTGAGCCAGGCAGCCTGCAAGGGCACATCTTCTGCCCCTCTCTTCTAATTAGAAAGTTAGTCACAGCACTACCTTTTGAGCGGAAAACTTGTTGCTGGTGGTCCTGTGCTCGTGCAGACGCGCTGGGAGGGTTGATGGGGAGCATCTTCTCGGCGCTGGGGAGCACTGCACAGTCTGACATCTCCTGCAGCGCTCGGATCCACATCTCTGCTCTCTTCCCTCCTCCTTTTGTCCTATGTCATTGAGGGAAATTTTGTGGCAGCGATTCTGCCCCCATGCCTAAATGGAAACGTTCCGAGGTTGAAATGGGCCACGAGCGAGCAGTGAAGCCAGCCTGGCTGGGAAAGTGTGGGCAAGAGGCACCACTCGGGCAGGGGAAGCACCACCGAGGAGCTGCGGCAAAGTGCTTCAGAAAGCTACGTGCACAGCTGGAGGGGGTGGTGAGGAGTCAGCCACAAAAACAACATGCAAAAAAGCCATGTGACGTGGAGACAGGATCACGCCACAAATGGTTGAGAAGCTAATGGTGAGCAAGTGCAGATAGTAAAGGAAGAGAGCAAATGGCGGAGATATGAGAGAGGAAGCTTGCAAGTCTGTGGGCACGGGGGCTGAAGTGTCCCTTGTTAGAGGACGTGGGGAATGTGATAAAAGAGAGAGGAGAAGGCTGCTGTAATACCTGTAAGTACAATTTAGGTGTTAAATGCATGAAAGACAAATATCAACATGGCATTAAAAATAAAATATATCAAAAAAGCATGGGCCAGGCAGGCAGTACCAAAAAAACGGTGAAAGAAAACAAGTAGAGCAACCGTGAAGAAAGATGATCCTACACATCCAAATGATGGTAGAGAAGTAGAGTTCTTGGTAGCACTATGAAAAATTAAGGTGAAAGCAATTGGGGCCAGTCTTGCTGAAAGCAGAGGGTGAGACAGAGACTATTTTAAGAACAGGCTGAAGTTCTGATACTCCAGTGGCTGGGGAGTGAAGCAGGGTAGGAAAAAAGCAGAGAATGGAAGATGTTTACCATTCTCCTCAACTTTAGAAAGATCCCTCTTCCAGTTTCCAAGAAGGGATTACAGTGAAAGCAGCAGCCATTCCCACGTGCTCCTAGTGTGATAATTACAACCAGAAATGTACAGGGTGGGAAGCTCCTGCAATGCCCAGCAAGTTGGAAAGGAGGTGATAATCTCATGTCAATGCCAAAAGGAGCCGTTATCTTTGATTTTTCCATGATGTGTTTAAACCTTCTGCGTCAGGTGGTTCATCCTCTGAATGAAGAGGTGCATCCTCTCGGTATGGGAGCTGCCGGGGAGGACACAAGGCATGGTCCTTCCCCTGCCCTGCCGTGGGTCCGGCAGAGCTGAGCTGGCAGCTACCAGGGAGGGGACGATGAGCAAAGAGTTGTCGCTGCAAACCAAGGTGTGCGATGGCTTTGCAGGCACGGCCACCTGCAAACAGGTACTCATGCTCTGCATCTAAGGTCAGGTGGGTGGCAACCAGGCTGTGCTTTGAACACAACCTCCGTGCCAAAGGACAGTGGAGGCTGCGGGTGGGAGACCTCTTTGTACCAAGGCAGTTTGAACAGATAATCACCAGCTGTAAATGAGGTAGCTTAGAAAGGCCTCCATGTGAAGGCAGTTTGCACCCCAACTGATCACACCAGCGCCCTGCTGTCCTGCCTTTGCTGCCACGCTAGCAGAATAACTGGGATTTTGTTTCCCCTGGACCTCAATACGAACTCAATATGAAGTTGTACTTGAGTTTCTTGAGCACTGCACACAAAAGCAGCAAGGCCACCAGCTAAGAAGATGCTGTGTGAGTGCTTGGGAGGCATCTGCAGACCCGCATCTAAATGCTTCTACAGCAAACTGGAGCAAATGGCTCAGGCAAGCCATGTTTAGGAGACAGGAGGGCTGTGTCCCAAATGTTTTGCTTGTGACTGCATTTTTACACTGGCAAATACAGCAGAGCTGGTATAAATCATTGCCTGGAAAGTCCTGTGCGTATATTATCAACCAGTGACATCTTTATTTGTCCTGACTCCTTGTTTATCTGAGATCCCAAGGCCAGAGAAGAATCCCCTATATGTTTTCCTTCAACACCATAAACATCACTTATCTCTTGCCTTAGCTGCAGGCTTTCAAGTGGGCTGTGGGTCCCTGGAGTTGTTCCAGTGCTTTTAGGCATATTGTACTTTTCCTGTAAGTGCTCATCCCGCAGAGCAGGGTTTACCATCGACAGCATTCAGCAGCTCTCCTCTGGACCTTGAATCCTCCTGTACTGGCACGGGGAAGAGTCCCTCCTGGTGCCAGGACAACCTGGCTGCAGCTGATCCTTCATCATTCCCCTCCTGCAGCATTCCCCTCGCCTCCTTCGGGAAGAAGGAAAGCCTGCAAGGATGTGGGAGGACCGAGGCACGGGCAGCCTGGCTGTCAGCCTGTGGTTTGCAGGGCGATGGGAAGAGGGAAGGTTTTCTTTGGATGCTGGCCAGCGTAACCTAGATTTCGAATATTTTATGCTGTTTACCTTGACTAGCTAACCTGCTGGTGCCTCACAGGGAAGCGCTGGGTATCTGCTGGATCCATGCTGCACTAATTGTATGGTGTTAGTGGAGACGTACTTCTGACAGGGGGATTAAAAATCCGTCTGGGTGTGCTGCTTTTCTTTTCCTTTGTCTTTTTCTTTTTTTCTGTTTTTGTCACCTTCTCTTTTCCATTTTTTTTTCCTGAGAAACCCAGCAGCCACATAATAAGTGCTATTGAGTGAGCCCATGGTAAGCACGGTGAAGGACTGCTATTTCTCTAAACCAGCATGCATGCTGTGAATTTTGAAGAGAGAAAACTTTAATTATCCTTATCGCATAAGGGATGGCACTGGGAAATTTTCTGGGAGTGGTGGGCAGGAGGAGCAGCCCCTTGCAGCAGAGAGGAGCCTGTTCTTGCTGGTGTAAGAGAACAGTAGGGCCTGGCTGCTCCCGCAACACCGGCCGGGGAAGCGCCGGACCCAAACTGGCTGGTGATGCTGCAATGGCAAAATCGCATCCAGGTAAATATTCCCTGCTGCCCCCGGGAGAGGCTGAAAAGGAACAGCCATCGGCTTGGGGGGACGCTACTGCCTTGTGTAAATCCACTGCCGTTTGTCTCACGCTCTTAATTAGCACCGTGCAGGCAACGAACCCTGCAGGAGTGGTGGGCACCGGCGGCTGGGAAGGTGTTTCTGTGCTTAGATTTGTTTCCCATGAGCGGGCTAGGGCAGCAAACGTAGCTGCATGGCGTTTCTTGTCAGAGATGCAGTTGTGGGGCTGCCAGTCACTGGAGTGATAACAGACTTTTCTACCCTTAGGAGTATTTTGGAAATTAGTCCCCCAAAAGTGCAATTTGGTGTTAAATTACGGTAATGGACTGGCAAGCTGTCCTGATGACCTCCATGCTGTGCTCCTAGTAGAACAAAATTCCAGATATTTTATTAAATTATGAGGTTTCAGGGCTCAGGGTGAGCATGGTCTCAGTCCCAGTCCTGAGTTTGTCACATTGGGGCTGATTTGGAGTAAATTTTGTTGTGATGCTACAAGTGCAGCCAAGTGCCACGAGCATCGGCTCCCTTTCCAGGCACTGTGTGAGCTCTTTTTAATCCTGTTTTGGACGTAGATTAAGAAGTCAGCATGCCAGATAGTCGGGTCCTGTTGGATATCTTGCCTTCCCTACTACACCTTCTCAACCGAGAACTCAAAGTACCTGTCATCTTATGTGTAGCACGGACACAAGACATGCTGTAATCGGCATTTCCAGCACCCTTACAACAACCTCTTCTTGCACTTCTTCAGAAAACCAATATCAATACTGAACATGAAAGAATTTTATTTGTAGATCTTAAAATCCCCTGAATGGCAAGCTCCAGAATCAGAAAGGAGGAAACTTGAGTTTCTGAGGAACTGTTACAAAATGAGAGACCCAAGACCTCTCACTACACCACCAGTTCTCTGGAAATCTTAAAAATGCAGAATCTGTGGCATGTTGTTGTGTTGAGCAACACCTTGCTGAGACAGCGGCCAAACTTTTCACACTCTGAGTATGGATCAACACGCTTAAGGGCTGTAAAATCTGTCCATGAACTTCCACATTTGCAACTTGAAAATGCAGTTATTTAGCTTGCAGCTCAGTTCAGGATCTCAAGGTGCAAAGTGTGTTAAAGATGCAGATACACATACAATAATTAAACTATACCCAGGAGAACCAAGGGGAAATGGCTAACTTTTAATGTGAATGACACATGGCAAAAACATCCTGTTGTCTCCCTGCTAGGGACAGTGGAAGAGCCACAACCCTTCCAGTGCAGCATTGCACAACATCATGTAGTTGATTAATTTAGGAAGAAACGTTACACTTTCATAAATTCAAAGCACCCTTCTGGATTTAACGGAAAGAAGGGATCATAGGGTAACATAGAGTTTGTAGATGGGACCTTTTGGTCAATGTTTGACAAGTCAGTTGGCTTGCTGAGAGTTCACTAATTAAAAGGAAGGTAAGCAATGATTTCTTTTCTTAAGGCTTGTCTAACATATCCTTTAATTTCAGCCCTGCTGCAGGGAGTCAGACAACTCGATCAATCGGTACGTGAAGACCCTGCAGAAGAATGCAAGGCTGCGCAAGCCCTCTCATGGCTGGCTCTCTTTGCTGTGGATGAGGAACTGGGAGAGGTGATGCCTTCTGGTAAGCAGAGCCAAAATCTCCGGTCCAACCCAAAGCACTCCTCCTATATACTGTCATCTCATGCTGGGTATAACACCACTCTGGGGTCCAGATGCACCTGGAAATGGTGATTTCTGCTGGGGCCACCCTTCTCTGTTCAGCATGTGCTGAATTTGACATATCTTTAAAGGCTTCTTCGATTTACTGCACTGAGTTCAGCTCAGATAAGCTCCTTATTCTTCAGCTCCGCATGTACATACATCAGGGAGTGCGTGAAGTAGTTACTCTGGATCCACTGTTTCTTAATTCTGGGCTGGGCTGGAAAATCTCCTCTATAGGAGGAGGCTCAAGGAGCCCCCTTACATTTGTCCAGGACTCTGAGGAAGGGTGGGGAGTTGTATGTCCTGATGAGAACCACTTGAAAATGTTTTGTTGAATTTATTCTTCAGTTAACTAAGTTTTTTGCTGGGTGTTCTGTTTTGTTTTTTTCCTAACAAACTTAAGAAAAACATTTCTATTACATTCCATCAAGAAAAACATTTCAAATTGAGCAGTTTCCATGTTGGAGTTCTTGTTTTTCATTAAAATGTTATATTATCACTAATGGCAGGTGCTGACAAGATTGGCTGAAATGTCTGATTTTATTTTTTTTTTTAGGGGTCTGACCCTGGAGTGCCTTGTAATGAAAGAGTTTAGTGCACAGTCTAATTACTATAGACTGACAATCAAACAGGATGACTCAGCCAGCCCCAGACTAAGCTCATTTGATTTTTGAGCCATGTGGTTTGTTTGTATTTCACGGGGGACAAGAGAACAAAATTAGAACTCGCATGTAAAAGCGGCTTCTGGCTCAGAATATTCCTCTGGAAAAGAAAAAAAAAGACCCTGCAAAACTTTTGACATGGTCACGGTGCCCTGATGTGCTTTTTTATCTTTGACCCGTGATGGTTTACAGTACAGAGAGGAGAGGGGTTTGGTGTGTTAGTACTTCAGGGCTGTGCAATTAACTATACAAAAACTTTGCATAGATAATTCCATTAGACATAAGCTGTTGTCCAAGTCTGAGACTGAGATGGGACCTAGCTGCACCTAGGCTCCACCAGGAGTTTAGAAAGCAAGGGGATCCACTCTGAACCTTGTGACTCAACGGGAGGGTCTTCCTTATCCTTTGTGTCCCTGGTCTTTGCGTGAATCACTCTAACTTGATTCTGATTCCGTTCTCCCTTGTATGTTTCTTCCATGTGGTAATTAATAAGGTGAACCTTGCCATCAAACTTATTTAACCTTGGTAAACCCCTGTTAAACTTTGTTACATTCCATCAAATTTATTGAACTCTGTAAAATTATTATTTTACCTCAAATAAGCATATTGCTGCCTCTCTCTTTTGAGTGAGGTGCATTCCAATCATCCATGACAACTGGGGGCCGCTGATGGTCATGTCTCAGGTGTGACAGCTTCACTCTCATGTCTGCAGAGCGAAGGGCAGCTCTTCTGTGGGCAGCAAATCTTTAAAGGATGGCCACGGACCTCTGTTGACCCAAAGGAGTGAACACTGACCACGTAGCAGCGGCAGGCAGCTGCGCTCTTCCTGCTAGCCTGAAAAAACAAGCATCCATGAGAAATAAAACAGAGCTCTGCAAGGAGGAGTCTCTTGCCCATGAGCCTGGGCCGGGGAACGCCGCTCTTGGACAAGGAAATTCCCCTTGCTCATGCTTGACCTCCCAGACTGTTGGCTGCGACCCAAGGAAGATGTCCTCCTCCTCCACAACACTGATAGTGCTGCAACAGGCCTCATCTCTGGGAAATGAGTTAATGAAAAATTGCCAGTCCTCCCCCGTCCCTTTCTGCTCGTAACAGTTACGCATGGGAAAACCTAATTACCTCCTGCTGTTGCCTTGGTAGGTTGCAGTGTAGGTGGGACTGGACTTTCTCCCAGATTTATGATATTGCTTTAGATGTTTAAAAGGTAATTTAAAGATGTTTATTGTTGCATTTTGAACTTAAACTGCTTTTTAGAGGACAGCAGGTTCTGTAGCAATAGCAAGGACCTCAGCTAGGTTGTGTAACCTGCGTGATCCCTTCCTGCAGAAAAGGAGTTTCTTGTTTTCACAGTTAGAAAGGCTAACTTACCTTTTCCTTTTTTTTTTTTTTAACATAGTCAAGATAATAAGTTGAGGTGGGGAGTGGGGGGATAGGGTCAAAGTCATTCATATAATCTGGTTCCACTAAGCTTAAAGTATACGAATTCCTGTCTTAGCTAGATAATGCTCGATGTCATTTTCTTCCCCATTTTATTCTGCAAGGAGCTGAAGATGTTAGCAGTGTACACAATTGTGTTAGGATCCTGATTGCGGAGTCATTCTAGGTGTTAATTGTTCAGACTTGAACCTTCTCTCCTGTGTGAAGAAAACAAAGAGAATGCTACCTGCAGTTGGATAGTCACTATTTCTAGCTTGGCTGGAACATCCCACCAAAGGGAGCGGTGCGATTTTTCTCATTTGCCTGTTGCTGCGCATCACGATCTGGCTTTGGAACAACCTCCTCCTGCGCCAGTCTGGGAGAAGGTTGGAAGTGAGCGGGGCTGGGATACCTGTGTCTGTGCAAAGTCCGCTCCACCCTTCTGCTGTGCCTACGGGATTGCTGGAATAGAATAATCACAGCCCGGTGAGATTATAAAACGGTGTACGTGGGGTTGTGCTGTGCCCAGGGCACGGTGCGGGGTCCCTGTGGCAGAGGACAGATGTGGTCAGTCACCCTGGCCATAACCACACCTGAGAAAAGCCCGGTTCCCATGACCTGCCACACCGGGGTCTGCTCATACCATTTATTAGGGGTTGGATCTTGCAATAAATGCAGCACCCTGCCAGACCCTGGTAAAACTCACTGTCTGGACAGATTGAAGAGTGAACGCTGCCTTTAATATGTTCTGGGTATTAAAACTGATACCTTTCCCCCGTGCTTTGACTCCTGCCCTGCACGGAAGCTGAACCCGGACTGCTCCCCGTGGCAGGCAGCTGAGCTGGGGTGCATCCCCCATCACCTAAGTCCCAGCTCAGGATCCAGCCCCCTCTCCCTCCTCTGATGGATGAAAGGGAGACGCAAGTTCGCAGGCTGCCGTACCATCCTAACCTCGCTACCTGTAGAGATAGACGCTGGAGAAGGAAACGTGGCCCACAGGCTGCTGGGGTTTGCGCTAACCCATTCCCATGCAGAGCCCTGGCTCCAAGTGAGATTTTGCTTTCTTCCATGTGTGGCGACTGCGGCACAGAGTTTTCCAAGGGGAAAAAAAAAAAAAAAATCCACCTTTTTTTAGCTGGGGCTGTGTGTGGACTTGCATTTGTGATGTTGTCTGCAACTGCGATCAGAGACAACTGAACCTCCCTAATTGTTGCTGTGTGTATATGCTGCACATGTGCCAGCAGGGATTATACAGCCTCTCTTCTCCTTGCTGTTGCTGCCTGGGGTCTGCCCTTTCTCCAACAGTTAAAAGTGTCATATTTTTATTGAACAGTAACACCCCAACACTAAGAAGAGATAAATACAACACAAGCGTAATGAGTCACAGGCTCGGGTAGATTTGCTCAGCCCCGGGAGACTGTCTGGAGCTGGCCAAGGGATGAAACACCATGGCCTAACTCTTGTTTTTCTTCACTTTTGCCTGGAAAGTGCACCCACGGGAGTTCAGAAAACAAGACTCATCCTGCCTGTGCAAGAATCCGGGATCCTGAACAGGCTGGGAGGAGGAACGTGCCTGGGAGGGCAAGGGGGCTGAGTGGCGTGGTGCTCCCCTCTGCCCCATGTCCCCCTCTGAGGAGGGGGCTGGCTGCTGCTACTGCCTGGGGAGGTCGTCTGAAGGGCTGACCAGGCACTGGCTTCACAGAAAAAGCCTTGGTCATCCCAGTGTTTGCCAGTGGAACACGAGCCGGTAACTACACTCCCCTGTGAGAAGAGCAAATGAAAGGGAGAATACGGAGAGAAGTTGCACGTGTATGACACCAGGCAACCCTTTCCCTCTGCTAAGGGCAGGACAGGCTTCAGGGCAGACATCAAAGATAAAGCCTGACTGGAGAAAAAAAACAGAGATGGGAGCAGGAAGGACCAGGGAACTTGGAAAGATGACCTATGAGGGCAGACTGAAGGAACTGGCATTGGTTAATCCAGAGGAAGGGAGACCAGGGAGACCAGTTAAGCCTTTAAGTATATAAAAGACTATCAGAGAGTAAGGCAGTAAATTGTTCTCCCACTGGAGATGGGGGGGAAAACTACAATAATAGAGTTTTTTGAAAAGACATTGGGAGAAACTTTCCAACTGCAGGATAAATAAGGCCTCAAAAAGATACGGCTTGGAACACCTCCATCAATAGATGGTTTTAAGATCAGGTTAGAGAAACCTCTGTCAAAAATGCAGCTTTGGGCAGTAAGGATCCCCAATGTGGATTTTGCTGGTGGTCTTCATTTCAATGTTTTTTTTAAGCTGGTTTCACTGCACTGAAGCCAGAAGCTTCAGGAGAAACCTGCTGTTGCACAGGGTAAGGGTATTCATGTGTGTCCCAAGTGTGATGGGACTTCTGTGCAACTGGTCTGCCCAGCATGTGTGGTTTCCCTGTGATGCAAGGAAAGCCACGTTAGGCAACTGAGGAGGTGGCAACTTATTGCCATAAAGCTATTTAAGCTTTAATCAGAGAGTTAAGGAATTGAAGATGTGACAAAATATTTTTTTTCCTGCAAGAGCCACTCAAACCCACCTTTGTATGCCTCTCAGTAAAGGAGTCTTTGAGAAGATTCCTTTTAACAGCCCAATAAAAGCATTACCTATTGTTCCTGAACTTCTAATATTAGCAGGCACGGATCATAAATATTAATCACTTGATTGAGCAGCTGAGTGCTCCTCTTTGATGTTTCCAGCAATGCACAGGTAAGTGTGCCCCCTCCCCGCTGAGACAGCCATAATTTAGAAGTCGCGTGAACACAGCCATGGGGACAAAGCTGTTAGTCAGCAACCTACAGACCTTCCTCCTTCCTACTAAAGCCGCCAAGGGCACTGGAAACTGCACCCCGTGGAGAACCAGTAACGCTGGGATGTGCAGCAGCAGCTGCCGATGCTGGGAGCGGTACCAGAGTCCCTGAACTGGCCTGGGACATGGCTGGGACAGGCAAAGAGTGTGCTAGGACAAAAACCTTTTTTTTTTTTATGCTGTTCCTCTTCAAGGTTGCCATCTCTTCAGAGTGACAAATGGAGCGGGGTGACTATTACTCCCAGCGCTTACCCTGTAACTGCTTGTTCTTCTGCAGCGTAGGAAAAAATGACTTGGTCAAAGACGCTGACGCCAGCTTTGTTCCCCAGAAAGAAGCACTGCTGGAAGGTAGGAGTCATGAGCCTGAAAAAGCCTGCACAGCTCAGCACATCCCTCTGGAATTTGGATGCTCTCCCTCGCTCCCCCTGTGGTCTCTTCTGCTGCTTGCCCAGGGGCATGGCAAGGCAAGCGGGTGAGGTTCGCCCCGCAGAGGCTCCTGGGCTCCAGCAAAGACTGCTCTCTCTTATCAGCGGGTTTTGTAAGAGTTTACAAAGGTAGGGGAAGGTTTCTCTCCACCATGGGTGGTCCTTCTTCAGGCACCGTCGGGTCTGAAACCTCGGTACTGCAAGAATGGAGGGATGAACAGTGTCGGGAGGCGAGGGTGAGGGGGTGCTTACAGCGGTTTGGGGATTTCTGTACCATCCAGGCAGGTGAAGTTGTTAAGTTGTGCTCCTTTCTGCAAGCAGTGCAGCACAAGGGGAATCTGAGACGGAGCTGAGGACCAGCAAGAAGGGTACTTCTGAGAGGGGCGAGTGGGTAGAAGCAGAGGCAGAAAGTGAGCCCGTGTGTTACTGACCTGGGCCCCACCAGGGGGAGGGCAGGAGGCCTTTGCAACTGACAGCAGGTGCCTACCTCCACGCCATCTAAGTGCAAAAGGACTGGGAAGATGCTCCGTGAAGGATCTCAGCCCAGGCTAAGACCTTTCTGAGCAAACATCCACATAAACATACCACAATTAGTGGTAAAAGCGGGCTGGCCAGCTGCCCTTCTCACTTATGTCCCTACTCAAAAGAGCCGCGGGAATTCACCTGCCTTCAGGCTCAGCGTATGCGTAAGGTATAGCCACCTTCTAAATGCTGGGAAGTGCCCTGAACCATTTTGCCTCTGTCAGGAAAGTGTCTGCCTGCTGTGAAACCCCAGCCCCGGTGCTGGTGCCCTCAGCCAAAAGTCCCAAAGGGCGCGAGGTGCCGTACGGAAGCCCGGCCAGGACCCCAGCCCCGTGTCCCAGCCTTGCCCAGGCAAGCAGGCTCAGCTTCCCTCATTCACCCGGGCAGGGCAGCAAACTGCTTGTGGGGAGCACCCTATCCAGCCCCCCTGCAGCCAGGGAGAGGCACCAGCAGCCGGCTGCATCGCACAGGAGAGCTGCGTCTCCCCCCTCGGCTCTCCCCCCGACGCCTGGCTCAGGCTGGTACCACGGGAGCCCCCGGGGGGAGCAGGGTGTTGCAATGAGAACCTGCGTTCTGCAGCGGTGCCGACGGTTATTTCTTTTCTGGGGGTTTATTTCAAAATACTTTCTGTGTCCTTGCAGATGTCTCATCTCCTCTGACATCAGAGAGCCCTTGGGAAGACCTTACTCCAGTGGGAGCGGAGAGGTCCACGTGCCGGGGAACATTGCCCTGCTGCTGAGGTGGGAGGAATGACAGTGAGACACCGGGTTTGGACACAAACTTGTAGGATATGACCCCAGACCAGAAGCTGACCCCTTTCAAGGTGGAAAAACATGGGTACACCCCAGAGGCAGTTTGCTTGCTCTTTGCAGTCGCGCAGTGGAAGAGCAGCAGCCAGGTACAGTGTACCGTGCCCTACAGCCCCCACTGCCCCCCAGTGGGAAACGGTGCTGATTTAAGCAGGACCCTCGTTTTGGCTTGCGTGGCCAGGTTCTCTCCCGTTCCAGTGTTTGAGCTTTTATGATAACAATAATCATGTTAGCTTGCCTGGAGCCTAATTAGTACATAACTTGGCAAAACGTATTTGCACACAGTGGTCCCTGCTCGTGCTTGTACGTTTGACAGAGACACAGAAGAGGCTGGAAGTGGTTATAAGCCTGAACCTCGTTTAAGCCAGAAAGTAGCCGTGAGCCCAACTTTTTGTTGGGCACGTGTCCTGCACCACTGGCCCGGCACGCTCGGGTGGTGGGGCTGGCCTGACGGGGCCATGGGCTGGAGGGCTCTCTGTAAGGTCCTGGGGGAAGCTGCCTGCATCTTGCTAATGAAGTATTGATATAGGTGCTTTCTATATTCAAAATAAGCCTGTAGTAATAGAGATAGGTGGCAGCTTTGCTGGAGCTCGTCTCTGTTCATAATAGGGGTGCGATGGCTTCCCGGGGGCGGGCGGGCAGGGAAGGGCGTTGTGTACTCCCACCCGAGGGTTTCTGCAGGGACATGGGGGAAACTTTCTCCCAGGAAAGCCCCTCTCTCTCCCTGGTCGCGCTCCCCCAGCAGAACAATGTCACCCGTCACTCTTCAGCTTCTGGTGGCTTCCCGGGCTGGGGACACCTCCGTTATGGCGGGGGGCGGGTGAGGAGGCACCCCGGGCGGCGCTGGGGGAAGGCTCGGGGTCTGCTGCGCCTGGGCAGCCGCTCCCCCTCCTCCCCAGCTCTGCCGCGGCGGGAGGAGGATGAGGATGAGGATGAGGATGCTCTGAACGGACCGGTCCTTCCCAGGAGAGCGACCGCCCGGAGTTTTCTCACCGGTGCCAGCCCCCGCGGCACCTCTCACCGCCGAACGCCCCCCAGCTCCCAGGGAGGGGAGACGGGGTGCGGAGGGCGGCTTGCCCCGTCCCCGGCGGAGACGGCCGGGCTGGCGGCGGCGCCTCCCCCAGCGCGGCGGCCGCCGTCCCCGC
>JAOXNO010006064.1:0-16320 GCA_028565335.1 Limnodromus scolopaceus
GACCAGCACCAACCTCTCTACAATGTCCTTTCAAGTAGTTGTAGAGAGTGATGAGGTCACCCTTCAGTCTCCTCTTCCTCAAACTAAACAGTCCCAGCTCCCTCAATTGTTCTTCGTACGATTTATTCTGCACCCAAGTACCCTTCAGGGTTAAGAAGGGATCCAAAAAGGATCCAGAAGAGATCCAAAGGTGTAAATGCTTGTATTCCTGCTGTTCGTACCTTATCAATGTTTGTGCAGGAGGAATTTCCCTCTGCGAGATGTTCGCTGTGAGCCCTTTCATCAGTAATGAAAAAAACAAAGCACTTTTATGTAAAAAGGAATTACACTTTTTGGAAAAAAAAAAAAAAACAAAACAAAACAGGTCTCAAAAAGAGTAAAGCTTAGTTAAAGCTTTACTAAGCATGTCAGTAAATTCTTTTTAGCTTTCTGACTCATTGATCCCCTTCATATTCTTCCCTTGGCTCGCGGTAGCTTATGGTTCTATGTAATGACAGCTGCCTTGTTAGAGATAAATCTGGAGGTTTTGACGCTGCAGGACGTAAACAGCAGCTTGGAGTCACAGCACCTTTCTCATCTCACTAATAAGATACCAAGAGGGGAAACAGTGCCCCAAGTTCTGGTGTAGGGCTGAGACAGTTCCCACCCGTGCTGGGCAAGGGCTACCCAGAGCCACAGCAGAGTCTCCTCTGTTGGTGCCAGCAGACAAAAATGACCTTCTCGCACAGACAGCTGTATGAGTGAGAGTTCAGGAACATCAGACTAGGTCTCATCCCATCGTTTTCTTCCTCTTCTTCTGTCCATGTGGAAAGCAGTGCTTGAGAGCCTGGATCTTTCCCATTAGTTAAGTAAACCATGATGCGGCTGGAGGGCAGGGGCAACAATCAGGAAGGAAACAATCCTGCTAATGTCTAATTCCTTTCCAAATGTATAGTTCCTTACAGCACACGAGAGGCTGTTTTGGAAGAGCTGGGGTTGTATCTCCATCCTTCAAATATTGTGCACATTGAAGTCAATCTTCTTGGGAGCTTTCCATTCAAATTGCTGGCTTTTTCATTTAGAAAAGACCAGGAAGCACGATTAAAATTCCAACTGCCAGGCTTTGCTGTTTTCAGACACTGGTTGTAAAGTGTATTTGTTAAGCACCATCTGCTGTACATTCAGAAAATGGCAACCAAAATTGCTATTCTCTTTCCAGCTTTTAAATTAAATTAAAATTATTTTAAACTCTGTCTACAATCAAATACATTATTTCAGCTCTGGAATGCTAAAGCTGCACTTACTTAGGCATCCAATTGCATTATCTATCTATCTATCTATATTATCTATCTATAACTATATATAATATATCTATTATATACAGTTACATACAGACCACAGACTGGGACAGACACTCGGGGGAGAAACCGCGTTGCAGAACACCATGTACTTCCACAGGGCAGTGGAATGAGATGGGGAAATAACAGCAATGTTGAGCCTGATTTCCAGATGTACTAAATAAAATAGGATGAATACAACTGAAGGCAAAGCACTGTCTTTCAAGGGCAAATTTAGTGGGTGGTAACTGCAGGACACGATGATAAAAACAGAAGCTATGCATCAGTTCAAAAAGTTCTAAACGGAGATTATTAGCTTTTCAGTATGGTTTAAATAGCAGAGCAATTATTACCAGTACTCCCAAACATCACAGCTCTATTGATGGTGAACTGCAAGTGATGAAGAAAAGTACTCCAATTATTGGTATGGATTAAGTGAATAGCCTGAAAAGCATTAGAGACTATCTAAATGAAGAACAGCCACCAGGCTTTTTTTCTGAATTTAAAGCAAACAAAGCCCTGAATCTCTTACCTTCTATGCTCTCCTCATCTTGGTCCAGGAGGGAGAAATCCACAAAAGTAGGTGCTCTTCTTGCTGGGTCAGAGCAAGCTCTCAGCCCTGGCCTTTTGGGTTCATGATCTACTTACCCTTCCAGAAGTAGGGAAGGTTCTTGTTTGCAAATGCAAGAAAAAATTAAATATACTCGGCAATTGTGAGGCCTGATCTGGATCCCAACAGACATTAACAGGAACCTTGCCCAAACACAGATCAGTGGATTTCTATCAATTCCATTGTTCCTAAAGTTTCTGTGATTTTTGTAAAGCATTATCGTTTCTATTCCACCCGTGGGAGAACTAAGGCAAATAGCAGTGAAGTAACTTAGCCAGGTGATCCACATAAACAAGTCACCAGCTGCGAGGCATCTCAAAATCCTAGCTCCCAAATCACAGGTAAAAGTAAAGAAAACCAGTTTGCATGGTTCCTCCCTCCCCTCCCAAAAAATAACAGGATTTAACATCAGTTCTCAGGAGAACACAGTATCAATCCTTGCGTGGGAGACGTTGCTTTTCTGAGTCAGACCTTGCCAATCAGAAGAGCAGTTTTCCCTGATAGCTATGAAATAATCAGGCATCAATATTTAACTGCATAAAGATAATAAATATTAAGTTTATAAGGGAATAAATAATGTCTTTACAAACATACTCATCACCATCCTACTTTTACAAAATTATATTAGTACAATATTCTTGCAAAAACAGCATAGACCCTCAAAGACAAGCCATGTCAAAGTTACTGCGCAGCTTTGCAGTTCTGTAAGATACATTAAACTACATAATTGTTTTAAATTTAACAAATGTATAAACTGAGACATACCGAAGACAGAAATTTAGTAAAATTTTAAATAGATTTCATATTTACATGAATGCACCTCAGATGAAATCTGTTAAAAAATTAGCATGAGTAAGCAAAGCAACTCTACACATTAAAATGTAAACATTCTGCAGTGACGCTCTTGACACTACAGAGCATTCTCCACAAATTGCATATAAAATATTTCAAGTAACCCATCCACACGTTAATGGCTTCAAACACCTAATATATGTGATACGCACTGTCATTTTCCCTGCAGCTTCTCTTCCCCTTGGTCATCTGCAGGGTAACGGTTAATTATAATGAACAAGAAATGGGGGAAAAAAAGAAAAAAAAAAGCACCTCTTGTCTTTTGAAATAAGTATTATTCTATGGCTCATCTAGAGTTATTCTTGATGCAGATAAATATGAAGAAAGTCAGGGCTGTATATCAGACATGGTGGGGTTCAAACACCTCCATATTTACAACCCACGCTGGCAAACAAACACTCCGGTGCCTAAGATGGGAGAAAAAAATTGCCTCCGAACTCCGCTCGTTTCACTCCCTGCAAGACCCAGTGAAATTTTAACTGTCAGAACGGCATCAGCAGGTATCCACTTCTGGGGTCTGATCCCTACTCTGTAGAAGCCAATCAAGTTTTTTACATGGCTTTTGAGTGCCACTCAATGATACCTATTAAAGAAGTTGAATACTTGAACTAAGTAGTAAAAAAAAAAGTCTTCAGTTTCTAAATTCTCTTTTTTTCATCAGTTCCTGTGTTCTCTCATCCTTTTGCCTTATTAGTACCATTTATAAAAATTATCGTCAAAATAAATTAAGTAAAACAAATGACTTTTCTTCCCTTTCATTTATAAAACTATTTATACTGATTTGGGCTTTTATTCTCATACAATGTTATCAAAGTTTTATACTGTACTGTAGCTAGAAGCAATTAGAAGTATAATAATTGAGGGCAGTCGCACCACAACTATAAAGCCAGGATGGTGCTAGAATGATCCCAAACCAGTTTAAAAATAGCACAGCTACCACCATTTAACTCACTGAAATTGTCCCCTACTTTTACAGTGCAAAAGAAAAAAAAAAAAAATCAAGTCCGGTATGTCCCTTTCTTTTAACAGTAACAAGAAATAAAATAGGGTAGGAAATTGCAATGTAATGTAAGAAATTATTATGTTGACATCGGAAATCAATAGAAAAACAATCTCCAATCTGTTAAAGACTTAAAACAAAAGGCTTCAAAAAGCTTTGACTTCTACCATGCTCACGCAGTAGATAGCAGCATGATCACAAGATCGATCTACGTATAGAAATCAGGAAGAAATAAGAAATAACATGCTCTGATGTTTAATACTTGATCCTGCCAGATGCTGAACCCTCTGGCCTTGACCCAGCAAACCATTTAAGCATATGGTCAGAAGTCAGCGCCCACGTGTCCCCGTTGAAGCAGAGGAGGTTATTCAAAGTTTGAGCACATATAGTTCAGTGCTTTGAGCGACTGGGTCATTAAAGTACCAACCACTTACTGCCAGAGCATGAGGCTAAATTACCGCTACGAGCAGGTTGCTGCCTGGCTGTCCGTGACCAGGCTTACGTACCGCTCTTTGAAGCATTTCTTCACCACTGGATAAGAAAAAAAAAATAATGTAGGTCCGTCTGGGCAGGAAATTCCTACATTCCCATCACTTCACTTGCACGTGCAAAGCCAAATTAAATTGATGCCCAAGGATAAGCATCACTCAGGGAAACACAAAGTGCTATCAATGATGATGGTGATTACACAACGCCACCGCTCTCCCACCACACGGACGCCCTCCGTTAGAGCCAACTTCCTCCGGTGAGCGGGGCTCCCGTTAACTCGCAACGGCAAGGGTAAAGCCACCCAAATAGCAAATGCTACAGTACGTCACGTTTAACGTCGCTTAGAGCTTCTACTGCCTGGTAAAAGCAGAGCCGTCGCAAAGAGAATGCGTGCCCTCTTCGAAGTAAGCAGAACTTGCAATTTTGTCTCAAAGCCAGGAACAAGACTAGTTATAAACGTTGTCCTGACAGCTGCAGACTAGGAAACGATGTGTGTTCGCTAAAACACGTATCCTGGAGGAAATAAAACCAGGTTTGTTGGGCTAGTAGGAAGCATGAGAACCCAGTTCTGCAGATGCTTCCCTCAGCCCAGGAAAGAAGATCCCTTTCCTTAACTTTGGTGACTTCTACTGTGATTTAAGGGTTGTGAGAAAAGTAGGACTAGAGGCTCATAAGCTTATTGTACTTACGGGTTTCTATACCTACCCAGATACGCCTGTTCTATTCAAATCTCAACATACGCCGTAGTTGGTTTGGGTTTTTTGGGTGGTTGTTAGGGATTTCTTTGCGCAGGGCATACTTTGGGCATACTATGGGCATATTTTGCCTCTGTCAGAGATCACTTTGAGTTTAGTTCTTACCATTTAGAGGAAAAATATCCACATACAAAAAAAAAAAAAATCCTATTCCTCCTTTCTCATTTGTCTCTCACCTTCATTCTGCCATCCTGCCTCTTTGCTTCCTCACATTATTTTACCGTCTTCATTCAAATACAGCGCCATGGCCATCTGAGGGATGAAGAGCTACCTCATGTTCATAGGAGAATCTATTTTGTTGTCATAGACTCTTGTTTGGCGCTCAGGTGCCACAGTGATTGTTGCACTAAAAACACTAACCCGTGCAGCAACCTCTACGCAGAGAGATAAGGAGCTCTGTAACGGCAGCACGGACGGACCGTTGTCCTGAAAAATTTGCAGTCGTAGATGAGAAATGTTTCTGTAAGGAAGCAGAAACTTTTCTCTCACCACAGGGCTTTCTAAAATGATGAAATCAGGGATAGCAGAACAAGCATTTGAGCAGCGCTATGTAAAGTTCCTGTTTGTCAAATACTGAGACCTTGCCATAATGAGCCCTTGCTGGGACTGTTCCTGAAACACCCGGAACATCTCACCACTTCAGTGCTAAATGCTGTTGACTGCCTCTCTTTCCAGCCTGTTCAGCTGCAAATGCATGGGCTGTTATTCTAATATCCATTAGCTCTGATATAACCTTGTCCACTTTTGATGAAGGCAAAAAAAAATAATAAATAAATACCCCTACACAGTCAGTCACTCAAGATCAGTCCAGCTATTGCAACTGTCAGGTTCTGCCAGTGGGAAGCCAAGCAGTGTCAAACTGTATTAATCCTGTGTTCAAAAATAGAAGAAGAGCCTCTGGTGAGAAAAACAAACTACTTTTAGGTTATCTACTGGAAACGCGATGCAAGGATTGGGTAGGTTATTAAGAATCTTTTCATTTTTCGCTCCAGCTGCATACCTTACCCTACAGAAGAAAGGTG
This sequence comes from Limnodromus scolopaceus, assembly GCA_028565335.1. Taxonomy (NCBI): domain Eukaryota; kingdom Metazoa; phylum Chordata; class Aves; order Charadriiformes; family Scolopacidae; genus Limnodromus; species Limnodromus scolopaceus. The sequence continues at coordinate 6,045 of JAOXNO010006064.1, forward strand.
TTCTTGGAAGACGTGGGAGTACCTACAGAGTCTTGGGCTACTACTCAAATTGCTCTGCTTGGCTATGGCTTGTCTCTATGGCTTATAAAACTCAATATATATGACCCAAAAAAAAAAGACACCATTTAAATTAAATGGGGAAGAAGTAAAAGCTGACTTTGAAGCAATGATGACATGGGAGATACGGGACAACCTGATGGAAAGCAGGCCTGAGCAGATTGGTAAAATACCAGCTGACATTCCCCTGGTGACATATGGCATTTTAGAACATTTTCTATCCATAAATGTAAAAAAGATGCATAAACCCAGACCCTCATTTCCGCAGTGAAGTACAGAATATTAAATGACTTGCCAGGGAACACATAGCAGGTTAATGGCAAAGGTATCGATCCAAGTCTTTCCTTCATTCTACCCATTGGATTACAGAGCTGTTCCTCAGACTTTCCTTTTGCATCAATCTTTGGTTGGAACCTCTGCTCCTTCAAATATATTTCACCTTACAAACTGGCACAACGTTATATGCACAGATTGACATACGCATAATCAAGGCCACAACTTACAGAACCATCAGATTTGCGTGGTGAATATACCGTATGGATTATCAACCGTGCGCCCTTATTAAAAACACATACTGAAACCACATACTAAACACTTTTAACATACTAAAATTGGACTATAGGTGAATTGTGTCAAAAATAAATCCCCAGCGACACGCAGGAACTTTCCAGCTCTAGCAACCTAGGGGTTATATCTCACGAGGCCAGACAGCAGAATTAGAAAGAACGCTGCACTACGGAGGAAGATGGGCTGCATCCCAAACTCTGCGAGGCCAGCGGTAACGCTGCCGTTGGTATCATTGGGCTAGACTTTAAACTTTTAAAAAGCCTGGGAGAGGCAAAGAGCAGAGTGGAGTAAGCAACCCAGCTAGGACTGGTCTGGTCGGAATAGCCCAGTTGGGCACAGGGTAACTACTGATACGGGTATCAAACCTGCGCCAAGTCGAAACTTGGGGGCAATTTCTAGAAAAGCCTTCCTTTCCCTTAGGCTGTACGTGTGAACTGTACAGGAGCAGATGACAGACCTTACTGTTGCCTTGAAAACTGGGGAATTTGGAGGAAAAAGCTCTCCAGCCCCATACAGGCACAATCAGACAGCTTGGAGGTAAAAGCACATTCCTCTCCTCCCCAGCATACGTCAGTACAGCAAAAAGCAGGGGGCTACCCATAATGGGACAGATGTGAAAAGGCTAAACCGAGCAATGTGTCCTCATTTTGAGACGACCTGTAGGTCAGGTTTCAAACTGAACCGTTTTAAGATTTAAAAAGGAGAGTTCGACCTACAGATAGACAGAGTCACCTCTTCACCTGGCATCAATTAGGCATTGCTTGAATGCGGTCAGCGAACTGAGAGAGCTGGAGGGCTCTCCCTTCGCCTCCCACTCACCTTCTTCAGGCAGAAGAAGAAAAAGGAAGGACAGTTCTCCACACCGTTCCCGTATGCAATTTACTTTGCCTGTGTTTTTATTTTGGAAACACTGAGCAGTAAGTAATGAAAATCTATCACTAATGAAAATCTATCCTAAACTAGAGCTGCAAATAACCTTTTTAATGGTTTAGATCCCATATCCAAGCATTGAAAGCTCACGAGCTGAAAGGCTCTTTGGTCTAACTGATGCTTTAAATTATTTTAATGACTGCCATTTTATGTTTTAACTCCTTGGACCAATTGCAATTGTTCTGAATTTCAGCTTCGCCTTTCAGTTATCACATGAGCCACATAAAACTCTTCTGGTTTCCTGCTCTGATGGGATCTGCACATTTGCAGTGCTGCTTCCCAGTGCACTTGTGGCTTCGAAACCCTCTCTGCCAGGAAAACGCAGTTATTTGATTGTTCCGAGAAAACGAACACAAAGGGGACATAAAAAGATCAAGCTGAGTTTATTTAAGATTTGGACAAGTGTCTGTGGAAGGCTCCTGGCGTTATTGGCCCAGCTCGGTGGTGGTGCGGCATTTTGGATAGCGCGGTTGCCTGAGTTAACCAGGTTCCCTCAGCATCTTCCTCCAGGACAGAATGGCAGGCGGGTTGTATAACCCAAAAGCGTGTGGCACCCACTCGCTCCGTGTAAACCCAGACCCTGCAAAACTTCCTGGAGAGTGAAAAATGAAAGGAGAAAATTGTTCAAAGCACGACAAATGTGCGATTTCAATGTGAGGCAATGGAAGTAGCTGTGTGGGAGGATATTACTTCATTATAAACCTAAATCAGATGCCCAAAGATTTCTGTCATCTCCAGAGACCGTTCCATCAGGCTCTACGAGAGCTTTTCCAGTGGAAGAAAAATAGCCCCCCGTCCCTTCAGGCTTGAGAAAGTTGTATGGCTTTTTTAACAGTTTCTAATGAAATCCCGTATTATTTCTTCTCCCCCGGGAGACTTCAAAAGTCATGAAAACTTCACAGAGCCCACATGTTCATAAACCTCAAGCAATAGACCAGTAAGGAAATAAATTGCAGTCCTCCAATTAGCATTTGACATTCTCTACTGTTTTTTTTTTTTTTTGGTGGGGTGAATTTGTCTTTCTTCTAAACCATGCTGATAAATTAAATGAGTTACTAAATCCAGCATTATTTCATGTTTTAAGGCGCACTGGAATCAAACGCTCCAACTCACAGTGGGCTTTGCTTTCTGCATGATATTTGGGGGAAATACGAAACAAACCCAGCAGTTTCAAACATGTCAATACGTACACGAATATTTCCTTCGGACTCCTTTATTGTGTATTCACAGCTACTGCCAAGCCCAGCAACAGAGACGGGGCATTAAAGGTATGAAATGGGAAGCGGCCACATTTTCAAAGTGAGCTGCTGGGCGCCGAGCTCACTTGAAAAATCTGGCCCCTGACTCTTTGGTGCCGTTCCAGAAAGAAACCTCTCCGCGCTGGCAGTTGGCCAGCCAGCTTTGGAAATCCTTCTGCCCCGCGATTTCGGTGAAGCCTAAAAGCCGCTCCCCAGCTTTCTCTGCCTGATTAAGGGCTGTCACCAATCACTGTGCAGCTGTAAGGTAGGCATGAAATATTCCTAGATAAATCCTCCACCTCCAGAGAAATGCGTTTCCTGTACGACTGTAAATCCAGGTTCTGTGTTGAAACTAATCCAGTCTGGCAGTGCTGTGGCCCTAGAAAAGTTTCCTTGGAAACGACAAACTTATGCAATGGCAAAGTCATCCAATCTTTTCATGCCACTATATTATATTAAAAACACCTGGTTTATTTATACAACAACTTACAGATCAGGGTCCCAGAAATAATAATACATAAACTTTATAGCAAAAAATATACATATAATAATTCATCCTTCTGTGATATATAGAAATGATGTATATTTGTCTGTGTGAACATATATATAAATCTATGGGGTTGTACTTACGTTTAGGGCACTTGTGTATAGATATGTGTATCTAAATACACACAGTATACATTTATAGATCTTTCATGTGTGCGTACCTAAACACACATAAATACACACACAGGGGAGCATATTTACACTCTGTGAGTAGCCGGGTACTCCGCAGAACCTGCACACGAACAGCCGGGGTCCCTCACTGGCTGTGAGCATCAAGGGGGGGGTCAGCGCCACCCGCGTTAGCGTCCGCAGGGAGAGAACTGGTGTCACCGCTGTGGGCACAGGACTGGCTTGATGCATCTTCCTTTGTGAAGGACTAAATTTGCCGGGCAGTGGCACCCCGCAACGCAGGGCTTGTGGCACGGGCCGATCTCGTTCCAGTTGTCACACGTTTTGACACATCCCGGGCCACAGGTATCGTAAACTGCACCGTGTTTACACTGGGTGGCTGGAAAGTAGTTAAAGGAACAAAACATGCATATTACACAGAGTCACGCGAGAAAAGGTACCTGTACGTTGGGTTGGTTAGTGCTGCAAATAGCAAAAAGCACATTTTTTTTGTGTAGGACAGGACAAGAGGAAATGGGCACAAACTGCAACATAAGAAGTTCCATCTAAACATGAGGAGGAACTTCTTCCCTTTGAGGGTTACAGAGCCCTGGAAGAGGCTGCCCAGGGAGGTGGTGGAGTCTCCTTCTCTGGAGACATTCAAACCTGCCTGGACACGTTCCTGTGGGACCTGCTCTGGGTGGACCTGCTTTGGCAGGGGGTTGGAGGAGATGGTCTACAGAGGTCCCTTCCAACCCCATATCATTCTGTGATTCTATGATTTTGGTATGACAATCGTCTGGAGGAAAAAAAACTATTTGTAAAGAAATTCCGCTGTATGAAGTGCAACACTACTTTACATCATAAATATAGAGGTAGCAAAATTCCGTTCAAAAAGGTGTCAAGTTCCTAGCAGCCTTGAACTTTTTGAGAATTTTAACACAGCTGATGGTATATAAAGCCTTGGCAAGGTTTCTGTCTATAAGCAGATCTATGCTTTATATTTCAGGCTTAACATTGTTTATGGATTTGTTATAATGCCTTTTGACAAAGATTCCTGAAACATTTACAAGGACAGACAGTTATTATCAGTCCCACTCCTACAGAAAGAAGAAGAGAAAGGAGAGTCATTCCCCATTCAGACTTTCTATTCCTAAGATTATACTTCAATATTGCGCACTGCAGAAAATGAAAACAATGCTGTTAATTCAGCAGCACCATTTCGAAAGCATTTTTTTTTTAAATAATCAGTTATTTCCATGCTTTATGCTATTTTACCAAGGGATCACCGAGAATGAGTATTCTTGTAGTTAATGATTCCAGTATTTATTCACTGATTTATGTAGTTGACAATTCAATGCATTCCCAACATAAGAGACCACTGAGGGCTGAGCTAAAAGCACTATACCCCCCTCCAGATCAATATTTAAACTCTTAATATCCTGCCTTTTTAGTGTGGAGAATGATGCATGGTCCGATAGCAATAAAAGCCTGTTATTCTTTCTAATGGCTGTGCTGATGGCAAAAACAAGTACTGATATAATAGCTTATAGATGGTAAGGGACTCTCAAGCATCCAGAATCATTTTTCGCTATTTACAGAGAGGTGGTTGCATTAAGGAGGTTTCTTCCATTTTCAAAAGAGACTGAAGGTTCAATTTTTTGAAGAACAGTTCTGTTACAGACAGAAAAATGCTGTTTTGTTGCGAGGTTGGGCCTTAGAGTACCATTACAGTACTGCTATTATTCATAAAGAGAAACTATGCAGAAATAAATTGATTAAATATGTATAAGAGCGTATCATAGAGGATGGAAGTCTTAGTGCTACATCATTATAAATTTAAAAAGTTTCTCTTCACCAGTAACAAAGTGATCAAAACAGCATCAGCTTCTTGCAAGTTTTACTTCTTATGCATTTTATGACATTTATACATATATGAAAAGCAGCCCTGAAGAAGGAATTCTGGCAAGATTGTATACAAAGTTCTCAGGACACAGATATTAACTAAGCAAACAAACAATTGGAAAAAAATGGATAGTACAGCAGAAAATTACCCTGGAGTAACAGAGAATCAACAGCTGGATGTTAGATAGATATTAGGGAAAAAAAAAAACCCAACAGTTTTCTAGCTTTAAGCATGAGAAAGCACCGGGGCAAGCTACCTAAAAACTCTGTGAGACATCTTTTATCGAACATCATTTTAGAACAGGTTGGAATAAATATCTCTCTGCAATGTTCAAGGTAGGCCTGTTTTGTTTATGGGCACAGATCTTTAGAGAATTTTTTTCCAACTTTGCATTTCTGTCTTTCTCTGCATGGTAACTTTCGCGCACGTTGAAGAAGGGACTAAACAAAAGGAACAACTAAAGTGAAATTTAAACGAAAGAGGAAATTTAGACGGTGGGAAAAACATGCAAGAAATACTGGGCATACAGCAAAGCGTTACATTCACTACAAAAGCTGCACTTTTACTTAACGTGTTAAGAATAGAGATTGAACGTCTGTAAGAGGGGAAACAAAAATGCGCGGAGCTCCCAGGAGCTTTGCAAACAATGCATTGACTGTCCAGAAAAGTAGACCAAGATGTTAAAAGACCGATAGTGTTTGTCCACACGCAACATGAATGATCCTAAGAGGGCTATTTACTAGAAGCTTTTATCTCTCCTCTCTGAAAACGAGCTTCCCTTCAAAGAATCTCTAACTGACCCACCACAAACTGCACCTTCAGGCTCCAGTACATGCAGTTTTCATATAGAAAGGTCTGTGAGCTTCAGTTTTTAGGCTGCACAGGCTTCATCCCACAAAGCTTCACTGCAGTATTAGCTGGCCTGCTCACTCCATCTGGGCTCTGTTGGATGCCTCCGCCGGTGGGTTTGAGGAAAGTTGGCTGAGGTCTCCTTTCCACTTCCTCATCCCTGCCCCGGAGCAAATCAGAGTATATTACAGGCTGCCCGCAGCAGCCATGGCATCTGCAAGTACTCCCCAGCTCTGCTCCACCACACATGGATGTGGTACGTCAAAACACCTCCTTCTCTTTCAGATGATGCCATCTAGAAGATATGATGACTTTATTTTCTGCTGTAGGCAGTCTATAATGGCATTATTAACTTGCTGTCAAGGGAAAAATCAAAAAAGTTCAATGGCTGCTGTTTAAGTTCCCTGGATGGCTTTTATTGTTGAGTGTTTCAGTTGTTAACATGTGGTGTGATTGATCCAGAACATTCCACTTCATCAACAGTTTAAAAAATAAAAATAAAGCCGTTCTGCAGTAGGCTTCCCAGGGACTGCTGAAATGAATCAGTACCATGTAAACATGGAAAACAGAAAGGATGCCTTTGCACCCGTTTTTAAGGCAAATTCCTCTCTTAAAGAACGGAGTTCTGTTAGTAATAACTTCCTTAGTGCACTAGCAAAAAAAAAAAAAAAAATCAAAAACCCAACCCCAAAATACAAAAGCTACTAATAATACTGCATTTTGCAACATTACCAGTCCCAACAGGATTTTTCCACTCTTCTTCTAGAACATGTGTTTGGCATGACAGATGTGAGCTTCCTCGGGCTGCTTTCTGAGCCGGTGGGATGATAGCCAGCTCCAGTCCAGAAGCCATATAGTCACATAAATACAGCACTGTGCCTGAGCTAATAAACCCTGCCTAATAAGGCCGTACAGTTTTCAGACCGGAGCTGGTTTATTCCAGCCAGTTTGGCAGTTTCACGGAGATGGCTTGTATCTGTCTGCGCCTGTCTTTGTAGACGCGGCCGTAGTTATTTAGGAAGAATTCTTGTTCCCCAAAACAAAAGCCAAAATACCTAACGTGGAACCGCTGGCGGATTCCCTTGGTGGATGATATCTGGTAAATCTGATATTTGTGCTCCAATGAATCATCCTGCTTCTTCTGTCAGCGTTGCACAGCTTGGGCTTTCGAGGTGCTCTGTAGGACTTTCAAACTGAACGTCACTCATGGCGCTTGCAATTCACATCATCTCCTTCTAACGTAGGAGAATGCAATAGATCTAGATGCTGACCTTTTAATGATACACTTGTGTTAATCTTTTGAACTTTCAGTTTTTAATGAGTTTTCACTGAAAAGTCACAGTAGCCTTCTGACACAGATTCACATGGCGTAAAGCTATTAAAGGAAAGCAACATATAACAGGGAAAAAGAGTGACTTTGGCCAGAAAATTCCACAGCAGAGAAGAAAGGACCCAGGAGAGAAGAGTGAAAATCAGATGTACACTCATCCTCCTCCAGTTCAACCGGTCACATAGGAAAAATAGAAAATTGTTTTGTTTTTATGAGGCTGTTGGAGCACGTCAGCACATCAGTGCTACCATGTGCACTTTGCATTTTAATAAAGTCCATATCCATTTCTTCTTGCCTGTATAGTCATGCCCATGGCAGGGAGTTATTGCCATCTGTCACCCTTGAGTCTTCTTTCTCTCAGTGCCCTCAGAAATTGAGTGTTAAATTACTATGGCCCAAGGCCTTTGACCACTTCATTTTATTTAAGTGCACTTTATAAACTGCTTGCTTAGCCTTTCTTGGGCTAAAAAAAAATCTTTTTTCTGTCTCCTTTCCTTTTCAAACCTCTTCCTTCCATTTGTATCTTTTCTTTTCCCTCTCATCTGTATCACTTTCTTTTATTTCTTCTTTTCCTCACACTGGCTTTCCTGCTTTTTTTTTCTACTCCTTTACACATCATATTTCTTCCTGTGCCCATCCTAAGAGGTCTCACTCTCCACTACTTCCCATTGAAACCCATATTCCTTTCCAAACCCTCTCAGGTGCTGCGTGGACCTCACCAACCTTTTCCTACCCAACCATTTTCCTTACTCATCAGCTTCTTCTCTTCACCCCTCCAGTTAAATGGCAGCTGACATTCCCATTATGGAGCCAACCTCAAAGGACCGCAAACCTTGAGCAGCACTATTTCGTGGAGGATACTGGATGAGGAGGAAGAGCACGTAGGGGACAGGTCCCGTAATTCAGCCTCCTGAGCATCCTGTTTGGCTGGCCCTCCAGACAACACAAGCTTTCTAAAGATTCTAAAAATGAGCTAAGCGTACAGCAGTCCGGGTAGAGGAACTGGCAACCACACAAAATCTGGTTTTATAACACACAACAGAATAATTAAAACCTGACTTTACTAATAAGTATACTCCATTTCCATCAGAACGCAGCTCTTCCAAGTATCCCACCAGCTATGAAATGTCAAGCAGGAAATGAAAGTCACAGAACGCTAAAGTTTTATTACGGATATATTGTTTCCTATCCAGGAACTTTTATCCGCAATTAGGACACAATAATTGTAACTACAAGTTTTGGGGAGAAAAAAAGCTAGAGATTAAAATCTTGATGCTGGCCACTGGTAACATACAGAGGGCAGTGGATACACTTTAATTTAATACTATCTTTACTGTAGAAGATGGTGCTACTTGTTTGACACTGGATGCTTAAGTGTTTTGAGAGCACTTGACCATGTACAGCTTCTCTATATTTTCTGCTTAACAAGACTTCCCCTCTCCCTCTAGAAGTCTGCACAGAGATTAAAAAACTTGGGTGTATTTAAACACTGCTTGGATTAGCTTTAATGGAAGATGTGTGTTTTAATTCCTTCATAATGTTCTCTCAAGGACTGTTTTTGCCTTTGAAACTTTTCTTGTCTTTGGTAAAATGCCAGAAAAAATTGTGAAAAGAAGCTTCAATTAGTTAAGTCGTGATATGCCAACACTTGTATAAACTCCTTAAGGCAGGGACTGGAGTTTTTATTCCCTTTACAGCATCTGCCACAGTGAGGTCTCAGTCTGAAGTGCTTTGGTTAAAAAAAAACCCCAGAAGTCAGGATGCTTGTTTCAGGTTCTGCGTGGATCTGCTAGCAGATCAATAGATTAAAATTACACACGTTATTAGGGCTGTCTGAGACCACATCCTTGAATAGGGCTTTCACTTAGTGACACCCTGTTTGGATTGTTCTGTTCCTTTGTAAGAAAAAAAACCCAAGCCCTTTGGGAACAGTCAATCAAAGGTAATTTGCTCTGTCACTCACCCATCCCTGCTGCTGTGCCTTCAACACAAAAGGAAATTGAAGTTGAGAGAGTAGACCCTGAGCCACACATAATAGCCAAAACGGACCACAGACTAATAGCTCTTCGACCAGCTCTTCTCCCATTTTTTTCCCCCCAACTACTGTCAATCGTTTTACATAAATCTGAATACATTTCCAGGCAAACCAATGCCATTATAGAATGTCCTAAATTAATGAGGCCATCATCAGGGGAAATACTCATCTGCAATATTGCATTTCACTTCAAGTGCCCATGACCGCAGGCCACCACTTCTCATAGAAAACAATTACTCACAATTACTTGCAATTAACACAGTCCTAATCACATAGGGAGTCTGGTCCAAGTACCAAAATTAACAGAGGTTTGCATTGTAATATTCCCAATAAATATATTCTTTCTTCTTCCCTTGCTGAACGCACTGCAATCATGTGGGTGTGCTGTCCCTAGACATGTGATTTAACAGGAGGTCAAAGGAGTTCAAACATTATCTGTAATCAACTATTTACATATCCTGAAAGAATAAGAATTATGTACTTCTTCCTGGAAGTACATAAAATTAAGACAGGTGGCATCAGAAGTGAAAAATTTTTGCCGCAAAATAAACATTTCTAATATTTGATGGTTAAAAGATCCGGAGAGGGACTCTTTACCAGGAAGTGCAGTGACAGGACAAGGGGTAATGGTTTTAAATTGGAAGAGGGGAGATTTAGATTAGACACCAGAAAGAAATTCTTTGGTGTGAGGGTGGTGAGGCACTGGAACA
>JAOXNO010006065.1:0-16263 GCA_028565335.1 Limnodromus scolopaceus
TTTTAATATTAATTCTTCATTAAAGTAGTTTAGTTCATTCTAAACTTCTGTATCTCCTTATCTCTTCCTCTCCTCTTTTGGGGGGGGGGGGGGGAAGGGCCATGTATCGGTCCAGTTACAGTGATTTTGGCTGAAACCACGACACATTTCATCTGAGAAAAGGGACAGACGTTTAGAAATTTCTGCTGGCGAACAAAGGGAGAACCCCTATCCCGAAATGGGAAAAGGGCACTGGGGCAGGAGTCAACAAAGCTCATGGACAGAGCTTTAAACTAGAAGTGAAGGGGATAAAACCAGCCCCACTGGTTAATGAGCCTGGGGGTAAAGGGCCGAGGATGGGGCTGAAATCAGGAGCCCAGCTCAAGTGCATCTATGCTAACGCACGTAGCATGGGCAACGAACAGGAGGAGCTGGAAGCCATCGTGTGGCACAACAGCTGTGATGTAGTTGCCATCACGGAAACGTGGTGGGACAACGGTCACGACTGGAATGCTGCGATGGATGGCTCTAAGCTCCTCAGAAGGAATAGGCAAGGAAGGAGAGGCGGGGGTGAGGCGCTGTACGTTAGGGAGTGTTTTGACTGCATAGAGCTAGATTCCAGAGATGATGAAGTTGAGTGTTTATGGGTAAAGATGAAGGGGAAGGCTAACAAGGGTGATTTTGTGGTGGGAGTCTGCTAGAGACCACCCAACCAGGATGAGCAGGTTGACGAAGCATTCTATAAGCAGCTGGCTGAAGTCTCGCGATCGCCAACCCTTGTTCTGGTTGGGGACTTCAACCTACCAGACGTGCTGGAAATACAACACAGCAGAGAGCAGGGAGGCTAGGAGGTTCCTCGAGTGTATGGAAGATAACTTCCTGACATAACTGGTAGGTGAGCCTACCAAGGGAGGTGCATCGCTAGACCTACTGCTCACAAACAGAGAGGGACTAGTGGGAGATGTGGAGGTCGGAGGCGCCATCTTGGGCTTAGTGACCATGAAATGGACTTGTTTTCAATTCTTAGTGAGGTAAGGAATGGGGTTAGCAAAACCTCCACCTTGGACTTCCGGAGGGTAGTCTTTAGCCTGTTCAGAACCTTGGTTGGGACAGTCCCTTGGGAGGTAGTCCTGAGGGACAAAGGGGTCCAGGAAGGCTGGACGCTCTTCAAGAAGGAAATCCTAAAGGCCCAGGAGCAGGCTGTCCCCATGAGACGCAAAATTAAAAGGAGGGGAAGTTGGCTGGCCTGGCTGAACAAAGAGCTGTTGATGGGTCTTAGGGAAAAAAGGAGGGTTTACCACCTTTGGAAGAAGGGACAGGCAACTCAGGGGGAGTACAGAGATCTTAGGTTACACAGAGAAAAAATTAGGAAGGCAAAAGGCCAGCTGGAACTCAGCAAAAAAAAGTCACAACAAAAAAAAGGTTTTATACATATGTCAACAAAAAGAGTCAGGGAGAATGTCCATCCCTTACTGGATGCAGGGGGGAACATCGTGACCAAGGACAAGGAGAAGGCTGAGATACTTAATGCCTTCTTTGCCTCCATCTTCAATAGTTGGACCAGCTACCCCCAGGGTGTTCAGCCTCCTGGGCTGGAAGATAAGGGTGGGGAGCAGAACAACCCTCCCATAATCCAGGAGGAAGTAGTTAATAATTTGCTTATGCACCTGGACACACTAAGTCTATGGGGCCGAATGGGATTCACCCAAGGGTGCTCAGGGAGCTGGTGGGAGAGCTCACCAAGCCTCTCTCCATCATCTATCAACAATCCTGGTCAAGAGGAGAGGTACCAGGCGACTGGAGGGTGGCCAATGTGACGCCCATCTACAAGAAGGGCTGGAAGGAGGATCCCAGGCCTGTCAGCCTGACCTCGGTTACCGGGAAAGATCATGGAGAGGATCATCTTTGGTGAGCTCTCGTGGCAAGTGCAGGGCAGGCAAGGGATCAGGGGCAGCCAGCACGGGTTTATGAAAGGGAGGTCCTGCTTAAGCAAATTGATCTCTTTCTATGACCATGCGACCCGCCTTCTCAATGCGGGGAAGGCTGCGGCCGTTGTCTACCTGGACTTTGGTAAGGCCTTTGACAACATCCCTCACAGCATTCTCCCGCAGAAGCTGGCGAATCATGGCATAGACAAGTGTACTCTTCACTGGGTAAAAAACTGGCTGGATGGCCGTGCCCAGAGAGGTGTGATTAATGGGGTGAAATCCAGTTGACGGCCGATCACCAGTGGTGTCCCTCAGGGCTCGGTTTTGGGGCCAGTCTTGTTTAATATCTTTATTGATGATCTAGATAAGGGGATTGAGTGCACCCTCAGTAAGTTCGCAGATGAGACCAAACTAGGTGGGAGTGTTGATCTGCTTGAAGGTCGGAAGGCTCTACAGAGGGACCTGGACAGGTTGGAAGAATGGACCAAGGCCAATGGGATGAGGTTCAATACGGCCAAGTGTCAGGTCCTACATTTCGGTCACAACAACCCCAGACAACACTACAGGCTTGGGGAAGAGTGGCTGGAGAGCTGCCAGGCCAGGATGCTGTTGGCCTTCTTGGCCACCTGGGCACACTGCTGGCTCATGTTCAGCCAACAGTTGACCAACACCCCCAGGGCCTTTTCTGCCAGGCAGCTCCAGCCACTCTGCCCCAAGCTTGTGTCACTGTATGGGAACCTTTCATTCTAGGTCTCCATCCCTTTCTTTTTCATTCTTGCTTATGTTTCTTGAACCCAGTATTTTTTAAAATTTTCTCGTTACCTTTCCCTCTCTTCCTAACTTAATTTTTTGTCAGTGTTTCTTGTACCCTGTCGCTTTTCAAATTTTCTTCCTACATCTCACTCTATGCGGTTCTGTGTACCTATGTTTTAATTCTGGTGTATGATTCCTGTATCCTGTTACTTTCAGAATTTTCTGTTTGCGTCTCCCTCTAGCTGTCTCCCTCTCTAGAATTCCTAGTTCTTCCCTCTCTGTCCTGCACGCTGTCACTTTTTTCACGTTCCTTATCTGTTAGTTCCTGCCTATGTTTTGTGTACCCTGGTGCATTTCAAAATTTGCTTTTGACGTCTACCTGTGTCTGGGTCCCTGTTTCTATTTTATTTATTTCTTGCCTATGTTTCTTAGCCCCAGTCACTGTAGAATTTTTCCCTGTCACTTGTCTTGCTTCTATCTTGTTGTCTTGCTGGTCCCTTCTGCCTCTTTCTCCTGCTCCCCGTCTAGTTTATTCCTCCCTGTTTCTTTGCACATTCTCTCCCCTCTCTACAGGGCTGTCCTGCTCCCCGCCCCTCTCTTATTCGCAGTGTCCTGTTTTCTGGCTCCCTGTCCCACACCTCTACGTCCCTCTGTCCTTCCTCCTGCTTTTCTCTTACCTTTGTCCCTCTGTCCTGCCGTCTTTGGGCACCGAGCCTTGTAGCCAACTCACTGCTGGGAACATCTTATTTACTTTAATGAATAAACATTTCCTGCTTCCTCTGCGTCCCTGGATGTGTTTGCAGACCCTGGGTGCAGAGCTCACGGCTGGGGACAGGCTGTAAAAGATCTAGTTTTAAAATCTTTATTTATAAAAAGATATTAGAGTCAACAAACTCAGATGTTAAACTGATGTTCTGTATAATAAACATGAACATAAGTCTAAATAGATCTCAGTCTAAGCAGAAATTCTATAGAAGTGTAAAAAAATACTTCTATATTTAGGAGGAAAATATAATGTATATTTAGGAAGGAAAAATAAATTTAGGGGGAAAAATATAGAAGTCTTTGGGGTGAAAATAGTTCTATATTTTGGGGGGAAATCCCCATACATAAAATTTTTTTTGGGGGGGTGTGATGTGAGTATTATAATGAGCTATGGTTAATGTAATGACTGTGCATATTCTGTATAGATGAAAGTCTCTGTGAATCTCACATTCAGTGGACATGTTGGGTGGAGAGATCACCCATGACTCCGGCACTGAATAAAAATAATGCCTGCTGCTTAAGACTACATTGGTGTTAAGCAGTTTATTCCCGGTTTCAGTGACAACAGGGCTGTGCACACCGAGCGGTAGCTGCCACCATGGCAATTAAAAATACCCCAAAGCCCTGATTCTGGGTCTGTATCAGGGAAAAAAAATAAATTCCAATCTGGGGCTCCTGGTAAAGCTAAATCCACCTGAATTTGGGCAGTAGGAAAGCAAGAATATCCCACTTCCATGCACAAAACCAAAACTCACCAATTTCTATGTTGTGGAAAAAGGCAGAAAAATGTCAATATTTAGTATTCTGGAAAAGTGGGAAATACAGCCGTTCCCCCGGCCCCACCTCCTGGGGAGGCTGCTCATCAGTCCTCCGGACGTCAATCTCTATGGGCCACAGAGCACACTCTATGGGCCAGCACACCGTAAGTGTCACAAAACCTGCTTATTCTTCTATAACACAGTTGTTCTTAAGATTTTCTTGCTATCTTTCCCTCTGTCTCTGCAACCTCATTTTCGCAGATGTTTCCTGTACCCTGTCACTTTTCAAATTGTTTTCCTACGTTTCTTTACAGTTCTGTGTGCCTATGTTTCAGTTCTCATGTACGAGTCTTGTATCCTGTTGCTTTCAAAATTTTCTGTCTCCCTTTAGCCATCTCCCTGTCTAGCATTCCCAGTTCTTCCCTCTCTGTCCTGCATCCTGTCTCTTTTTTCACTTTCTTTTTACATTTTCCTGTCCTTATTTGTTAGTTCTTGTCTATGTTTTGTATAAGCTGTCGCTCTTTTGAAATTTTCTTTTGACGTCTACCTCTGTCCACCTCCCTTTTTCTTTTTTTTTTCCCCCCTTGCCTATATTTGTTTTCCCCGGCCGCTTGTCTCTGTCTCCTTGTCCCGCTGGTCCCTTCCGCCTCTCTCTCCTGCTCCCTGTGTCTGGTATTTATTCCTCCATCTCTCTGTCCCGTTTTTTTTTGCACAGTCAGCCCTTTTTCTATGCAGTTGTCCTGCTCCACACCCTTCTCTTGTTCGCAGTGTCCCATTTTCTGGCTCCCTGTCCTACACTTCTACGTCCCTCTGAGCTTCTGCTTTTCTCTTCAGTCAGGGTTAGGGTCAGGGATGAGATCCAGCTGCAGATGGGACAAAGACATCATGAAACCGTGAGAAGGTAAAAGAGCCGGCACCAAAACTCAGTCATCGAAGAGGACACCGATTGAAGAGGAACTGTTAAACAATTTGATTGAACAAGAGACACACACCTGTTGCATGAAGAGGAGCCCGAGTAGCTTATGGCATAGATTGTGAGGCTTTAACAAGCACAAGAAAAGAACTGAGGGGGGCTGGGTCCCTCATTGGAGGCACATGACTCTAGCTGTATTAAAGCCACTCTGAGGCAGAACCTGGGCTCTGAACTCTTCTTTACAGTCTGAGGCTAAGACTGGATCCAGTCGCACCTAGGCTTCTCTCTGAGAAGGAGTTTAGAAAGCAAGAGGGTCCAGTCTGAACCTCGTGACTCAGAATGACTGGTCTGGAAGTCATTCTTCTTGCGGAGAGTGTTGTCCGATGTTTAAGTTGCATTGTCTATAGTGCTGTGTGGTGTTGGGCTGCACAGGGGTGCATTTGGTGTGGAGCTGCCCTGCCTGGGGATGTAGAGTCAGGGGTAGGTGGAACAGCAATAAGGGTCTGGGGTTAACACGTTGATCTGCCCAGTCTGGGGAGGGAAATGTTGTATAGTCAACTCAGATCAAGTAGCCGTGGGCAGGGATATTCATTTCCATAGTGTTTAATGGAGATGGTTGGACCCTTCTAGGGGGGGATGTTTGCCTGTTGTGAAGCAGATTGAAGGCTTTAAGGCATGTATGTGTGGGGCTTAATGTTTGGTCCGGTTTTGGTTGGGTTTGTTTTTTTTTTTTAATGGTAGGCTGTAGATGGAGTCAAGATGGTATTCCTGAATGGAAACCAGACATTGTTTCCTGAAACCAGGCACTGTTCAGCTGCTGATCAGTGTCTGGGTGACTTGTTTACTATTGTTTTTTCAGATGCAGAGGGACCAGATGCACACCAAAGAGCAATGGAGGAAGCAAGTGGGGCACCATTAGATGGTGAGGCGGTGCATGGTGTGGGGGGAAGATGCAGCTGGTGGCTATGGGACTCTATTAGGGCTTGATGGTGGGGTTTTTAACTTCTTAGATGTGAAGTGATGAGTGAAGCAGGCTATTGGCACCAGAGGTGACTTGGTCAAGGTGAGCAATGAGTAGTAGCCCTTCTTTCTAGGTGTTGTGTTCTGGGTGATGTTCAAGGTGTCCTTTGGTTCTGTTTTACAGAGGGTGTGCAAGCCTCAAAACAACAGCCAAAAATCACGGAGGGCAGTTGGGTGAGCAGCCAAGGTAAAGGAGGGGGAGACAGGACTCGCTGGGGGCTGGCTGAGGTTTCGGGCCGTATCTCAGCACATGGCTCTTGCTTTGTATTTTTCAGATGCCTCACACAGGCTCAGAGAGGTGAAGCCTCATGCCCATGGGCAGGCCGAGAAGGTGAGGGGGTTGTGGGCCATGTTGGTGTCTAATAGTACAGTATGATATGGTAGCTTAAGTATTTACCTTGCGGTTTTGCAGGGTCTCTGTGAGCCGCCTTTGGAATCTGATCAGCATTAGAGGTGAGCTGGGACAGTAGGGAGGAGAAGCACGGGGCCAGTGACTTCTCACATGTGTGACACCAATTTTATTTCTTGGTATGTTAGGTCCCACAAGTGACGATGGTGACAGCGTCTGACTCTGGAAGAGTCAGGTGAGCAGAATGCCATCATGCTTTTGAGGAGGGGGAGTTGTGGGACAGGTCGGTGCTGACCTGTCTGATACTTCTCGCTGGTGCTGGTTATTTATTTCTGCAAGCTAAGTTGAGGGACTCAAGCCGGGGAGGGGCTGGGAGGCGGGGACAGAGGTGGGAGTTGCAGGGATGGCTTCTAAAGTCAGAGTGGGGCAGCGGGCTGTCCTGGAGCGGTCCCTCTGGGCAGGTAAGGGCAGTGGGTTACTTTTCAGCACGAAGCCAGCATGTGCCGGGCACAGCAGTTCTGGCCCGTGTCTGTTGAGTAGTTTGTGTGGTCTGTCTTCTGTGTCTTAGACTTTCCTCAGGTCTTGATGTCCTCGTTGCTCTTTGCACTCAAGGGGCATGGCGGGCGCCCCAGGCACCCCTCATAGGGTCTGGAATGCCTGCCCTCATCGGCATCGTTCCCAATGGGCACTTCTTTTCTTGCATAACAGTCTTAAAGCACAGATCGGACCTGCACCTCGGACATTTTGGGATGATCCTATTTTTCTGTCACCATTCCCGGCTGCACGAGCAGCTCTGTTCTCTAGCCATCCATTTTCAGGGACTGGGATTTCTTCCCTGCATCCTTATGTTCCTAGGTAGCCAGGCTTCTCCACTTTGACAGGAACTTCTTGTCAGGGGCCATTACATTTGACATTCTTATGGCATGGCCGTAGAGCCTCCTGATGTTGGGGCTGCGCCCTGCAGGTCTTCTTGCCCAAGGGCTCCTCTGGCCCAGAAGTCATTCTTCTTGTGGAGAGTGCTGTCCAATGTTTGAGTCACATTGTCTACAGTGTTGTGTGGTGCTGGGCTGCACAGGGGTGCGTTTGGCGTGGAGCTGCCCTGCCCAGGGGTGTAGAGTCAGGGGCAGGCGGAACAGCAAAAAGGGTCTGGAGTTAACAGGTTGATTTGCCCAGGTCTGTGTTCTCCAGCACAACAGTAATGCTGTTTCTCTTGACCTCCTAGGCACTAAAAGCGATGACTGCCGCAGCATTTTATTTTGGAATCTCTGTGGAGCAGGTGAGTGGACAGCACACAGTGCTTTCGAGGAGGTTTTTTGGGGTTTTTTTTGGAAGTGGTTGGTGTTGATGGGTCCGATGCTGGTTGCCGGCACTGTTTTGTGCACTGTGTGTTTTTCTTGCAGATGGTGAAGAGGACCCCGGCAACTACAGAAACGTCCCAGGTAGCTGATGCACGTTGGCAGTTTTGTGTTGAGGATGGACGCAGACCCCTGGACATCTGAAAGCTAAGTGGAGTGACAGGGCTGGGGAGGGACCGGGAGGAGGGGACCAGGTTGACAATTGTAAGAGGGATTTTGAAGTTAATGTAGGGTAGAGGGTTAGAGGAGTGTCTGGGAGCAGCCCGTCTGGGCAAATAAAGGGAGCAGGTTACTCTTCAGCACAAAGCCTGTGTTTGTCAGGCAGGGCAGTTCTAGCCTCTTTCTGTTGTGATGTAGTTTGTGTGGTCTGTCTCCTGTGTCTTAGGTTCTCTTCCGGCTAGGATGTTCTCGTTGCTCCTGTTTATTGTATAATATCGTCCTTCTGTCTTGAGGTCTCCATAGCTCTTATGCAATCAGCAGGTAACTCGGTAGCCCTCCTGTGTGAGTCGAGGCAGGCAGGATGCAGGAACAACCACAAAACCATGGATTAAGGGCAAAGAACAAATTTAATCTCAATACCTCATGGATCGGGGAACCTCGGAAGCAGCACCCGGGCAGAAGCAGGCAAGCAGGGGCCGCAGGGCCTGCAGAGCAAGAGTCCTTATTGGCATAAGAGTCCTTGTTAGCAAGGGAGTGAGGGAGCGAGAGAGCTCCCACTTGCTGTTTGGGCCTGTGTTTCAAGGATTCTGGCAGGCAGAGATTTCTGCTGGGCTTTGATCTCTTCAGCAGCAGGGCAAGAATCTCAGGTGTGTTTGATAAGGTGCCCCTGAGTCCATCCCAGGCCTATGTTATCTAAGTGCAGATGTTCTACTTGTTGAGCACACAAAACTAAGCAACAATTAGTGTGATAGATGTGTTTTCCAACACCCCACATGCGAATCACTTGAGCGTATTTACAGTCCTTCTCACTGATCTTCTGTTACTTTCCCACACCTCCTGAGAGCCTAGACCACATCAGTACATCAGCCTAGCTCCGGATTAGTCCTTCTTGTCTTGCCATTATACCTTAAAGTGTGGCTCTGTCTGGTGTGCATTGTGTCACAGGTGTTTCTGACCAGTCAGCCCTTGCGGTGGCAAGCCAGGTGGTATGTGCAGCTTTGAAAGGTCTGTTTCACACAGTAGTTTTCTGGGGTTCAATTCCCATGTCCTGCGCGGTCTCAGGTCTTAAAGCTGACTTTCTCATTTCTTGATCGTGATAGTTTTGATGAGAGTTTTCTCTCATGGGCTGCAATTGTTGTCTCTGTTTCGCAGGACTGGTACAAGGCATTTGCGCCATCGTGGCACCATAGGGCTTCTCTGCCAGCGTCATCAACCCTATGGGAGTTGTTATTCTCACTCACAGTCTTATGGCACCTCACGGTCACATTGTGTTTGGTGTCTGTGTGCAGCGTTGGGGTTGGAGCCGCCTCCGATCGGAGCTGAAAGGGTAGTTTGCATCACACATGTTTCTGGAGGGTCGCCTTTGTAGAGGCGATCTTGGCCAGAACAACAGCTCCGCTCTCAAAGTTTCTATTTCTGTAGAGATTCCCCAGTATTCCATCCTTGGGTTCTTCCAGGCTTAAATTGCGAAGCTGGGCTTCTTACAGATCCGTCCTTCTGGTTTTATATGGTATTTCAGCACTCTAGTTTTGATTACCGTCTGAGACGGCGTCACTCTGCAGTGCTTCTTGTTGGTTTGAATTTTATCGCTCTGTATCTGGTTAGGTGTTGAATTGTACTGTATTGCTCTGTATGTGAGTGTTCCTTGTATTGTACCACCATCTATCTGATTATGTGATGAATTGTATTGCTTTGTATTGCCCTGTAATTGCACCAACCGCCATTTGAGACAGTCTTGCATGTCTGTATTATGTGTTGTATTGCATTGCTCTGTATTTGAATTTGTATTGCATTGTTTAGTTCTGTATTAGCGTTGCATCATGTTGCTCTGTAATTGCATCAACCGCCACCCCAGACTGGTTTGCATTGTCTGACCCTGTATTACATGCTGTATTGTATCGCTCTGTATTTGAACTTGTACTGCATTGTTTGGGGCTCTCTTGGTTTTGCATCATGTTGCTCTGTAACTGTACTGACCACCATCCGAGACCGTCTTGCATTGTCTGACGCCGTATTGTGTTCTGTTTCCTATGGCAGCTCTCTGTAACGTGGTTTTTCTTGGCAGTGATCTAGGAGCGTGCTGTGTCGTGTGGTGTATATGCGTGCGTTGCACAGCTCTGTGTGTCTGTATCGTATGGCAGCGCGCAGCTACCATAGAGGGTTAAAGTGACTTTGAGGTCTTTGTGCAGGTGAGATGGAGTCAAGCAGGTCACGGCTGGTTTGTGAGGTTACAGGCGGTAACCAAGTAAGGCAGCTGGGCTTTTCATTGCATTTTGACAGGCAGCTTGCAGCAAGTCCGTAGAAACAGTAGAGTTACAGGGGAGTGGCATCACAGTCTTGTAGCATTCACGTTTTTTGGGGCAGATCAGTCATTACACCACTCCAAGCGCCAGGGAGCAATGTGAGGTGGATGTGCCATTTTGGGAACGGGAGTGCAGCTTCGGGGTCGGTCTCTCACAAATGAACTGTGCAGTAAATGGCTTTCTGGGTTTTTTTTGCAGGCGAGCGAGCGAGACAAGGTGACTCTGAGAATCTTGCCATTTACGTGACGTGGGCACTACGGAGGGTGGACCGTGACCCAAAACATCATGAAAACTAAGTATCTGGGAAGACATCACTGGGTGACAGATACCAAGTGTAGTCAATTTTTTTTTCTTCCTTTAGCTGAGTGGTTTTTCTCTCAGTCCAGGCCGCTCTGGGAGGTGATGCTCATCACCAGCGTTTGGGTAGAGATCAGCCTCGGGCTGGGGGTTTTGTCAGGCAGGGAGATTTTGGAGGCTTCCGAGGCGCTCCGCAGATACAGGGCAATGTCCCCTTATGGAAGAAGGGTGGGAGGATCGTGAGGGTGAGGGGTGGTTTCTGCGGTAGTGGAGTGTGTGTTGTGAAAGTGTGTGAGCTTGAGTGATGTTGGTGTGGTTTGGCTGTTGGCTTGTGGGTTGTAGGTGGAGATAACTGTGCTTTGTTTTTCAGGCAAACAGGGCATTTTAAAACCATGACAAATTTAGAATAAAAAAACCCCAGCCGGGGGATTTTTTTTTTTTTTCCCCCTGTCTGGGTGTTTTTTTCCCCAGTCCCGGCCACTCTGCAAGCTAAGGTTCTTCACCAAAGTTTGGGCAGAGACGGCCCCAGGGCTGGGGTTTTTGCCAGGCAGGGCAATTTTGGAGGCCACGGGAATGGCGTTCCTGTGGAGCATTGCAGTGACGGGACGATGTCCTCTCAGAGAGGTCAGTGGGAGGATGGTGTAGGGGAGGAAGAGGGGTGATTTGCGTGTTGGGTTGTGAAGATGTGTGATCTTGTGTGGTGTGGCTGTTGCCTTCTGGGTTGTAGCTGGAGGTAACGGTGCTTTGCTTTTCAGGTGAATAGGCAAATTGAGAAAACATGATAAAAATAGAATAAAAAAACCCCGGCTGGGGGATTTTTTTTTTTTTTTCCCCTGGCTAGGTTTTTTTTTTCCCCAGTCCCGGCCGCTCTGTGAGGTCAGCTTCATCGCCAAAGTTTGGGCAGAGACAGTGATCGGGCTGGGGTTTTTGGGCAGGCAGGGTGATTTCAGAGGCCCCCGGGAACAATACTTCCATGGAGCATTGCAGAGATGGGGTGATGTCCCCTTGAGGCAGGTCAGTAGGAGGGCAGTGTAGCTGAGGGTAGGGGGTTGTTTGTGCTGTAGCAGAGCGTGTGTTGTGACGGTGTGTGAGGTTTGTGATTTGGCTGTTGGCTTGTGGGTCGTAGGTGGAGGTAACTGTGCTTTGCTTTTCAGGTGAATAGGCAAATTGAGAAAACATGATAAAAATAGAATAAAAAAAACCCAGCTGTTTTTTTTTTTTTTTCCCCTGGTCCCAGCCGCTCTGCAAGGTGAGGTTCATCGCCAAAGTTTGGGCGGAGACGGCACCCAGGATGGGTTTTTTGCCAGGCAAGGTGATTTTGGAGGCCTCTGGGAATGGATATTCTGAGAAGGAGTTGTGTGGAATGTGATGGAATCCAGTTGTTTAAGTGTGGTATGTTTAGGGGCTGGTCAAGGGAATTGTGGATGGGATAGTCAGTCTTGTGGAGGAGCGGGTTGTCAAGGTGGTTGACACGTGTTTTTGACTGCTAGTAAATTATTCTGATGGGGCTTGGAAAGCAGAAAATCAGGAGAATAAATGGATTTTTTATTTTTTCTTTGCCCAGGCATGGAGGTCAAGGGCCCAACAAGAGGAGCGGCGGTCATCTCCTTTCCATCCAAGGGTGTGAATTTTGGAGACTGTCCTCACGAAGAGGAAAAAGGACACATGTAGCGATTGAAGGGCACAATTTAGAGACGTGACCGAGGTTTTAGGAGCATCTGGAGGAAAACATTTGTGTAAGGAGGACCGAAGGCAATGTGTTCAGCAGCGCAGAAGGGTCGAGGACTGTCAGGAGAGGGCCTCGAGGTGGTGAAATTGTACTCAGTAGAGTTGTATTTGCCTGCATCATGAGGTAATAATCCTTTAATAAAGGCTGCTGTGTTTTTGTTGGTGTCCCGTGTGTTTTTCAGGATTGCGTGTGTCTGGCTGTGACAGTGTGTGTGCCCGTGTTAGACTTGGAACATGAGTGCATGTGATGGAGACAGTGTGTTTGCATTGGACTTTGTATGTGTGTGTCTTTTTTGGTGTTTGAGTGTCTTTGTCTCTTGTCAACGTATCTGTGTGACTGTTTGTCATTTTGTGTCTGTGTTACTGTTTGTCTTTGTCTCTGTGTTGGTCTGAATGTCTGTCTTTGTCTCTCTGTGTCTGTGATGCTGTCGTGGCCTTAGTCTCTCTCTCTCTCTCTCTCTTTGATTACCCGAGTCTCTCTCTCTGATTACCTTTGTCTCTTTGACTGTCTCTCTCTTTGCTTGCCCCTCTCTTTCGGCTTGCCTCTCTCTGGCTCTGTTGATCTTAGATTTTCTCTCTTTGTTTGTTTGATTGTTTGGTTTTGATTAGCAGCTTGAAACATGGCTTGCTGGCTGAGCAGCACTAATTTGTTTACATACTAAAAAAACTTTATAATTTTTAAGTAGTGCTGCTCAGCCAGTAACCCATCCCCTACTGCTGCACAAAAGTTATTATTTTATTTTTTTGTTTTTACATAAAGTAATACATACTACTAATACTAAAAGGAATCATAATACACACCACTAAAACAGTACACCACAACAGACAAATGAACCAATTAAATATGCAAATTAGATGCAATTTTTTACCACAGCTAACACCACGAAAAAGAATACACACCAGGGCAGAACAATACCACACTCACACACAATGAAAACAAAACCTCATAACAAATCAAACCATACAAAGAACAAAAACAACAAAATCTTACACATAGGGATGCAACCTACATTTAGTAACTTGACATTGACAAAAGATAAAAATTACAAGGTTACAATTAAGATTGCGGTAAGGATCAGCATCGCATTCACAATCAAGATCAAGGTAAAATTCAGGCTCCAGTTACACTTTGAGGATAGGGTTACAGTTGAATTTAGTATCAGAGGTCAGGGCCATACTTACCATTACAGTTACCATTAGGGTTACATATTAAAGTTACGGTCAGCTGTCACGCTTAGTGTCAACAGTCACAGTTAGGACAACAATTACAGTTAGGGTTACCACTACAAACAGTCATTACAGTTACTCATTAGGGCTGCTTATTAGAGTTAATCATTACAGTTATTCATTAGGATTACAATTACTCATTAGAGTTAATCATTACAGGGTTAAGGTTAGAGTTAGGGTGACAGTTAGGAGTTAGACTTAAGGTTAGGGACTTACAGTATAGGGTTAGGGTTAGCTTAGAGTTAGCGTTACAGTCTAGAGTTAGGGTAACATTCTAGAGTTAGGCTTTAGGGTTAGGGTTACGGCTATGGGTTAAGGTTATGGGTTAGAGCGATGGGTTAGGGTTTAGGTTTAGGGGTTAGGATTAGGGTTAGGGGTTGGGGTTACGGTTAGTGGTTATGGTTAGTGGTTAGGGTGAGGACTTAGGGTTAAGGCTTAGGACTTGGGTTAGGGTTGGGTTAGGGGTTGGGGTTAGGGCGCCATTAGGTTTAGGGTTAGGTTAGGGTTTACGGTCAGGGTTAGGGTTTCAGGTCAGGGGTAGGATTAGGATTAGGGTTTAGGGTTAGGGTTTAGGCTTAAGTCTTAGGACTTGGGTTAAGGATTAGTGTTAGGTTTGGGTTAGGGGTTGGGGTTAGGGTTAGATTAGGGTAAGGGTTAGGGGTTAGGATTTGTGTTTAGGGTTAGGGGTTAGGGTTTAGGGTTAGCGTTAGGATTAAGGGTTAGGGTTTGGGTTTAGGGTTAGGGCAAAAATGTCAGAAATATAGTCCAAAAAATGCAAAAGTGTCCCCAAAAGTCCAAAAAGAAGTCCAAAAAAGGCAAAAATGTCAAAAAAAGTCCAAAAAAGGCAAAAATATCCAAATAATAGTCAAAAAAAGGAAAAAATGTCCAAAATAATGTCAAAATAGGCAAAAATGTCCCAAAAAGGGCACAAATGTTAAAAAAAAGTAAAAAAAGTCTGAAAAATGGTGAATATGTCCAAAAACATGTTGAAAAAAATTCCAAAAAAGAAAAAAATGTCCAAGAAAGGAAAAAACGTCCAAAAAGAAGTCAAAAACCCCCCAAAATGTCCAAAAAAAATTAAAAAATATCCAAGAAAGCCAAAAATTTTTAAAAAACTAAGTTAAAAAAAGTCCATTTTTCCATTTTTTGAACTTCTACTTTTTTTGGGCTTTTTTGTCTTTTTTGGAAGTTTTTGTACATTTTTTGGACATATTTCATTTAATCGTACTATTTTATAAACATTTTTCCTTTTTTGGACATTTTTGCCTCTTTTTTAACTTTTTTTGACTTTTTTTGACATTTTTGCATTTGGACATATTTTGGGACATTTTTGTCTTTTTCAGACTTTTTTGACTCTTTTTAGACATTTTATGGACTTTTTTGCCTTTTTTGAATTTTTTTGACTTTTTATGGACATTTTGGCCTTTTTTGGACTTTGTTTGGACTATTTTGCCTTTTTTGGACTTTTTTTTTAGTCTCCTGAATGGCTATGGGAGTATGACCTGGCTTGCCTAAAAAATGTGAAGACATACCAGTGATTTGAATTGTCCTGTGTTGACAACAGCCATGGCGAAACAAGCATTACATGTTGCAGGAAAGCCAAGATAAATTCATGGATTCAAGTCTTTGACCGAGTTGGAAAGGACCTCTAGCCCATCTAGTCCAACTCCCCTGCTAAAGCAGTGTTGCCCAGAGCACATCACTCAGGACGGCATCCAGGCGGGTCTTGAAATCTCCAGAGAAGGGGACTCCACGACCACCCTGGGCAGCCTGTTCCAGGGCTCTGTCTCTTTTACCCTAAAGAAGCTCTTCCTTATATTTGACTGGAACTTCCCATGTTACAGCTTGTGCTCGTTGCCCCTTATCCTATCACTGGAAAATGCTAAAAATAGTCCGGCTCCATCATCCTTCAAGCCAGCCTTTAGGAACTTCTAAACATAGATTATGTCTCCACTCAGTCTTCTCGAGGACAAAGATCCCCAGCTCTTTGAGTCTTTCCTCCTAAGGTAGGTGCTCTACTCACTTAATCATCTTAGTTGCCCTACGTTGGACTCTCTCCAGTAGTTCCCTGTCCCTCTTGAACTGGGGAGCTCAGAACCAGACGCAGTATTCCAGTTGTGGCCTCACCAGTGCAGACTGCAGGGGCAGAATGACCTCCCTGAAATGCTGGCCACACTTTTCCCTACACAGTTCAGGATTCCATTGGTCCTCTTGGCAACAAAGGCATATTGCTGGCTCATGGAGAGGCTGGCATCCACCATGACTTCCAGAAACTTTTCTTCAGTAGTACTTTCCAGAAGATCCACCCCAATTGGGGTGCCTGGGGTGCTTCTTCCCAAGGTGCAGGACCTTGCATTACTCTTGCTGAAACACATGAGGATCTCTCTTACAAGCACTCCAGCTTGTTCAAGTCGTGGGATGGCAGCACAGCCCTTTGAGTAACAGCCAGCTCTCGCAGTTAGGTATGATCAGCGAAATTCCTGAGGATACAGCCTGTCCCATCATCTAGATCAGTGATGAATAAGGTGAACAGGACATTAGACTCAAAATCACCTTTTTCACAATTTCGCAGCACCAGACAAAAAAAATACAAAATGGCTGTAAGAGACACACACACCCAAAGTGTGCGCAAGAACAACTCTTCCTTTTTAAGAGCTTCTCTGGGAACTACTTGCAATGGCACCCAGACTTTGGGGCTGCAGGCTTTCCTGGCCATTCTAGTGTCAGAA